>JACSVZ010000002.1:33505728-33928228 GCA_014706295.1 Lycocorax pyrrhopterus obiensis
AGTGGTTGGTGCAGGTTTGCAGGCAAGCAGTGCACTTCGGGATACAGCCAGTTCTCAAAATCCAGCACCTGCATCACCTTTGCACTGAGAGAGAAGGGGGGCGGGTCTGTAAAAGCATGTTTCTGGAGCTTCTCTGGATGCTAAAACCTGATGGGAGAGTTCCCATGATGGGACACACTTCACAAAGCCAGCAGTGAACAACCCACAAGCTTCTTCAAAGTCAGCAGGACCTCACAGGCCAGTGTCTGTCCCTGTCTGGATGGCGGCTGTCTTGCTTCCCTCAGTTTTATGGGTTCTGATCTATTTCCATCCCTTACCCTGTTTTATGGTTGTGGTTGATAAGATAAATTAGTCTCCTTTTTGAAAGTGTCACAGTTTAGAGAGTACACAACTGTCAACCGGAGCCCACTGTTCTCCAGGCTTGTCCACTCCATGACCTCATGTAGCATAAAATAGAAATTAGAATTATTTTAGGACTTGAAAACACACATGCCTTCAGAGACTCGTGTAAGATCAGAGCGATTGTTTTTTTGCTCAGCATCCCACCCCCCACAGTGCTCGCTCGCTGGGGCCTGTGTGCATATCACCAGCACATGTGCACGCACGCGGAAATGGGGCAGGGGCAGGTAATTAGCCTTTCTGGAGGGGACATGCCTTTCTCCTGAGAGCAAAACAAGAGGGCAGGAGGGGAGCAGATGTAAGCTATCGAGGAGGGAAGCTCACAGACAGGACATGAGGGGTAACATCTGACCAGCCTAATGCTGGAGACACTGGTGCTCGCTTCAGCTGAGAATACCAAACAGCCAAATACAACTGATGGGTCAACGGAGATTTCATAAATAGAAAACTTTTCAGATCAAATAGCCTATCTGAATGTCTCACTGAGACAGGATTTCTGTCATATATGCTGTTCTGCTCTGCTTATGCCCTGTAATATCCCCAAACTAGCCGTCTCCATGTTGTCTTGGTGGGGTTTGGAAATGCAGGACTTAGAAGGGGATGAAGGCTCACTGCATGCTTGTTTAGCAAACCAGAGCACAACTCACAGCACTTCCAAATAGGCTCACCCCAAGCTGCAGTCCTGTCACACAGAGATGGTCCTGATTGATGGTCGGCAGCTTTTTTCCAAGCCTGTTCTATTCCTAAGGAAAACGGTAAGCTGAGGACAGTAGTTTTCTGTATAACACAACCATTCCTTTCCCTTTCCCCCTACAGATTTAGCACTTGTGCTGACTGTTGAGAAATCAGTCATTAACAGCCAGGAAATGACTTTGCCATCAATCAGAATATTGCTCAGCCATGTTTCAGCTTTTTCCCCCTTTCTCTGCATAATTATTCTCATCCTCTGCTGATTACAGTTTATAATAGCTATAATTCTCTTAAAATCAATCATTGCTTGACTTAACCACAGGGTTACCAGCAGAAACATGAAGGAACAGAGATATTCTGAACTGCTTTTTAATTATTATTCTTATTTAACAACACACAAGCTTAGAGGTAGATCACCCTTAGCTTTCCTCTTAGAAGTATTAAGCATCAGTTATTTTATTTTCATTTTGTTTTAAATCATGAAGTGTTTGACTACATGGCCATTCCAACTTCATCAGGTGTTTTGGTGACATGTTACTAGCATGTTATTTTGACATGTAATCACAGTGCTTGTCCTAAATTAAAGCACCATAAAAGAACAAATATATGTTTTTTGCCAGCACAGATTTCACAATCAAAGTAAACCCAAGTACCTGATCTTTTTGATTAGGATTATACGTAAAGACAGTTAAATCAAAGGCTGGCATACAGTAAGGCAATTTTTTAGTATACTGAAGTAAAAACAACACTAGATTAAAAATCACATTTTTTCTGAACAGAGTGGAAATCTGTAGCCCACCACACACCATCATATTCCTAATACAGCTGAATTGTAGGTTTCTGTTATTCCGCTTGTATCACCACTTTGCCTCTAATAATTTTCTCTCACCCATATATTCAGTACGTTTCCCTTACTGATTATGTGCTTCTCTCATGCAGTAAAAAGGAAATATTTAAAAAATTAAGGACATAATTATATGGAGTAACCAAAATTGAAAGCTGGGCTGAAGACCAGGTGTAAAGTCTGACTTGACTTTTAAGGTAAAATAAAGCCTTAATTTAAAATGGACTTCTTTCCCCTTTTTAAAAAAAAATTGGGTAAGGAGAAGTATTGTATGAGATTATACCATTAGATAGGGAATAGGAACTAAGTGGTTTGAGCCTCCTCTATATAAGAGTATGGCCCAGAAACACACAAAGGAAGCCATTTTCTACACAGAGCATTTTGATTCTGCAATTTCACATATATTCTTGCATAAAACTTATTCAGACACTTCTTGTGAACTATTTACATGTAAATCTCCATGTTCAATATCCATGTCACATGTTTGGCTCTTCTTAATTTACCAACTTGCAGCCAGCAGTATATTATTGTTAATTTTGTCTTGATGAAAAAGACATCTGATTGTTTTGCTTACAAGGGCAAATATGGGGGGAAGCTCACAACAGTTAACATAAAAATGTGGTCTACCAATGAACTGCACCCTTTACAGCAATCTGCCCTATGGAAATTAACTGCTCTGGTGTGTCAAGATAGAGCACATGCATTGCTGGAGACACTTTGCCATTCTGATATTAAATAGTCAACTACACTGGGCCTAATGGTCCCCTGCATCCCCTCAGATTCGTTCCTAAGATTGGTAGGAAATTTTGGAAAAAGGACTAAATGAAAGAGTTCCTGTTGCATCCGCTCTTTCTTTATCATCACCTGATCTTGCATTTCACTAAACCCCCCATCTCTTTTCAGCTGCACTGAACATGGATGCAGCAGGGAAGCGTCTGTTGAAGCCGTTTTGCCGAAAAATAACAAAGGACCACAATTCTTTGCCACATAGCATGACCGCAGGCCTAGCCATGAGTAAAAAGCCACTTGGACTGCATAGACCATCTACTAAAATGCTTTTTCTCAACCTGGTCTGGATTCTGGTCGGGTCACTGAGGCTTCCTCCCGACCCCAGCGAGGAGGACGACAGCACCCGGCGAGCCCTGCCTCTCACAAGGAGCCCTGACACAGACCAGGGGTCTCTCGGTCGCATGAGAAATGGTTTGTAGGCTCAGGGCCCCGGGGGCCATTATTTCAAAGTCGCACAGCCATCATGTAGCTGCACGAAGCACCTCCTGCCGTGTCTGTGCCTTTCAAGAAACAAAGCTGTGTTGTGAACTATTGGCGATGTTAATAGCTTTCTTCCCTCTAGAGATTTGCTCCTGCTTTGGCCCCAAATATTTCAAAATAGCTGAAGCTGGCAGTAAGAGCCATGGGAAGAAAAATGTTAATGCATGTTGATTTCTGGTTTAGACATGATGAGAATTTCATTTTCTTCATTAAAATTCCTCAGTGCTGATGGGATTCTCCTCTGATTCATGGACTATACCTTGTAGCACTCCTCTGTGAGCAATCATATATGCAGCCTGATGTTTTTAAATAGTTTTGTTCTCCTTTCCTTCCAGATGCTCCAGTTATCATTCTTCACCGGTACATTATATGCTCTCCTTCCAGTTATACGGTTGCATTTTTGTGCAGGAATTTCAGGGCATGTTTTTAATTTCCTGTAAAAAGACTGACAAATTGCAGCATCATGGTTACTCATTGTGAAAGGGAGACACAGTGACAGGTTTGCAGAGGAACCTGCTACTAGTAAACAGAAAAGCAAAATGCAAAAGCAAACTGATATTCAGGCTGACATGGGGGCAGACTGGTGGGGGGGAAGGGGGCATGGAAGAGCAGTTTTGTACTCCAGAGAACAAACAAATAATCCCATCTAGTCATTCTGAAGGAATGACTGAGGAGGACAGAGGCTCAGTTGCTGCATAATCATATCAGTTGTTAAATGTCGATTAAAAGTATCCCATCTGTGGGAAGCTGTGGAGTTTTGCCACTCGGAAAATACAGCCGTATATGCTTATGTTATTTTTGCTTAGTCGAAGAGTGGAAAACTTGCATTTCACATGATCAAATACAGAATCCACATAACACAGCACCATGTGGTCTCTCCTTAACTGGCCTAATCAGTGTAGACCATAGCAACTGCTTTCCAAACATACAAAAAGAACACTTAGAAATCTAGAGACAGAGAAGAGAGAGGCATCAAGGATTCAGAGTAACAGATTGCAGAGATTAATGTTGCCTCCCACTCTGCAAAGAGTATTTTCATTCTGCTGTGATCTTTAAGATAAACATGTAAGACAGACCTGCTCCATTGTATGAACCCTGACGCTGTGAGTATGCTGTAGTGTCAGCCCTCACCACCAGCCTTTCCCAAGGACTGGAGCCAACTGAAGATATAACGTCAGTCCTGAAAGTCACCTAAAGGCTTCCAAAGAGCAACATGGAGATCTGTATCTGGACTGTACTTTGGTTAGGGAAGAAGCATGCAGCTTCTGGAACAATGGGATGAGCTGTGCACAGTAAAATCGATTAATTTGGTAGCAGGCAGAACTGGTACACATGAACTTCATTGCTAGGGATAAGGAAGATGAAAGCTCAGCAAACTAGAAGATCAGTGTTCAAACCACCATGCAAGACGAGTAATAATCACAGCCCATAGTAACCTCATTGATTCACACTGAATAGCATCATCATGAGCAGATTCCGTGGGGAGCCCTTTTTCCCTGTTTTCTGCCTTGCCAGGAGACACTGTTCACACTAGATGAGCATGACCCATGTGACTTAGTACAAAGAACAACCAAATACACCTCTCAGTCTACCACTCCCTTTCACCACCTCCACTGTCACTGTATACTCTGCGTTTTAAGAAAAATACACATCACGCTGAGGTTTAAAATGCCATGTTTTATCTCACTGTGATGAACTCCACCAGTGCTGGGGGAAAGCTGACTCTTTCAGACTGAGAAGCTATGCTGAAAGCCCAAGAGGCCAAGCCCAGGAGCTCGCTTATCAGTGTACAAAGCTGTCATCGTACAGAGCAGGACCACTGAATGATAGGGCAAGGCTGTGAAAACAGATAAAGTTTCCTTAAAAACCCTACCAAAAAAAATGCAAATCAGTGGTTGAAGTCACACTGCATTATTCTTTAAGACACCTATTTAAAGCCACTTCTTTTTTTCTAACTACCCTAGGGTGCCGCAAATGTTTTCTGGTCTAGCTATAGAGTGAGGGTGTTTTCGTGCCAAGTACTACAGACCACACAGAAGAAGCTGCAATTAATGGAATTTCAGTGTTCTGCATTGCTGATCTACTTAACAATGCATTTTCGAGGACATTTTAAAAGTTGTTTAGCTGACTGCCAAAAATGCAAAAATGAGGATCATTAAAAATAGATTCGCAGCTGTTTGGGAAAGCTGAGATATAATTTTGTCTTCATTATGCCTTATTGCAGATGTTATTGATTTAGTCTCACTGCATTTTGGTGGGCAATATCAATTCACACCGTCTTTGACTTTGGAAACCAGGAAGTCCATTTATTCTTATTCTTAGGGCTCACAGTACAGAAGAAGGGCAAATAACTATGAATTAAATTTGGGAGAGAGCCTCTTTGTGCAGCAGCACCATTGTGCAGATGACCAGAGCTGATAAGCTCCTCAAAATATCCCTGCACAGTGAGCCTCAGATTGCAGCAGAATTTGTACAAAATATGTCCTGAAAATAGCATTTGAATTTTCTGCTCCAAGGGACTTTCCTTTAGTGAGAATTTTCCCACACAGCTGCAGAAACTGGGTCTATGTATATATGATTATATATTTGTTTGTGGATTTGTATATGCAGGATCAAATGCTGCTCTTTGTGGCTTGCATGAAGATTCAACTCACTCTGCCATAATCTGCCAGGAGAAGAAGACTAAATTTCCTGGTATCTGATCACTAATGCAGGAAGCCTTCAGGAATTCCTCCAACAATTGCATACATAATTGCTGGAAGTTCAATAAAATGCGTATGTAAAAGCACAAAGGACAAGGCATTAATAGAAAAATTGTAATAACAGCATAGGCACTGAATCATGCATTAAATAAACCTCTCAGTCACTCATTCTCAACAAGAACTGCACATACACTGTTTTGATTATGCAACAGTTTTAATGTTGCCCTTTTGGACAGAGAACAATCCTCAAATACCTTTCCTCTGCCTAACTGGTTACTTTAAACAGTTGTGCTTCTTAACACCCTCACACTGACTTTGGTGAGCCTTCTCACTCAGCCTGGCTTTAATGCTTTGTAGCCACTTTCAATGGAGTGAAAGGCAACTAATGCTGCATCCCGCTTCTTTATTGTGCTGAAGAGGACCTACACATGACCAGCGTGTGGGTTGGGAAAGCAGCTGTGGCATTGTTAGCCAACACTCACTTCCCACATACGCTGTTACCCCAGGATGAATGAACCCACCACAGACAATTGTCACCCACAGCATTTCTAAGGAGCTTTTTGTCTGCTTCCATCGCTTAATCCAGCAGACCTCCTAGGCTAAAGTTAGCACAGTGTGCACTGCTGATTTTCACCTTAGGAGTATTCATCTTGGAAACTGGTGTGGGATAGTCTGGCTGCTTCCCTAGAGTACAGGTCAATCTGCAGCAAAGGAAAGGGACAGGCATTTTGCAGTGAAGAACACCTGGTTGTGGTAATTCTGTAAAATATGATTTTTATCCAGAACTGGTGAGAATGCTTAACATTTTGCAACCTCCATAAGGCCTTCATAAAGGGCTCAGGACTGTAAATCCCACATTAATATTGGCAAGCTTTCAACCATGGTGGGTCTATGCGCGTGAGTAACTGCACACAAATGCAAGTAAAGGAATTCACAGATTGTCTCACAGTGTCTTAAAAGGAACCCAAAGCTCTTTACAGACCACAGTATATCTCACACCCACAGAAGGATCTCTCTACAAAAGGACTTTACACATCCAAGCCTGAATTGGGATCATCTCAGAAGAATAGAGAGCTGAATCATCCCTTGTGGCACTGAGCTCTCTGCTGCTACTGAGACTAGTAATCCCAAATCTATGCTTTACTAATTTAATTCTTTATCCAACACAGTAGAGTGCTCATGCTGAACTTCAAGTATAGCAGCTCTGAAGGGAAGAATGATTCCTGTGCTTAGGTTTGTGTGCTTTGCGGCTCTGTATTTGGCCAGACAGTCAATATTAGTGCTATGTATGGCCTCAGGACGTGCTATGAGCTGGCAGAACTCACTTTGGCCAAAAGAGACTTGCACTTTTCTTTCCCACATGTCTCAGTCTTGGCCGTGTGATCCCATCACTTGCCATGCACTGGTGATGATGCTCATCAGACTAAAGGCATGACAGAGTGGTGGCATGGCATGGTCAGAGGAGGAGCACAGGCAGGTAGAAAAGGATAGAAAAGGACAAAGGCCTCTTGTCTTCCGTAAGTGTGAATCTTCCCCTGGACTTGGCTGTCTTTTGAACTGATGCTGGCATATTACTGTCATCAATAAGACATGGAGAGAACTGAACATCAGGATCAGCATTTTCAGTATTTTTTCAGCTAAAGATGAGAATTCTGACCAAACCACCACATCTTTACAGAAGAAACACTTGTGCTTCAGCCAAGATATATAAATGTGTATTGGAGAAGGGATATAGAGAGCTGTGTGTGAGATACTGTGTTTGCAGGAACATAAATCCTTTTGGGCAGCAAAGCCTGCTTCCCTGTGCTTTGGCCAGGAACCCCAGCTGTCTCAAATAAGATGGACATAGCCCTTGCTGGTTGGCTGACACATAAAGGATCAAACCAACACTTAAAAACATGAGCTGCTATTGCCTTAACTTGTAGCCCAAGGCTGTAACAGTATGTCTCTGCTGCAGGTTGGTGGGCTGCGGAGCAGTGTCCTGCTGTCCCCTGCTGTGTGTCATCTTTCTAAGCCTCAACAGACAGTAGTAAAGGGCTGTACCCATTTCTTCTCACTCTGGCTTTGGCACATAAGCCCCAGTGTGCCGAAGCCCATTGATGGCCATCTAGTCCTATTACTTGCTGCTTTCTTGGTTTGCCTTTCACATTACTCTAAGCCTGTGAGCATCACCAATGACCTTTCTGCATAGGTTTGGTGATGCTTTCATACCCTTATTTGATTTTTGGATCCTTCCCTGGTCACACACATAAGCCTAAATGTGTGGCTCTTAGTAGCTCTAGACAAGCATTTCCTAAGCATTTCTGTGCACTCTCCAGCATTATACAGCTGGACCATGCTGATTTTCTCTTCGGGGAAACATCTGAAGTTCTCAGACCCATCTATCTTTACGCTCAGTTGCTATCTGATCTCCGGGGGCTCCACTGCAGTGTTCCCACACTGTCAGGCAGAGCTGCCTTCCTGCTTCTTTTGCACTGATTAACAACCTCTTGCCTCTTCTGACTCCCAGCTTCCCATTGCTTTGCGGGTACTCTGTGCTCAGCTTCCCATTCAATGCTGAACTGGTTTTGAGCTCTGCTGAGGGAATCTGTGATCTGTTGTCCGAGTACAGAATCATGACAGCCAGAGCTTGCCAAGGGCACTGCAATGTCTTGTTCTCAGTCCTTGCCTGTGTGTCCTTCAGACAGCATCATTCTTGCTTGGAGATGGAGTAAAGAATTATCGTGGCTAAAAACATGATGATTATTCAGAATTAGGTTCATATCCCAGGATGCAGCTGAGTGTCTCCATTTCTGTTCTTCTGATCACTCCGTACATACTGCACTGTCCCAAATCTGCCCTTCTTTGGGCAGTCATGCCATGCCACTGAATCTTTTTTTAATCTGTCTGGTTTTGCCCTGTGTGAGAAGTAGGGATACAGCACATTAGGCCCTTCTCTCTGACACTCAGACAACTGCAGTGCAGATGTAAACAAAGGAGCCAGTCCCTTGCAGATCCTTGCAGAGCCAATGGAAAGGAATCATTTTCAAACATATCAAGATGGTTTAGAAAGGTTAAAATAGAACAAATTATGACTTACAGCCTACTGACAATATTGACTACATCTTCAATGAGTAAAACAGGAACCCAGTGACTCTGTGTAGAGTTCAGTGACACTAGCTCTGAAGTTGCTTAGCACTTTTAAAAACAGCTCATCTTGTGTTCTCATCCCTCTGCAGATGTGACCGACCCATCTGCTGCTGCATTTGCAGCTGTTGATTGTCCCAGTCCAAATGTACTGAACATTTTACTGCCTCCAGTATCCTGTGTTTGATGCCCAATTTGACTGCCCAGCGCTACCTTTGAGAAGGAGTTTTAGGCAGGATGGTAAATGGTGTCTTTTATTGCACAGAAGATTTGTGAAGCCTCACTAGAGAAAATGAGCAGTGTGATTTTCTCTCATTCAAGTCTAATGCTGAGTGCAGTTCACAATGGCTTATTCACCACAATGCTTGTTGTCAGAAGGCATATTTCACTATAGCCAAAGGCAAACTGGCAAAAATGTTCCCATCAAAGATGCACAGGGAATGGATCATTCTCAGCCCAGACATTTCTCCTTTCTGTATTCACATGATCTCTACTTACAAATGCTACAGGCTGGTGGCTTCAGCACAGTGCTAGATTTCCTTTCCCAGTATCACCCTTTACCTCATGTTGCTGCACAGAGTAGCAATGCTTTCTGGTAAGTGCCTGATTTAAACTATCTTTATGCTTTCCAGTGCCCACCTTCTGGGCTGGGGCTCCTGACTAAACCCCACCATGTGGCAGCTGCCTTACTGCCTTGCAGAACTCTGCTGCATGTGCACAGCATCTGGACATTTCCACTGATGGAGGCATTTCCTGAGTCTGAGTGTGTCTCAGAAGGAGGATGGAGCTCAGCAGAGCTTGCCAGATGCCCAGATGAGCTGGCTTCAGTCTCCTCTGCTGTTTGTAGTCTGTGGTTGGTCTCTTACCCTTTAGCAGCTGCCATAGCTTGGTACCACAAACTTGCCTTTTACTCAGGTTTCCCTTTCTCCAGTGTTATGATTTTCATCCATGAAAGACAGCTGATGCTGGACCTACTAGAGCCCTGCTTGTGCCCACTACCTGCCACAGGAAGAACAAGATCAGTTGGTTTCCTGTGACCAGACAGCATTGGGCAGTGGATTTATTTCACTGCTGTGCATCAGGATGAGCACGCCCAACATCTTGTGGATGTAAAGGTTCTTCCTCTCCAAAGGAGCTGATGTGACATTGCAGCTGATCCCCATGCAGCTGGCACCCAAGTGGCCTCTGAGCCTGCAGGAGCTGGATGGTGGGCAACCCTCTGCCCTGTCTGTGGTCCCATGAAAGCCACAGTGCAGAGCTCCTCCTCTGTAGTGAATGTTTGTCTGTCTGTCTGTCATGTTGCTGCCAGTGTTACTGCTTTTTTATTTCCTCGAAGAAGAGCTGCCCAGGGGCACAAAATCCTCACATAGGTACCTCACGTAGGGCAGTCCTTAGGCGCAGCTGGTTGGTCTCCACCCTGCTTGTGGTGAGGCTGTACATCCACCTGGTGTCCAAACGGTGAACTGAGGCTCTGGTTTCACTCCCCAGACCTTGGGTAGTGTCTCCCTTTCTTTCTCTTATGCTTACCGGTCAGGGAAGGTATTTCAGCAAAGGTTTTGCTTCTTTCCCCATGGGGATCAGCTGCCCTCTAATTGTAGGAAATCCTTCTCAAAGATCAGATATTTTTATTTCAGAATATCATGTAGCAAGACAGGTCCCCTACACAATGGTGTCTCTAAACAGAACCTGTCTGATGTAAACGTGGCAAGGCAGAGTCTGGGCCCTGCACACACCCGCTCTCCTCAGCCCTCGTGCTTTCATGTGAAAGCGAGGCCTGTCCAGTTACTCTGCCTGTGGTCACAGGGAACATCACCTCTTCCTCACCCAGGGTTTGCTTTTGGGAATTCTAGCTTACTGACTTCATGTTCTTGCCTTCACCTTACACTTTTTGATTGCTCATTATGCTTTGCAGCATGAGGACTGAAAGAGAGTAGATTTGGATTAGATATTGGGAAAAAATTCTTCACTATGAGGGTGGCGAGGCACTGGAACAGGTTGCCTGGAGAAGTTGTGGATGCCCCATCCCTGGAAGTGTTCAAGGCCAGGCTGGGTGGGGCTTTGAGTACCTTGGTCTAGTGGAAGATGTCCCTTCCCATGGCAAGAAGGTTTGACTGAGATGGTCTTTAAGGTCCCTCCAACCCAAACTATTCTATGATTCTATGATGATTATGTGTCTGGGGGCACATCCATGGTCTGCCAAGGCCGTTCTAGCTTTAACTACAGGGATTTTTTTTTCCCCGTTTGCAAATGTATTTACTTCTCTCATTCCCCACAATTAAAGTGATGGCAATCCTGTTTCATTCCCACCATACAAATCCATGCTCGGCTGCTACAATGACAGCGCTTTTTAACTTCAGCTCAAATTAAAACCGAAGTGTCGTTGCTGCCACTTTCAGAAACTAGGAGGCACAAAGATTTAGACAATTAACAAAAATAATAACAAAAACCACTGGGGCTGGCAGCCGCACTTTGCAGAGGGCAGAACATGTCATGGCAGACTCGACAGGCGGCACAGGGACCCCGCGGCAGAGTGACCCCTGGGCACAGGGACTCCAGGGCACAGAGACTCTGGGGCAGTGGTACTCCGGGGGCTGAGAGACCCCTGCGGCAGGGTGCCCCCGGGGCAGAGGGACCCCCGCGGCAGAGAGATTCCCACAGCAGAGGGACCGCCACGGCAGGGCCACGCCACGGCAGAGGGAGCCCGCGGCACAGGGACCCCGCGGCACAGGGACCCCGGGGCAGTGGTATCCCGAAGCACAGGGACGCTGCGGCAGAGTGACCCCGGAGCACAGGGACCCCGTGGCACAGGGACCCCGTGGCACAGGGACCCCGGGGCAGCGCTATCCCGAGGCACAGGGACCCGGTGGCGGCCCGGTGCTGTCACCTGGCGGCCGCGCGGGTGGCGGCAGCGGCGGAGCGGAGCCAGCGCCCCCCGGTGGCAGCGCTGCGGTGGCGGCGGTGGCGGTGGCGGCGGTGGTCGCGGGGCGGCGGTGGCGGCGCTGTGGCGGTGGCGGTGGCGGCGGTCGCGGGGCGGCGCGCGGAGCCAGCGCGGAGCCGGCGCTGCCGCGGGGGCAGAGCCCGCTGCGTGTGCGGCCGGTGCGGTACGAACCCGTAGTGAACGAACCGGCCCCGCGGCGAGGTTTTGTTTGATTTCCCCCTGGTCTTTATGTTTTCTTTACACAGAATCCTAAAACCATTTAGGTTGGAAAAGACCTCTGAGATCATCGAGTCCAACCTGTGACCGATCACCTCATTGTCAACTTGACCATGGCACTAAGTGCCACATCCAGCCCTTTCTTGAATACCTCCAGGGATGGTGACTCTATCACCACTAACTCATTCCAATGTTAAACAATGCTTTCTGTGACGAAATTCCTCCTGATGTCCAACCTGAATCTCCCCTGGCCCAGCCTGAGGCTATGTCCTTTCATCCTGCGGCTTTGCCGCAAGTTTCTTAAAATCTGTGCTGTGATCATCACAACTCCATCACAACAGCCTGGCCTGGATGCAGCACTGGAGCTCGTTGTGGCTGAGCCTCTTCCTACCCCTTGTTCACAGTCCCTTTCCCACTCTCCTGTTCGTGGTGGTACTGAAGCACCTCAGCACCCACCAGCAACATCCTTTCAGACCGGTGAGGTGTGCTCACTCTGGGTCTGGGACAGGGAAATCCTAACACACCTTTTCATGAGAAGCACCATCTCCTGGGAGCTTAAGGGATGTCTGGCGACAAGCCAAAGTGCTGCATTTTCCCAAGCCCCTCTCCATGACTCTTCTAGTCCACTGACCAGGCAAATCCTACTTTACACCACTGGTACAAAGACTTTTTGGGCTCTGGCTCCAGCCCAGCTTTTTAATTAATTACATTCAGGTAAAGGATCTGCTTAAAAGAGCAGGCATTATCTGTAGGCTAAGATCTGTTAGGAAACAGCTTACCTGAAATGCTGACAAGCAATGACAATCCCTATTATATATGTATTACAATACTGGTAATAAAACTGACCAGTAAATCAGAACAGGCAAGACCACTGAAGTACAGCGTAACTGATTAGGAGTTAAGCTGGAAAAAACCCCAAGCCTCAGGCCAATCTATGTTCCAAATATTTTATTGTTTTTGCAAATATAAAAATAATTACATCAGCATGGGTAGGAAGCTCCGTTTGTCTCCCCTCCGCACCAGAAATCTTCTTGCTTGGGCTGGAATTAATAATTACATCATAAACCCTGTCTTCCTCTTTCCCCCTTTGCCCCCCAAATCCCTTGACTTTTTGAGATAGCACTGATCAAGTGCGGTTCTCAAAACCTGTTGCAAAGGTGGGCAGGTGAATTATTGCCTCCCTTGCCTGCAGACAAAGCTACAGGTCTGGTAGCAAGATTTTTTGGAGGTCTGGGGAAAGCAAGACTTGGAGGAGATGAAAAATTTCAAGATTGTGAAGGCCCTTGGGGCTCAGAGCTCACCTACATGTGGGAGAAGGAAGCAACATGATGAGAGGGGGAGGTTGGAGGTGAGTGAGTAGGGCAGGATCCAGTATTTATGGTTCCCCCTATGCTGCAGGAACTGGCTGCCTCCCGTACATTTGTGGCACTCATCTTCCTGAAGCTACCATGCGAAAGCAGCAGCTCTGTTTTGCTGACAGGGAAATAAGGCTTAGTGAGTGACTGACCAGGATAACAAAGGCAGCTCGTATCTGGACTGGAAATAGAACTCCGGCCATAGGAACAAGGTAGATAAGAAACAGGAAAAGGCAGGGGGAGGAAAACCCAGATAGCTGTGGCTTTTGAAGGTGGAAAAGCACTGGGAGCCTTGGGTGCCTTCTTCAAACAGCATGGGACTCTGTCTCTCGCCAAAAATACTATTTGAAAATCCTGACATTCCTATTTCGTTGCAAAGAGACTTGTGGACAGGACTTGGCCTCTCAATCACAGCAAAAACCGTGCAAGAAAAGCAAAAGCAACCTGAAGTTTGCCTGGCAAGAAAAGTATTGATCTAAATCTCAGCCACATGGCACATGGGACGTCATGTATACAATGGTGTCATCATGATTTCATAAGTGTTTGAGCACATTCAGCATAACTGCAGATGACCTCACCTAAAAATGTGAGGCTGACTCCACTGGGGCAGGCTGAGCAAGAGAAAGAGCCTTAGGGTGATGGGGAGCAATGCTGGGTGCAGCCCTTTCCTCCTTAATACTGAGCCCAAACTCACTAGAAGGGTCTTCTGCACATGTGGCTGAAGGCACAAAAGCCCTTCCCCAGACCGCTGTTGCAGAAACAACCGGCACTTCTGCCGATGTCTCACGTTGCTCAGGTATTTTGCCCAAAGGTTACTGCTGCCTGGGCACACATGCGTGCAGCACTGGCAGCACACTGCATGCTCCTTCAGGGAGCAGCCTCTGTTAGCCTGGGGAGAATGGATTTGGTTTAGGGTTTAAAGCTGGATAAATGGGTGAGAGAGGCCCATTCCTCAGTGTCTGCCAACAAGGTGGAGAGCCCTGCTGAAAACAGCAGCACAGCATAACATGAGTGGCTGTTCGTGGTAGCAACAGAGTCCATTTCCCATTTTCTCTGCATACCAGGTTTTTTTCTGGGCTTCAGGGTCTTTTTTAATTGTTTGAGTGCTGTTAACATGTCTCTCAGCAGAACTGCTTGCTCTAGCTCCAGACACTTTGTCAGGGAGACATTTGCAGCCACAGCAGAGGTAGACAACTGTTGCTTGTCAGGACAAGAGGTCAAGTGTCAGCCACTCCAGAGGGAGGCAGGGAGCCAGGACAGCCACCAGAGATGACATGTTACTGGGGACACTGAAAGGCAGTGAAGAGTCTTTTTTTTACAGCCTGTGGTTTATTTCTCAAAGGTTTGGGCTGCTCCAGCTGCTGCAGCTGGAAGTGTCCTCGCCCTTGATCAGACTTGTGACATGTGATCCTCCAGCAGATTTGGTGATGCCTCACAGACCCTCATTCAACTCACCCCTGCCTCCAGCTTACTGATTTGGAAAGGCTTTAGCAAGCTTACTTAATTTTTTTTTTTTTGTGGAAAATAAAAAGCATCTGCCCATTCAATGTAGATTGGATCTTCTTGTAAGTCAGAGACCCTGCAAGCTGCTCATACAAATATTTGCAGTGACACTAAGATGAAAGGAGCCACATCTGGCCCACTCCACTCCCTCTTGTTTAAACAGCAGCACACAATTCATACGCTTTAGTTACAAAACAGTAATATCCTTTAAATTTGCATGGAGTGAACCCAGGAAACTATAATTAGGAAGAGAGTTTCTGGAAATGAAACAAGGAAATATTAATACAGTGCAAAAAGTGATCCAAAGCCTACAGCCCCATAGAGATGTGTTGTCTAAAACATGGTATTAGGTACTTTTTCTCTCTTAATCCAATAGGACTGCATCTCCAGAGCAATCCTTTGTGAACATTTAGCCTCTTTGACCATAAATCTCAGCCATTTGACACCCAAGTAATTAAATTATGTTTGTGTTGTTATATCATAACATGATGCTTAGCCATATATCATGCCCCCAAGGACAGCACAGAACGGGCAAATGGTAAAACAAAGCTCCTCCTTCCAGATCCCTGAAAAGCTGAGACAATCTCATCTGTAGCTTGCTGGCAGCACTGGTCTGCATTTGGAATTGTGTATGATTTCACTTAGTAGTAGACCATGTTACATTTACTTATTGTCTCGGTCATTACAATAAGGCTACTTTTACAAGGAAAAACAAATCAGCAGCACTAGTACACAGTCATTTCATATTATAATTCTTAATTGGCATTTCAGAGGGGTCATAAATGTTGTGTCATCAGTAATAAAAAGCTGGGGACTAAACAGCAGTGGAAAAAAAAAGTATAATGGCATTTAATTATTTAAGGTTTAAGCTCCACTGCATAATTCTGTGAGGGTCTTCAGAAGCGTTCTCTCCTCCAGTGCAGATGGAGGGATGTCTCATTCAAACACCATGTGGATGCTGTCTATCAGTAGACTGTATGCTAAGGACCAGCTGTGGTTGCCTAGCAGTTTCTGCCTGCTGACTGACCCTCGGGCTGTAGCACTCGGCAGTCGGAAATCAGAAAGTTCACCCCAACTAGGCCAGTGCTTTTTATGGTGAATTACGAAGTCAGTGATCTTCCTCTTGACATCGGAGATGAATAAAACCATCACATCTTGCCTCGAACCATATTATGGTTTCTTGTGGTTGGTCCCGGTTGCTCTCACACCTCGCCTAAAGATATTTTGGGCCTCCAGGGGCTAAAAGTCTTCATGGTTAGCACTGACACTTCCAGACTCACTTTTGGCTGTGATGCCAGTTTGTGTGTGGCCACAGGCATTTCACAATTGCCGCAGGTGCCTCCAGAGGAGCCTTCGCAGGAAAAGTTCCTGCCAGGTGTCCTTCTGCCCCTGTGAAAGAAGGCATATGGACAATTCCTAACATCCAGCAGGAGAGTTCCACACCCAACAGTTCTTACATCACTTTCTCATTGCTCCAGCTTTTGCATGCGAAATTCTTGCAAAGTGATTTTTCTAACAACCTCAAAATCTGAACTAACGCTGTAACAGTGCCTTCCTCATTACTATAATGTCTTTCTAGTTATCAATTATTGGGGCTTATTATGTGAAAATTAGAAATACGCTATTACCAGAAAATCTATTCTCTCAACTACACAGACTTTTACAACCTGACATAATCTCTAAAAATCTGAATTGTTTGCCATGAAACAGACCTTTTTTTCTTCATGAAGATGTCAGAGAATTTCAATTTCAGCTAATTCTTGCAATCCTAATGAGCTTCCTTCTCTAAGGAACTGTCAATGCTCTTCATGCTGTAATAGTTCCAGGAACAATTGGAAACCACTTGGATAATAACATAAGGTTTTTTAGATCAATATCACTTTTGTAATGTGAAACTTCTGCCAGATCTGACTATCTAAGCCGTATTCTTTTTTTTACTTTGCTTTTTTTGGTGAGGGTTTTCCTGAAAAGATCCCAGGCACTGAGAAAGCTTGATACGATTATGCACACTAGGAGGTGACAATCAAGAAGTTGATTGATAGAGTCCATTATATTATGCTGGAAAATTCTAGTGTTGCAGCATGGTACAGATGATCTCCAAACAGGAGGCTGCTTCTTTTATGCATTTCCTGTATTTTAGTTTTTATTCTGTAAGGATTGCACACTCTATGAATCTGACTGGAGGTAAACATGTCTTATGAGCCCATTAGACACATCTCTTCTGTTCATGTTAATCAGTCAATATATTAAGAGTTATTTTATTTGTGTAGGTTGAAGCTTGCATTGACAGAATGGGCTTTTTTTGCTGACAAGTTAGGCTGATTGAACTGTACTACCCTTCAGACGAATAAATATCAACTCAGGTGGCAAAGGCATTCCTAATCCAAAAGTTGCAACAATGACTGGAAAAAGTTCCTGGACTTCAAGGGGCTTCCTATTTGGCATAAGCAAGGTGGATACACAACTGCTGTCATGAAGCTGACATTACCTGTCTCCAGACAACTATTTCTGAATTGATTTCTTGTTCACATCATCTCTTAGGTTTTTTTTCTTTCCTCTGTAGAAATGCCAACCCCCCGTTCATTTCAGGATTTCCAGGCTCTGGAGTTAGTTCCCTGGGTGATACTGCAACATGCCTCCTGGCATTTCAACCATATGCTGTACTTCTCCAGAGTAAGTCTGCTCAAGGTCTACATGCCTTTGAAAGCTTTAGGATTTCCTTTGATCTGCTGTGAAGCCAGAGGATGCCCTGTGTGGTTTTCAGACATCTCTATTCTTATGTGAAGGAAAAGCATGGGTACCTCCCATAGGCATCCTTCTGAATGGAAGAAAAGAAGTTCTGAGGGAAATGTCTGTAGGCTGCCCCAAACCTGTTTCAGATTTATCAGCCTTGCACCGGAAAAGATCCTGCCCTCCTCCTACATGTTTTTTGGGGTTTCTTTTGGCAATGGCTTTGGGCAAGGTACTGTATTTTTACCTGTTTTAACAAGTCCCTCAAGCATAAACTTTTGAGCACTATAAAGCAGCTGCTGCTGAGTATCGTTACTTGACCCACCACTAACAAGTGCATTCAGATTAAGAATTTCCCACTGTTCCTGCAGTCTGGGCTCTGCAGCTGCCTTGGTCATGTTGTCCCTGGCCGGGCTGTTGTTTTAATGCCGCTTCTTTCTGTGCTATTTTAGCACCATTCTTTTGTTGTTCTTCCTATTCAGCCCATCTGCTGATGTAAGGTTGCTATTTCCTAACACCACTTTTAAACAGGACAGTCAAAAAATCGCAAATCCCAGTTTAGCCCCTGCCTGCTCGAAACTTTAAGGCTCCTCCTCCCATGTAATCCCACTTTAGACCAAAAAGCACTAGACAAAAGTCGAAAGCATGCTCTGAACTGTGTAAGGTTTGCCGATCAGGGTTCGTTCCAGTACAGTGGGTGTCAGAAGGGCTTGTGTCTACCTCTGTATGAAGGAGCCTTGGATCTGTTGGATTTGTCTCTGTACCAAGATTCACAAACAGTGAAGGACAGTGGCTCCTGCTCTGCTTCCAGTACAGCGTGTTCCTTTGCTGCGAGGCTGAGTGGGTGGAGAGGTCTGTCCAGTTTACGGCACCATCTGCTTTGTTCAGCCAAATCGCTTAATCTTAACCAATTTCAAAGGGAATGAGGTCAAAACTTCAGAGGTGACCTTAACTCTTCATAAAATATTTGCTGTCTCAGATGTTATGAAGAAAAGGTTGTTTCAGAGGAGCAGGGATCACTTGCCAGGATTCTTCCTGACACCGAAATGCACTTCCTTCTCCTTCCTCAAATACCAGAAAGCTCATCACTCCTTGGTCCCTGGCAGCAGCAGTCACCCACCCTTGTAATCTCCCCCAGTTTCCTCAGCAGTGCAGCTTTCGTGGCACCCCACGCCTCTGGATTACATGCTCATCTTGTTACCCATATCTCGCGTCTTGAGTGCCCAGGATGCACCTCTGTACACTGAGAGAGCTTTACTTCCCTCGGCATTTTTCACTTCCATACATCCTATAATCAGCTGGAACCCTCTTTAGCTATCCCACCTAGACCCCGCTGGGATGAGACCCACTTGGGACCTATTCCAGGCTATCCCTCAGCCAGTCCTCCCCTGCTCAGGCCTCCTCCGGATGTATACTGAAAGTGCCATTAACTGGCTCCCAAGCACCTCCTATCACAGGCTTTTCTCAAGACAGGAGTCTTCCTTTTCTGTAGGTCAGATGAGCACTCTTGAAAAAGATTGCTTTGTAATTTACAGGTACAGAAATACTGCTTTTTTATACACAATATCCACAGAAAATACTTTTCTTTAACATTTGCCCAGAGCTCTTCACGGACTTTTCTCTTTCTTGTGTCTGGCCAGGAGGAAAAAGCACAGACATGTTTAGAACATGGGGACAATAGCCTTTCAGAACAGAGTATATTGGTAGACACACCTTTCTTTCAAGTGTTCTCAGCTGGATCCTGCTTTTCAGCTGTGGCTTCTCCCAGGTTTCTCCCTGCAGATAGGAGCCAGGAAGGAATGGTGCTTCCGTCTTCTGCATGGCCCACGAGAAGCAGGACGCAGCCAACTGGGGTTTCATCTCAATGCTGAGACAGAAGAAGACAGAGGCAGAGTGTGGGCTTTGAAGGGGAGGGATCATTTGAGTGTACAGACCTCTGACCTCCTCTCAGAAAGGGAAGATGTGAAATATTTTTATGTTCATAATTTTTTGGAGGGAGGACAGTGCCTGAGAGCCAGGCAGACCAGAGACAACCAGCAGCTCGAGTGCAGTTGTGCTCCGCTTGTGTGGCAACAAGAGAACAATGTGAGCTATTTTAGGACCACACCCTGGCTTGAAACACAGCCAAGGGTATCAGCAGAAAACCTGGGGATGCAAAAGGCTGCTTTTTATCAGCCCCTTCTATCCTACATAACAGAGGTTGGTTCAAACCTGGATGTTGTTCTGCCAGGATTCTCTGTCTGTAAAACATCAGATGCCTGAAAGTTTATCAACTTTTCGTCACTGTTTAATAAAAGACATTGCCTTTTCCTAGGAGCCTTGCTTCGCTCTGAAACTGAAGATATGTTACTTTTTAAATTAATCTATACTTAATGTCTTTTAATCACGTTTTCATGATGATAAGAGGGCTTTAAAAACTCCACAAAGAAATTATCTTCTTTGATGAAGCTCTAGATATGCAAGCAGGGTCCTCTTCAAGTAGTTGTTAGTCCTTAGTGGCCTTTCTTGAGCTTGCTGAGGGTTTTTCACAGAGAATATGAGGGCAGTGAAAGGAGAATTGAGGGTGACTTGGCATTTCTGTCTAGATGAGTGTGTGGGTTCAGATACTTGGAGACAGATCTGCTGCCACCAGAGGGGGGATGTTAGGTTTGGAAAGAGTGCTGTCTTACAAAAGGGAACAAAGCTTTTTCCAAGTGTACAGACATGGTGGAGTCTAACAAAAAGGTCAAAATTTGCTGTGTACAATGCTTTGGCTGCTTTTTGGCCAAAGGCTGCTGCTGAACAAGACTTTTCCAGTTCATATGATTTTTGCTTTCTACTGGGACATCTCAGCTCCCACAGGAACAGAGGAGCAAAAAAGTGATTTGATTTGCATCAAGCTGTACAATCCTAAGTCAAACGAGAGTCCAGAGTGCTGTTGCCATCAAGATCCTCTGACATTCAGTGCAACAGAAAAAACGGAGCACCACTCCCACAGGGAGACCAGGCTCTTTGCTAGTGGCACTTCCCATTTTTCCCAGTCGAGCTCTCATGAATGCCATACAGCATCAACACTAACACAAAACCCACTGACTCCATCCTCTCTGGCACAGAGCCTTCTGCCAGGCCCCCCGCAGTTGCTCTGATTGTGCAGGATGCAGAGGAGTGAGATCACTGTGTTGAATTTTGAGGAATGGCCAGCAGATGGGAACAATCAGATAAAGCCAGTAACTATCACTGAGGAGGAAAGAAGTCTAATTAAATTCTCCTGAGAAACATGAGAGCTAAGAAAAACCTTTCTTTCTGGTGCTGTCCAGCCACTGCTTCAAACCTTCACACGAAGGAATGAAGCAACTGCCCAGCCCACCTGCCTGAGTGAAGGATCACTGGGCCGTGTGAAGGCAGGTTGGGAGAGGCACATCCTCTGCCATTGTATGTACAGGAGTCCCTGGAGGAGATCTGGCAAACAGCTATCTCGGATCTCTCCTGGAAAGCCAGTGTGTGCCTCAAAGGTCAGCGAAGCACAGAAAGCCTGCAGAACAGGGCTGCTGGTTTTGGTCGGGCTGGCAAAGGAGAAGCAGGGAGAGGTGAAGGAGAGCACAGTTTTGTCATGGTGTTTTGGAGGACAAGAGCAAGGCCAGCACTGTGGAAGGGGCTCTCAGCCCTGCCTCCCTCTTTGGGAAAGCATGGTGTGGGAGCACGGCACTATTCAGGGGAGAGCGAGGCAGAGGGACTGATGAGACTTTTCCATGGACCCTCAGAAGTCCATGTCCACATAAATAGACCCTGGCATAAATGAAGAATTGCTGCCAGCGCTGTAAGCTCTTTGAGACAGGGATCATCATTTTGTCTGACATTTACACAGTCCCCATCACTGCAACAACCTGGACAATAACTCGATCTTTTCAACACAGTTGCACTATTAAATGGTCTGGTTATTATTAGTCAGGTAACAATAAACACTAATAGCAAAAATTTCAATACCATTCAAGATGAAGCAAATCAGTGGGGCCAGTGGTTCCTATTTCTTGCTATGAAGTAATGTTCATTTCTAGACACTATTTCTTTTTTTCTTCTCAAATGTAAATTCATTCAAAAGAGGATGACACTGATTATTCCCCAAGGGCCTTTATTTTGTCTGCGCCTGATGCCTGCAGGAGTCTCCCATGCTGCTATAATGGTTTGTACAGGACTATTTAGGTGAGTTAGTGCTTTTCCACGTTGCAGCTCCAGTCCCAGATTTCTTGAAGAGTGTTTTATCTCCATGGGAGCTGCACACAGGGGCACAGACACTGTCATGCACAGCAAACACAGCATCATAAGGAGAAATCACCCTCTTCACAGTGAGGGCAGATTAGAAGGACTTTAAAAACATGCTTTGTCTCAGGACAACCCTGAAAAGAGTAATTCTGAGGCCTGCACATCTCCAAAACAAAGTGCCTAAATAGCAACAAGTGTTTTTAGTCCCAAATGCCAAAGACATTTACACCAATACTAGATATGTATAGGTCTTTAAAAGAAACCATTGGAAAGGTTGGAGGTTGATTCACAGGCTGATGCAGAAGTTCATCCTCAATAAATGACAGCATGCCACTTGGGACAAGTTAGTACTGTCATCATCATCACCATCACTTTCTAGTTGTGACAAAATGAGACAAATTACTTCAGTGACCTAGCCCAACAGACTCATGGTGTTCGTAAGGGAACATAGCAGCACGCAACACCTGGGGACATAAAGAAGTGACTTTCAAAAAAAGCGCTGGAATTTGAAATGGGTGCTGTGCAAATAACGTATTGCATCAGTGACACTTTGTTCTGGTACTTAATTTTCTGGCAACACTTACCACACCATTTCTGTTCCCTGGCAATAACTAACAACACTACCTGTGCTTTTGCAGATGCTTCAGTGGTTCATACATCTTCCTACAAGCAAGTAATTTGTTTCCTCAATGGCAGGTATTTGCCAGAGATTTTCAACTGTCAAAACAACCCCCTCCCTTGCTCATGATCTCACCACCGTGTACCCATTAGGCTCCTGTCCAGCCCAGAAAGACCACGGTGACATTCATTGCTGAGTGCTGGCCTGCACTCTTGTGATGAAGCGCTAAGTTGAAGTTGGCTTGAGAGAGAAGCCGTCAGCTTGGAGGAGTTTAGCATCAGAAACGTTTATATCAGCTATTTCTGTGAACTAATGCAAAAACAGGGCTGGCTGGGTCAGTGTTTGGCAGATGGGGTGAAGAGGAGGGTAAGGAACATGGGGCGCTTTGTTTGTCCTTTTACATCTGTCTATGAAATAAATGAGATGGTTATTCTGGCCAGAACCTTTGCCTGGGGAGAGGGAGACAGGACAGAGAGAGTAAGAAAGCTCTTAATCCTTTACATTTGTGTTACAATATATGCGCTCTGGCTTCAGCTCATGCGGTGGAACAAAGCCTCTCAGGGCAACATTAAAGCGTGTGGAGAGGACGTGGGACACCTTTGTCACTGCTCCACGTGCCTGGCACTCAGCAAGTGGCATCCCCAGGGCTGCATGCGCTGACGGGGTGGAGAGCACAAGAAGCATAGCCCATTTTTGGCTGGGTCTGATACAAAACCCGTCCAAAACAGACTGTGGCTTTCCAGTCCCACCCCTGGCTTTATCCCCACCATAGTTTTTTGATAAAGGGCTTGATCTGGAAAAAAACACATCTCTCTTAAACCTGGAACAATTTTCTGTTTGGATAAATCTCCTCACTGAAAAGTGGTTTTTGGGAAGGGGGAAAGAAAAGAAAATGTTTTGAAATGGTCAAAGTATCCCACACCTGTGATTTCTGAGCAGTAAATTTATTTTCTACTTCAAGAGAGTATTTCTTGTTTGGAAAATGTATGGTATTGAAAAAGAGGTTTACTCTAGAGAATATTAACATTAAAATTAATTATTTGGAAGTAACCAAACATGGGGGTTTTTAACACATCTTAGATAAAGAAGTATCTTTGCTATCTATAATCATGTTGCAGAACATTTTTACTGTTTTTGACTTTTAATCCTGGTTTAGGAAGGGCAAAGAAAAAGGTCAGGACTGAAGAGAACATTTTCCCACACAGCTCTATGATCAAAACCTTCAGATGCCAACAGATTACTGATTAGGCTTTCCTGTTCTTGAGCTGGGATCACCATGTTGCAGAGCATTTCAGGATAGAGCAGAAAGCACCTCTCATCATATTGTTAAAGATGTTTTTACACACACACAGCAAGTATGTTCCCAAGACATCTCAAGTGAAAGACTCCAAAATAAAGAAAGTGACCTTAGTAACCTCTGACTTCCAACTTCTGTGACTTAAGCCTTCAGATATCATGAAACTGGCTTTAAAATTGCATGAAAAACACATTAAGATATTTAACTTGCCTTCTTGATTATTTTTTAAATTCCATTACTCTTCTCAAGCTTTTCAGTATTCCTGCCAGAACCAGAAATTTATCTCATCGTGCATGAGAGCTGGGATCCCGAGCAGAGAGAGCTGCACAGGGACAATTGAAGGAGGAGGTGGGGCAGAGTGGGCCTCTGTGCACAGCTCCATAGCAGTGGCAATTGTTTAGGCACTGAATGCTCTCTCTGAAAGCATCAACAGGCAGCCTTCTGAAAGTTCGTGTCTTAGGGCATCTCCCAGAGGTACCCACACCTGAAGATGGAAGAATGATGAGACCTGCAACAGAGGATGTGCCTTGCAAGGGCAGTGTTCCCAGCTCTTTCCTGCATCCCATCTCACTCATGTTTTAAAAATATAACAAAGAAGTCTTTGACCAGAGTAAATTTGATATCAGTGAAAAATGGGTCACGACAGACAATATCAAGCCAGGTGTTTGCTCTGGGTTTTATCATGAGAGGCTGGAAGTAAGATTCACTCAGTTCTAATCAAAATATGGAAAAAAAAAAAGAGAGCAAGGCAAGCCTGGAACCTCTGAAACTCTGCCTTATGTCGGCAATTTAATCTTCAGTCAGAAGAGACCAGAGCTGAGGGGACCTTACTGGATCTCTGGTGATTTTAGTGGCATTCCTTATACAAACACTAGATCAGAGTGTGATTCTCTTCTGCAGGAAAGCTGGCTTATAGCATTTACCAAAAAAATCTCACAAGCATTTAACTAGCACCCAAATCTGATTTCTGTTCACAGAACAATCTGTTAGCATGTGACCTTCTTCAAGGCCATCTCAGGGCGTGACAGTCCAAAGGATCAGATCTTCCTTCTCTTTCCATTACAGACCAAGAAAAGAGGTGCTGATAGCCTTCCATGTACTAGGATGAAGGGCAGCGGATACAGAAAGTATGGAACCACAGGAAAAAGTGAGGCCACTGCTTTTGTAACGGGAGACATTATTTGGCATTGTGCTGAGGCTTACTATTATTGGTTTTGAGTCAGAGTCCTTTGTCTCTTCAAACCTGCAGGGAAAAAGAAAAGCGCAAAAATGTAGCAGTTGCTTTTTTTAAAAAAGCTATAATTTACTGAAATGTAGCATGGTTACTCAGCTTCATTTTTAATTAAGTTGCAGATCCAGGAAATCCATTCATCACAATTCTGGAATGCTGGAAAACTCACTGAGGAACTACAAAGGCCAGGTAAAGCAAAGCATTTAAAATAGTTACAGATGAGCTGATAAGAGGCTCAAAGAAACAGTTAAATTTGTGTGCAGATAACTCAACCACAGTATCTGGAATGTATAAACATAGCAGGTTTTTTTTTCTTCTGGCCTTAAAATTTGATCCAAGCCTGGGAGTTAAAAAGTCCCATTTTGTGTAATCAGGTTCTGGTTGAACATGATTGCTGAATTATTTTAAATTGAAGACACATGTCTGGATGTTGAGTTCTGTATATTATTCCAGGATGGTGTCCATTAGGTCTTATCCACAGGGGCTATCTTCATTCCTTATGCATCAGGATTAGCAAAAGGTGAATCATGAATATGGAGACAGTGAAAAGAATGTGGTACTAGTTAAAGGGTGATTTTGGAAATTATCTTGCATGCATTATTCAAAACTTTTCAGTCTCTATTGCACAGAGTCCCTATGGCTGTTTAAAAGTGTTATTTTAAAAAATGATCATACAAGGCATTTGCATTCTTTCATTTTGAGTCTTGAATTTAGCAATGAACCAACATTTACCTTAACCCCTTGTCAGTCCTAAAGCTTTCTCAAGAGTATGAGATGCTCATCTAATGGTTGTGTTGCCATATGCTGTCCTTCCATAATAGATCTGCCCCTGACCTCTGTGTTTTTATATTGCTTCTTCTACTGGCAGATGGACCATTACATAAATTGAAACATATTTTCATGGATATTCCCCGTGGTAAGAGAGTATTGTCTCATTAGCTCCATGGGGAAAACAGTGTAAATCCAAAGCTGAGTAGCTCACCTATCCATATGGTAGGTGAAAAGAAGCTTCCTTACAGCATTTGCTATTGGCAGTGATGCCTCCTGGATTACTGAATATACAAGTTCTGAGGCTGCTTTTTTTTCTTTCTGGGCTGTCCAAATGCTTGAGTAACTTTATGACAGCTTCAGGAGTGGACTGGGTGCTTTTTAGGCCCTTTGCAGTCATGTACCACAGATCAATCATCACAGGATGCCTCTGCCCACATCTTTTTCCTACTGCCTTTCCTTGCTCAGAACTCCTGCAGAAAAAATCTCTCACAGTCTTCTGTCCACCAGAATCTTTTAATTAAAATGGCTTTTTTTTTCTTTTTCAATCCAAACAAAATTGTCAAAAAGAAGACTTTCCCTACTATTCACATATTTCAGTTTTCCCATGTTTGTAACAACTGTAATGGGAATCTTAATCTGTCCCTTAATCAACACTATTTGAAAAATCACATCACCCAACTTCTTCACAAGGGAAAACACTTCTGTCAGTATGTGGAAGCCTTGATGACAAAGTCAACAGTAATTCTGATATAATATTTCACAAAAATTGAAAGACATCACCAAAGTCTGCAGAGATGAAATGGCCACAAAACTGAAAAGCTGTACTCCTTGCAAAACATCTTGCTCAGTTTTCAGCCCAGGAAAGAGGAGAGTTTGCTGTGCAGATGGGCTTTCTGATTCAATCGTGATGGTATCTCCATACGCTGCCTCCTTCCCTCCCTCCTTCCCTCCTTGCTTCAGGAGGGCGAATCTGCTGGGCTTTAAATCTTTCTCAGCCAGGAGAAATTCTGAGAGGAGGAAAACAGCTGGGAAACACATCCATGCCTCCTGCAAAGGTATGCACCTTAAATATTACTGTGAGGCGCAGCATCATTTTCCAAAAATCTCTCACTCTCTTAAATAACACACAACCTATTGTTCTGAGCTGAGCAAAGGTGGGGCTGGCAGCCAGCATGTCTGAGGTCATTGAATAAATGGGCGTAATGAAGTAGTCATGGCTAATATGTGTTCTAAGCTTAATATGAACCTGAAAATCCCACAGAGGAGGCATAATATCTTTTAAAAGTGATACTGCAGTAATGATTCTACGTCCTACAGCTTACAATAGTGCTTAACTGTTTTGAGCTGTTATCATGATGTTATTTTAGGGATTTTCATTACAGTAGATAGTTGCATTAAAATTGCATTTAAGTAGGTGGTTGCCAGACTTTGCTGATGCCTCACTAAGTAACACACAGAAGACACGTGTGAAAGCACTTCCCCTGCCACATACAAATGGGTAATTTACAATATGGCTGGAGGTGACAGCTATAATTAGATTTCTTTCCACAAGCTCGTTCTGATGACTAACCTTGGGCTGGAAAGAGTGTGACGCTCAGTTGCCTACTGCTTAGGATGAGGATCCAAGAACAGCCTTTTTTCTGGTGTAGTTATAAGAGCAGGTAAATATTATCTTATCTCTGCAAGTTGGGAGAGTGGGACGCATAGGCATAATTTGCCTTGGAGAACACTATCAGTCTTACAGAGGTAGAAATAGGGCAAAATCAGAGTCACAGGCCATGACCCAGTCTGTCTGACTCCACTGTCTCTCTGCCTCTTTTCTTCTCCTGCTGTAACACTTTACCACATCACTGAGCACCTCGTCGGCACTACTCTGTGTAGTTTTAGTGAAGGCATGGGAAAGAGGCACTGTGTAGCTTTCCCAAAACCTGGCTACCGAAGAACTTTGATGCATAAATTCCCTTCATCGTGCAACCCTGCCTGCACTGTGCTCTGAGTCACTGTAGCTCTCCAAAGGCTGGCTCTGCCCATCCCTAAGGTGGGTGGACCCCCAAGCTCTCCTTCTTGCCTGCCTTTTTTTACTTTCCAGGACACCTCCCAAAAGAACCATATTTTATTCTCCACCAACTTTAATTCTTGAAGTCTCAGAGCCACGCTATGCTAAAAAATCCCAAACAAACCAAGAAACAATTCTTGCGAAATAACGCCAGACGTTGCTTGAACAAGAAGGAGCTTATGCCAGTAGCTAAGTGGGAACAAACTACAGTTTAATATGTTAGGCTCCAGCTTTACTAGTTTTTTATATTGATATAGATGAGTATTTACACAGGATCCAAAGGTACTGACTGACTGACTGAAGATGGATTAGTTTAAGGGAGGAGATCTGACAAGTTCATTGTTTAAAATTGAAACATGAGACAAGCAAGTGAAGAGGAACATGAACAAACAGGGGCACATATCCCATTTTCATCAACTGGACCAAGTCTCTTCGTCTAGGCTGGGAACAAAGAAGTCTGTCTCTCAGCAGGGTGAGGCTGTTGGAAGGGCAAATGCTGACACTTCCGTGGTCCAGCCAGGGTGTTACCCTTCCTGCCCAAACACAGTTCATCCCCTGTGGTTCTTGTATATAGATAAACAAGAGAAGGAGCATCATAAATATTCATATTTTCATATATATATTTATATGAATGTGTGCATGCATATAGATGTGTTTATAGGCGTATAGAGAGTACAGCTATATGATTTAACTGAGATGGATTCTGCAGCTGCTTTTTTTGGAAAAGCAGAACCATCATCACAGATCTAGCTACCCTGACACACTTAGAATTAAATGTTATTCTGCACCTTAAAAACATTGAATATTGCCTCTTCGATGCAAATTTGCCCTTTGTTGTGCTGAAAGACGTTGTAAAAGGGAACTATGTCTCTTTCATTAAAAAACCTCAAACCCTAGAAGCCCTTATCAGTGGATCGTAACTGTTTATTAACCTGATCTCTGGCATCATTTTTGCAAAGGAAGTTGGAAATCCACTCAATGCCAAGCAAACATCTCTAAAATCTTAATGTTTTCTATCTTGTATGTATGCTTCCCATATATATTCTATGAAAGTTTTCTTTTTTTGCCTGTTTTAATCTCAGCTAACTCCTGCCTTGCTAACAAGCAGCATCATTTTATGCTGCTAGCAACACATACATATTTTCACCTGGGAATGAAGTCCAAGAGTCATAAAAAGGAGCAGGAGCTGGATGACACTGGCTGCATTCAAACTGCCTGCAATTGCTGCCTAAGATCCAGCTCCTTCTCTCTGTTGGTTTTTTTGGTCTCACTTCTCTGGCCAGGCTGGTCACCTCAGGTGCCACAGCATCTGGGGTTGAACAACCGGGCAGTCTCAGTGCAGCTCTAGGGCGTTTCTCTTCCCCTGAAAAAATCCTTAGCCAAGATTGTCCCAGTTCACTTCCCCTGGCTTCCCAGGTGTCCCCTGGGCACAAAGAACACCAGAAAGCTCTGTGGTGCGTTGACATTCGTTTCTTCTGGGAAATGATAATATATACCCTCACCAACAGTCAATTTCAATTGTTTCCACGAACAATTTCAAGAGATATCATCAACTTAGTGACAGCCTTAGAAAGTCCTGTACCTGCTGGTTTTGGGACATTTTATACATATCCTTGTATGGTTTGAGCTGCAGATGTACAACTGTGACTTAGATATGAGCTTGCTGTGATAACACAGCATAGGTGATAACATACAGCATAGGTGATAACATACATGTCTGTGTGGAAAGTAGGAATAAGTACTGCTAATGGAAAACAGGATTTATAGGATTCACATATTGATAGATATGTGCTGTTCAGATAGGCAATAAAGTTGCTAATTATCTCAATAACATCCTTAGCTTCTGAAACATTGTCACCTGTGGAGACGTTGTCTTGTTTTACAGACTAGCCTGCGGCTGCTCCTGTTCTTTGCTGTTCCTGCTCTTTCAGTGGGAAAAAAGAGCAGGTTTCTATGCCCTCACAAGTCAGGCAGAATGATAGGAGAATAGGAAACATAGGGAGAGTAAATAGAGAGGAAATCTATAAGGAAAACAGGATAAATGGTTCTGCAGAAAGCCCTAAAATTTTCTGCATTATCCATCAGTTCTGTCACAGCCTTTCTAAATTAAAAAGGTTCATGTCTAGGAGCAGCTCATTACCACCCCTGTAAGAGACTCTTATACAGAAGGTAGTGGAGCAGTGTGAAATGTCACATCCTGGGGTTGTTTTGTTCAGAAAAAATTCCTTCTCATCATTTGGCTGTGTTTCATTGAGTTCTACAAAATAAGGGTAGCAAGAACAAAATGTAGCCGAGCTTTACAGCAGCTCCTGTCCTGTGAAGTCCCTGGAGAATTTGCACAGCAAGACAGTGTGGGGCAATGTGGAACTGTTCTCTTTCATGCAGTGAAGGCCATAGTTGAAGTCTATTAAAATCAAATGGCTTTTGTTTCGCTGTGGCTTAAACCCAGTCACAACCCCCTCCTTGTGCTCCTGCAGATGACTGCAGGTAGCACATCTGCCAGTGGGTCTCCTGCCTTAAGTATAGGATACCCTTGTCCTACATTTTGAGAACTCCATATGCTGCTAACAAAAAGAACTAGCTCTGGAGAATGAATATATGTGTTTTGTCTAAAGGCTAAAATCGTTTAATTAGAGTTGGGGAATCCTGCATAATCCAGACAGGATCTGACTTTGGGCATGCTGAAGACCCTATAGAAAATCTGAGAATACATTGTCCATCTTTCCTCACATCCCAGAAATACAAGTCCTAATTTGTATGGTCAGGCCTATGGAAAAATGTTTGGACTGTGCAGATACAAAAGGAGGAGTCTTTACTCCTGAACAATTTAGCTATGTTGGCAAAAAAAAAGGGGGGGTGGAAACCCATCTAACGGGGTAAACAATGAAGCCAACAAAATTCTGCCTTTTGCCAGTGTAAATTAAGTCATCCCAAGAGGTGGTCTAAATATGCAAGCAGAAAAACCACTTTCTGCCAGTATAAGCTGTGTCTCCACAGGGGACCTTTGCTGCTTTTGCTGGCAAAGCTTTTAATGTGTAAACCAGGATTGCTGATACTGCCTTGTAAGCACAACTGATAAAAAATAATGTACATTTATAATTCCTTTTGTCTGTCTGAAGTGGTCATTTCCACCCCGCAGCTGGACGCTGGTGAGCTGCATACACATGGATGAGGATTTGGATTGCAACACGGTGAAGTGACCATGGGGAGAGCATTATAACAGAACAGGAAAATCCCAAACTGAAAATGAAATTATAAACCACTGGTCATGCTAACCAATTATTCAGGTGTTGTTTAACAGGATTTGTGCAGTTGAGCTCAGTCACAAAATTATTGCTGCTGTAAATGTATCAGAGTAGCTAAAGTAGTGCCGTCCCACGGGTGATATGGTTACCCCTTCATGGAAACACTGCAAATGTTGTCGTCTGAGGGGCAACATTTCTTTGTCTGACTGGATAAATTGATGTAAAAACTCTGATTAACCACAAAAGTCTAATCCTCCATTGCTTTTCCCTTGTGTACCCATATACTTATCTCTACCTGGATAAGGATGTCAGGGGCTGTTCTTGTTTCAACATAACTGGACTGCAGAGGTGATGACACACATGTAAAGCAGTAAAAGCCAGGTCTGATTTTGTAAAGCAGAATCCTCACATCTCTGCTTAATCTAGACCACCTTAAAAAGATTAAAAAGAAAAAAAATATATTACTCTTTTGGGAAAACTCCCCTATTTCCCTTATATAAGATGGGACCTGTCCTACAGCCCTGGTCCTCCAACTTCTGGGGATAATTGTGCTTAGAATCTTGCTTAGACTGTGCAAAAAGAGCCAGATGAATGTAAAAACAAAAGGTAGATGTGAGCCCAGACCTAGACCAACATACAACAGTAATTTCACTAATACATAATATGTAATATGTAATATATTTCGATATCTAATATATATAGTATACATTTTTGCATATTCTCTGATTGCATTGCAAGGAGGTGTTGTGAAAGTTGTGGCATTAACATAGTCAAGATAGCTTAAAATTTCAGAGATGTTTTCTCTAGCCCCTGGACTGGAGACAGGATGGTACATTCTGCTTGTGAGGGGGCAATGCTCAAATGGCAATGCTTTATGAGCAAATATTTAGCAGCCTGACAACCTCTTGGAAAAATATCAGCTGAAGCTAAGTACTTTCACTTGAGCATACAACAACAACAACAACAACAACAACAACAACAATAACAACAAAAAGAAGAAGAAGAAACAAACTGGATAACATTTCCACTCTCACTAAACTCAGCTAGGTTGAATGGGTGAGTTGAGCCAGGATAGAATCCAGCCCAGAGTGATGCTGAGGAAGAAGAGAACATCATGGGAGCACAGAAACAAAGATGCAGGCTCCTCATATACCAGCTGAGGAAAAGGAGGTGGCAGTGGCATGCATGTGTCTTTGTTGGCATAACAAGCAAAGAGAGGGGAGCTGTGTCTGCATCAGGTGATAATATTCAGCTGCAACCAATATATTTACCATATTTCAGTCTCCATGCAGGAAATTATTAATTTTGATGATGCCCAGCAATTATACAGCATTTTGCCTCTTCAGAGTCCTACACATGCGATAAGCAGGTGGGAGCAATTTGCCATTGTAGTGGGTGTCTGTAGCTAGAGCCATTCTTCTTTCTGCTACAGCTGAAATGGGTTGCCTGCATATATTAAACACTGCAGTAATAATCACATCTCCTTTTTTAACTCAGGCTTGGTTGCTGACCTGTAAGAACCATCTGTACATTTGACATTCAAAGTGTGGAAGCCAGGGATTGTGGATGATGGGTTAGTGATCTTGGATGTCCTCTGTATTTCGTGTAGCCAAGGGAGTCCCCATGGCTGCTGTGTAAATGCCAATGCCACTCTTCTGCATCTTGTACTCTTGGGTTCTGCCTCATGCTACCCAAGGCAGCCCTGGAAAGCCCCACAGAGTACACATGTGAGGTCCTTGGACCTCCTGTTTGGAGAAACCAGGGAGAGCACAAACCATCACAAACCAAAATAGTGAGGAGCACAGTTTCAGCTTTTGTCCTGCCTCTGTGTCTACTCCCAGATGCCCACGTGTCCACACAAGGGAACATCTCTCCTTGTCACACACCCTGTTCCCAGGAGCATCACAGTGATGGAGCAGATGGTTACCACCGGGAGTCTCAGGCAAAGCAACCCCCAAGAGCTGCAGAAGTAGCGCACCAAGGAAGGAGCCTTGTGCCACTGCCTTGCCCAGGGAGAGTACTTCTGGAAGCATCAGCCCACAGCTCAGAAGACTCTGACGGGCTTGATATTAGACTGCTTTTATTTTATAAGATATGCAGAACAGTAAGTTGTTATGGAAACTGATGTTTGGAAAAATGAGTCTCAGATGCAGATGAGATTTTTGCCTCATTTCTACTTGGCTGCACCTCTGCTCACTGTGTCACATTACAGAAGAGATGGCTTCTGAGGTAAAGCTACAAATTTCATCTTCATGGTAGCAAGATTTGGCCCTGGAGTTTGGAAAATCAATCCAGAGATGCATAGAAAAAAGCCTCTAAAAAGGCTCATGGCACAAAAGAGTTAAACCCAGAATGAAAAGAAAGATCGAGTAGATCCCTATTCCTTCTGTATTTAAAATATAGGAAATAGTGTCTTAAACATAGGGGATGTATGTCAGAGCTTAGGGCAGGTGCTTTAGATGTCTCTAGCTCACTGTCCATTAGCTGCAGGCCACGGTCTTGAAGAGTCACAGGCAACTAAGCCATAAAATAAATATGAAATATTTCAGTCCAGTGTGTTTAAAAGCCCTATTACCGTGTAATCTCCCTTCCAAGGAAATGTAAAGCATCTCCAGAAGCCACATAGGGGTGTCAAAGCAGTCTAATGCAATGAGGCTGCTCAGGGTTTCGAAGCACCCCCGTGTCTCTCCCGGCACTTAGTGCTGTTTCTGCACGGCTTCGCTTGCTTGATTGCCTGCTATCAGGAAAAACCTCCACGAGAAAATTGCCACTCTCTGGTACGTGCTGGTGTATATAACACCACCATGCCCGTGGTATACACCTGCATTTACCATTAGCTGCTCTCTTAATAATAAATTATTGAAGACATATTTCCTTTAATGTTTACCTAAAGAGGGAGCAGCTAAGAAAAGCTGCACACACTGAATTCAAGAAGGGGATATTTCTTTCCTACTATAAACAGGACTGATTATAAAACCAGAATGCGAACTGAGCTCCTTGCCCTTCAGTTTTGTATGAGGTTACATTTCTTTGCAAGACTCTAATTTCTTCAGTTTTTTAGTGCATTCCAACCCAGGGAGATATAAACCAAAGCAAACAAAGTACCCCCCAAAGGAGCCTCTCCCCCTTAAGCAGGATTTCTATTTTTAATTTTCTACAGCTTTTAAAACATTTGAATGGGAAGCCTCCATCAGTCTTTGGTGGAAAAGAATTCCTGTTGGTCTCTCAGGACGTCCACTCCAGATAATCTCAACTGGCAGCTCGATATAAGACCGATGTCTCTTCTCAGAGGGGTTCCTTGCAGTTGCACTTCAGCACTTCCCACCTTTGCAAAGAAATTCTTTAAACAGTCACATTTTCCTCCCTCAAAGATGAATTAAGAAAAATTTTAAAAATAAAGAAAATTTTTAAAAAAAAATTGACCTTCTTGCTTGTTGGCAGTGAATCTTCCACACTTTGCTGATGCCTTTTCCCAAAGCATGATCTCAGCAAAAGCCCTGCACTAACTTTGCTCTGGACAGCAGCAGGAGTGCAAGCAGGCACCCATGATAGGAGGTCTGACACTGTCTTTCACCATCACATCTCCGAAAAATTTTGTTTGCCACATCCCTAAGGGCCTGGACCCTCCTCTGCTGACAGTGATGAGACTGCTCAGGAAGCAAAAGACCTCTTTTACCCACCTCATGAGACAAAAGAAAAATGCAAGAAACTGAAATAATATTCTGTATTTCCACCAGTAGAGAAACAGAGTGGGAAAAATTGTAAAATGTGCCTGAAGTATTTACAGGATGGCTCCTTTAAAAAGCTTAACCTCAAGCGATTTATCTGTCCTTCCAAGAATTTCAAGGCAGGAACAACCTCCTCATGATCCCCAAGGAAGGAACCAATTGCTTATCAAGAGTGAAAATGTGACTGAAATGTGATAGCAAAAAACAAAGAGTTCTCTAATAAATTAGAAATTCTTTCTTGAACCTACGGAGTGCAGTCTGCTTGGAGTCTGGTTTAATCTGCTGCCATAAATAAATCCATTGAGGGAATTTTCCATAAGCTTTATCAGACAGCAAAATTCTGCAAGTCACATCACTGCACGCTGCATGATGCCTCTGGCAGATTCAACCTGGTTAATATTTATGCTGCAATCACCGGTGACTTCTTGAAACCTTTAAGGCAATATCACCACAAAAAAAAAAAAAAGCCCCAGAGCTCCTGCAGATGGGCTATCATCATAAATTCACCCAAAAGTGGAAACTCAAATAACAGATGTGTGTTTATAAACACAGAAAATAAAGCAAATTACTCAGTATGCTTTCCAAATGCTTAGAGCTGCAAGATATCCTCTCACACAAAAGTCCATATTCACACTTGGCCACACCAAGATAGCTTTCCAGCTTACCTGGGAATTTGGATTGCAATTGCTATTACCGAGAGGCAAATTCTTGACTGGATGTTGCTCTGTGGAATGATCTCTGGATGATTAACACCATCATTTACCTCCCTGAAGCAACAGTTGTTTCTTATTCCCAAACTATGAGAGCACGGAGGTATGTGGAAAGATTTTGTCAGATGTGGCAGCTGTTGACAAAAACTTTTACTTTTTAGACACCTCTCTACCTTGAAATATGTTCAATGCCAAAAGGCAGACGAGGGGTTAAAAGCTCTCCCCCACCCTGCCTTTTCTCTTGCACACTCTTATCTGCCCAGCAGCTGATAATAAATCAGAGAAACTGTTCTTCCATCTGGCTCACTCTAAATTCCTCACTTCCACATTATTTGGGAACATTTTCCTGACCTTTTGTGACTTTTCTGATATTGTACAGAGCAAGAGGTTGAAACCAGGGAAATTCGGCAGGTGTGATGCACCTCTCCTGACACCTCTCCTGGGCTTTGCTGTCTGCTGCTCTTTCTCCCTTTGAAAGGATGTGCCCAAGGTAGCAGTCCTTGGAGAATGTCCAGCATGGAACCACTGCAGAGGGAGTGGTATGAGCAAACACAAGGCTAAACACCTCTGAGCCCAGACTCTGCTTCGTGCGCTCCCAGGACCCTTCTGACATTTGCATCTGATCAGCAAGAAGTGTGGAGGAGCTGTGGAAGAGACAGCTGTTGGCATATTGGTCAGTTTCAGTGGCAAATGTCCCAGATACTTGTCCTTTGTCTTACAACTGGCCCTTGATGTAACACCCAGATCTTCTTTTTCTTCTTCTCTTAGAAAGCTTACAAAGGCCACGTGATACCTGCCTGCAGTAGCAAGAGATTAGAGACCTAACCACAAAATCCCTCCAGATCTTTTATTTTTATAAAGTTTCAACTTCTCTTGGCACATCCAGGAAAGGCTCACCTCCTTTTAGGTCCCATCTCCAGCCACGTACACGCCTCATACCAGCTGTTGCTCAGAAGAGTCCATGACACAGAGCAGCAGTTGTTCCCTGAATTGAAGTACATCACTGGATCATTTTGTTTTGTCCCAGGGATTGCCCAGAATGACAAGGTAGAGAGTGAGAGAGACCCAGGTCTTCAGTGTTCAATGTAAGTCTTTTCTACAGAGCTGGGGCCATGTTATCCAAGAGTGCAAACCCAGTCTGGGAGATGGGATTCTCTGACAAGGCTTACCTAAATGCAGCCCTACTTCTTCTTGCTCGTATCATTGCCTGCACAAGACTCTTTTATTTAATACATGTAGCTTGAAAAATGTAAATTTTTGTTCTCTCTTCTGTCCTAAATACTCATTTTCAAGGAAAAGGTACAATATGCTCATACGTTAACAACTGCCATGCTGTAATAACATTTGCTTATCCAAATGGTGGTACAATCCCAGGCACTTGGGCTGGTGGGCTTACACTGTGCACACATGAATGCGTGTGTGTTTGCCCTTGTGGAACAGTAATGGCTCAGTACAATACAGGCATATGCATTAATAACAATAGTCAGACAAGTTACTTGGTGGTGTAACTGCACTGGCTCCACTCACGTTACCCCTGCTCCGAATCTAGTCCTTTATATCTGTTTCATATACTTAAAACAAAACAAAAAAGACTTTTTGGTTTTCAAGTCAGATACCTTTCACCTCAATAAATATGACATGGGAGAATATAACCTAGAAGGAAGAGATATCTGCTACTAGCAAAATGATTTCTAAAGAAAAAAAAAGCAAAAAGGGAAAGAAAACTAACCCTATACCAACATATGGTATTTAATATATACCTCTAATGGAATGAGCTTCATAATTTATTCTGGGGTTTACCTTTTCATGAACTCTGTCTTGTTCTTGCTCATGAAAGATTTTCTGGTGCTTCAGATATATTAAAAGCACATCATCTCTGTCTCCCTCCTCTCATTTCTGGGTATTCACACATTGATATATTTTTCTTGTGCACATGGCACAGTAATAGCAGTAATACTCTTTGCTTCTGCTCTGCTTTTTGTCTTAGGATATTGTGCCAAGAGTTATAAAGCAAAGAGCCTGAAGTTAGGATTTTATATTCACGCTGAGGCCCTTAAATCACAGCCCAAATTTTGAAGGTGCTGAATTCAAACAGGATTGGTGGTATGCAATGCCACTGCTCAGGGCGCTCATTGCCAGGGTAAAGGTTCAGCTCTCTTGAGTCTAAGGTTGCCTGTGAAAGTCTTGTATCTGTGGCTGCATCACTGCCCCAGTTCTTTGGATGTACAAGTTCAGGCTGGATTGACAGGCAGTCACCCAGGGCAGCCACAGCAGGGAATCGGGGCAGGCAGCAAGGCCCGACAGCCAGTTTGGTTAGACAACCTTCATCCAGTGCTTTGGAAAATTCACACATCACAGCTGTGATTTTCAGGGGCTTCCAAATATTTGTCTAACGTTCAAGCACCTTTTTACCTGCCCAAGCTTTTGTGCAGAGCACCTACTACCAAGGAAAGACTTTTGCTGACCTATTTGAAATGCGTTGCTGTCACCCCAGCTTTGAAATATGGCCTTTTGGTCACATAAATCCTGCAGCTCTCTATCCCCTCCCATCAATAAAGACAGGATGAGCAACAGCCTCCCACGGCAGTGGTGATAGCTGCCCTGCTGGCACAGCCCAAGCAGGGATGGCCTGCGGAGGGCCAGCTTGGGAAGGAGGGGGAGCATGCTGCTCATGCCAGGAAAGGATGGGTGTCTGTAACCTGCCAGGGTTTATTTTTGTTTTCTTAACTGAAACAGCCCTGTTGGTATAAAACATGTGCTAAACCAGGCCCCAATCTTCTAAGAAAATCCCAGCTCACATAGCCCCCATTTTATTCCGCCATCCATCTCATGTTACAGTTAATGGGAATAACATGTGATTTTCAAAGGACAAACTTTTGCCCAACTTTTCCTGTGTATATATTTTCCTCAAATCTCTAGATTTTTGTTGCATTCTTTTGCTTTATTATTGTTAAATGATTTCTATCATTTAATGTCAATTTGTCCTGTTTACTCAATGCTCTCACCAAAGGAAAACGGAAAAATGCATATGCTAAAAGAGAACCCTGGGTGCTTATCTCATTGCACAAATATTGTTTTTTTAGGCAAGTGTGGTTCTGATAGAGTCACTTATTCTGCCAACATTCTCTTCCAATTTTTCTGTTTCCCTTTTCATCTGTTTTTCCCTGCTCTATGCTTTGCATATTTTATTGAGAAAACAAACATACTTTGCAGTCCAAGGACTGGATAGAATGCATTCATGTGAGAAAACTTCAGAGTGCGTGTAGTTTATTTTTTGTGTAATTGATTTTGTAGTAGATAGAAGTTGTGGTATAAACTAACAGGATAATGGTTTTGATCAGTTTCCAATGCTTAATTACAAGTCTGCTATAACTAATTTCCTTCATGTGCTCACAGCTGCTATGCTTTTGTCATTGGCTTATTTTTCTTTGAAAATCTGAAAGGCATCAAGTTTTCCTGTGAAAGTCGTCTGCCCTGATTGACTCTTGCAAACGCCTCATTACCACAGTCATTCTGCAAAGCTGTAGAGCTGCTTCGAACTTTGCATTCAAATAATTTCTCTTCTTTTTTTCTTTTTATTTAAGGAGGGGGAAATGCTGTTTCGAAACACTATGGAATATCTGGCATGAGACCAGTTTGCTTTACAATAGAAACAGCCTTGTGGGGAGAGCAGCAGAATTTACTGGGTTGGCTGCACCACTCATTTGTAAACAGTATGTACTTTGAAAGAAAGCACTAGATGATGTTGGGTTGTTTGTTCGTTTGTTTTTACAGAGATACATGGCCCCTTCAGCCGTGTATTTTAATAGGAAAATCTACTTAATGAAATCTCCACTTTTTTTTTTTTTGTAACTTTGTAACTCATTAGCAGCTATGCTAAAATATTAGAAAGCATAAAGGGCTGTAGTGTCACACCAATATCACGGGAAACACCTGGGCTGGAAGCAGAAGCTGGGAGCAAAACTGATAATCTTAACTATCCCCAAATCTGACAGATGTTCAACTCTGTGTAAGAGATAAAGATTAAATCAATGTTTAGTTGGTGTCTTTGGGCCTCTCTCCCATGGCAGATCAATGCAAAACTCACCCTGCTCGCTCAGTGTGGGTTATGGTTGAAGCGTCAGGCTGGGTAAGCCCCATGCCAGAGCAGGATTAGGCAGAATATGACCCACAGGTGTTTCCCCCCAATTTTTTCTCAATACCATCCTGCTTTTTTGTCTTAGCCTAAGGTGACCCCTCCCTTATTGATACCAATGAAACCTGAATTGGTCTTATTCTCCTCTGGATCTGGATGTTCAGCTCTCATTACTGTCAGACACTCCTTAGTAAATCTTTAGGCTCTTGAAATAATACAGTCAAATGAGAACTAAGACTGCTTGATGGGTTTAAGAGCCATCAGTCCTTATTTTAAAATAGGCAGCTAAATCAGGGGTGGGGAGGTAACATCTATCTCCTAATGTTAATGAAGACAACATTTTATACCAATGATTGCAAGCAAATGCAAATGTATGTAGATTGTTTACTTAGACAAGAGATTTCATACATTCATTTCTGCATTCCTCCTTCTTCTCCTATCTTTTCACCCAGGAAGAGATACTATTGTTATTCTAGTCATCTTTCTCTTGATTTTATTATCTAACAGAGCCATAAAAATGACAAGAAAATGGATTTTTCAGACAAGAGTCTCCTGTTCCTAGTGTAATTTCACATTGAGCTACAGATACTGACAACATCAGATAGTTTATACATTTCTCCTTTAATTGTATACCACAGCCCCATTTTTAGTGAGGTACTCACCACTACATAATTAAGAAAGTGTTTAAAGTGTCTGTTAGATGCTTCATGTGCAAAGAATTGCAAGCGTGAGGCAGCCACTGCTGGAGATGTTGTGCTGGGGTGAGCCTGACTCTTTGCAGAGCCAGGGATGCCTCCTGGGTGCTGAGAGGGGCACCAAAAATGAAAAAGAGATGTGAGGAGTAGCAGAGACCAGCCCTCGTCACAAAGCTGCCAGGCAACACACATCTGTGGCAGGTTCTGTCCTGGAGACTCACAGCATAGGCTTTTTGTGAGGGCCTTGCATATTTGGGCTGAGGTTGGGACTTTCATCAGGGACCTTGCTCAGAACCTCACACAGCCCCTCACAATAAGCCTGATCCAGCTGAAACGCAGGTAAAAGCTGAGAGCCAAATGTGTTACCTCATGACCACAGGAGTGGTTGAAGGCTCAGAAGGAAACTGAAAAACTGTCCTCATTGTCTCAGTGCTCAAGCTATTTCGATTTTTTGAACAGGATAAAAATTCATCTCATTCTGCTAAACAAAACCAAACACATTCACAATTTGGCCTTTTCTCTGAAAGACTTTGATGAATATTTCTCTGCTACGCAAGGGGATTTGAATACCTCACACCCCATGGTTTTCTCTCCCTGGGGCAGCTCTGCAAATCCCAGCATAAATCAAAATAGCTAGCGGTAAACATAAATGAGCAGATTTGCCTGGTGGTCTGCTAAAGGATCCTGCCACAAGAAGGATCAGAGCTGGGCTGGGGAAGGAGGCAGCCAGGGATTTTTTGGTGCAGCTGGGTGCTGATGGATGTGGCATTTGTCAGGGCGAGGGCACAGCAGAAGGTGGCAAAAGGAGGAGAAGAAAGGTCCATCTCGAAGAATAACTGAGAAGCACCACTCCCCTGGGAAAAATATTTCTTACATAATAAATATTGTGATTGATTTGGAGTAATGCTTAACAGATGTGGACAGAATATTCTTCCCTAAAATAAGATACTCTTAATTGAAACAATATTCCGTGTATCACTATCTGCAAATTTAAAGAGCTTATTTTAGCTTAGGGATAAAATAAGCGTAAGCGATGGGAAGGATAGCCATTTTCCCAAAATTTTTTCAACAGCTACCTCTCGTCTCTCAGAATTTTATGTTTCATTAAGAAACTCTGCAGTCCAAAACTGGTTTACAGGGAGCTCAAAGCTGTGGGTTGTAGTTATTTTCATAAAGGCTGTTTATTTTTTTAGCAGCTGACAATAAAAAAGCGCTGGTTTGTTTCATATGCAAAGCAAAGGATTAACGGGGAGAGGAACACTAATACATTTCTTTCCTTAAGGAAAGAGCCAGCAGAGCTGCGGCTTCAATTTGATTTAGCCAAACACCATTGCTCCTTTCTTCAAAATGCCCTGCACCCCCACCAGCTGGTATCACAAGGAGCATCGTTTGCAGGGAAAATCACATGCAGAATCATATCTACAACTGGCTTGCATAATTACTCCATGTTGTCTCCAGAAGGGATCATCCTGTGGCAATAATTATGTCAAAAACGTGCCCTGAAGAACAATATTTCAGGCAACTGCAGCCATCAAGCAAATACGCTGTATAATTATGTTATTTTTCCCCTCTGAAAGCTCTCACTCATATTTGTATCTTGCCTGCCTAAGACCTCCTCCAAGGGAAGCAGCAGATTGTTTGCGAGGATAGCACATCTATCAAAGCAGGGACGGTGAAGCTGTCCTGGCCAGGCTCTCACAGCAGCCCCTGGCAGGTCTGGCTCAGATGCAGAGCTATGCTTGGACTTTGCCCCGAGCAAAAGATGCCACCTCTAATATACAGAACTGTCATGAATTTGTTTTTTGTCATAAATGAAGCATGGGTCTGTGCTTTAATTTTCCTCACTGCCCTCTGTCAGGTAATAACCATAAATATTGTCCTGAATCATTAAGTCACAACCTGAAATGTGATCCTGCCCAGTTCCCAATCAGACAGCCATCTGGAAGATGAAAGAAGTCTATTTTCGTTTTAGAATGATCCAGACTCTAATTTGTAGTAACAGTCTTAACAGGCTGTTTCGGAGACATTAACCAGAGGCTGGTGGTGGTTGCTCAAGGAGGGGGCATTGTGTGTGCTGCCTGAGGCATGTGTCGCAGGCAAAATACCCCGTCACTGCTCTGAGCCTGCAGCCTCTGTGGCTCTTTATTCCAGCCCCCTGTTTCCAAATGGGCACAGGTTTGTGCATGCAGGGTGACTGGATATATACAGTGTCGTAAAAAATGCCAACACGTTTGTAGGAGACAGAAAATAGTGTTTCCACAGAGCTAACAGTGGTACCACAGGTCGTATAAATGCCTCCTATCTTAGGGTTAATTCCATGCTGAAAGCAAATATTTTTTCTATGTATAAAAATGTATTTATACATACATATATCTTATGATTTTCTGGCTACTGAAAAAAGTGTTTTCACCATCAAAGCGCTCCTTTATTGCAAAAACAAAATTATTTTTCTCTGTTTAAAGCAAAGACAAAAAGTAATCAAGTGATTATGTGGCTGAGCAAAAGCACTGTCAATCACGATCTTGTCATTACATATCTGAAACCACTATCCTCTCCTGACCCATGATACCTTTCCTTAGTTAAGGACATCAAAGACCAGCTGTCCTGCGATTGCCCAGAATGAAATGGGAAGCATGTGCATCGGCTCTCCCTGCCGAGACAGAGGAATGCTGCATTTCTCTTCTCCCCTGACAGCTGCAGTCTCAGGGGTTTCTGGGCACATCCCACCAGGATTCAATTTTGCCACGTGTGGAATTAGGATGATGCAGTTGTTTGGGAGCACTGTGGATGCACTGATATATGTGTGACATTCTGTGACTACTGTCTTAAAATTTAGCCATATTAGACGATTTCAGTACAAAAGACTAAAAGGCTACAGCCTTAACTCTGGAAGTCAGGTAGTTTTGTCATAGCTCTTTTTCTCCTTTCTCCTTAGATCTACACAGCTGTTTCTCCCTCAAACAGGGCTGAAAGCACCATGAGGAGCGCATCCTCATCCTCACTCCCTTGCTCCTGCAAACTTGCCAATTAAAGATGGATGTTTAGGCAGGGAAATGTGAGTGCATCCAACAGCAGCCATCTCTCAAGCAGAAATTCAGAGCAGTGACCGTTTGGCTGAGTCTCCTGTTTTCCTTGATGTTTTATCATCCTGGGTTATGCTTCCTTTAAGGCTTACAGAAAGCATTTGCTGTAACAGATGTGTGTATCTAAATGAGCTTAGCCCAGAGATTTGGAAATGACCGCACAGGGGTCTCTTACAGGTAGAGATAACTGAATTAGCATCCTTCTGAATAAGCCCTTCTATTTTTCTAAACTGCTGTGAGTTAGAAATGGTGCAGAGAGTAGATAAGGAGAAAAATAAATGCTGTTTGCCTGCATCTCTGCACTGCAGATGTGTGCTAAAGCAGGACTATTTTCTAGCAGGTAGGATTGAAGTGTGTCTTGCACAGGGAAGAGAACAGGGAGGGTAAAATAAAGATTTCATCTTCTGAATGTTGTTGCTGAGGAAGAGTTATACCCTCCTGTAAGTTCTGCATCCCCCAAACCAACTTCAGCCACTGTGAGTGCCCTATTCCCCAACGCGGGTGATTCTTTGAAGCCTTTGTGCCCTCTGGGGTGACATTTCCCTTGTGCACACCACCATATGCATGGGTCTCCTATACATTTCCTATCAGACTGCTGAAATATTGGTGTTTTCATCTAAATTTCACAACAGCAGGAAGTAAAAGACACTCTGGGTGCATTTCCCCATGTATCACTGCGTGAGGCTTGCTGCAGCTATTATTTGCATCCCAGCAAGGCATTAGCTGGGGTCAGCCTCTGGTGCTCAGAGGTGCATGTGGCAAATGGGAATCCCCACTCTGGACCTGATACATTAACAGATGAAACAGTCACAGAGCAGGGGAAAGGATATTCCCGGCCAAGTTCCCACTCTCCTGATCACAAACTGAGTGTTTGTCCTGGAGTGAAGCCCTGGATGTACTGGCACCAGGAGAGTTGTTCATCCTGACCTCCACAGGGCTTACATGCAGCCATGGAGGTGAAGAGGTCTGTGGAAAAGCCAGATTTGGACCCCTATTTCTATGGCCAAGACACTGTTTTTCCTTCTCCATTGCAAAGAAAACATATCTAAGTAGCAGCCACCAAAAATCCAGCAGGAGCACAAAGCACTGAAAGCTTTGCTAATATTGTCTTTCCGAAAATATGTAAAGGAAGCTCTTTTTCATTATTTTTAAATGTGAAAGCGTCTACACTGTACTATTACAGTGCAATGGACTGAAAATAAAATCGCAAGCATGATTCGGCATATCGTACCATGTCTATTGAAAAATGTCCACTGCAGCCCTCTGATATTGTTTGGTAAGTTTTTATTTTGTTTTTTTTAAAGTCACATAATTTGAACAAAGCACAGTTGTGAAAATAGGGAGCATGCTGGGTCTTTCTACATTCCACGGCTGTAATAATGAAGCCATTAAATTACTAGGTCAGAGGCCCCAATTCGCAAAGAAATAATACCAGTTTATTATTTCTAATCTTATTAAGTTAGAAAATTGTCTCGAGATGTAACATCAACCTGTAATGGCTGAAGTATTGATTATATTAACCCAATGCTCATGGATAATTCAAAGAGCCTGATTTCATCTAATTTCTATAATTTTTAAAAGAGTCCAGCCCAATTTTTTATGGCAAACTAATCCAGAATTATTTCTATAAATAATGAAAATGTATTACAGGATTTGCCAGGAGTAAGCCAATAAAACATTCTGTGTGATGGCTGGTGGAGTGGGGTTTTAATCCCTTTCTTCTTAATCTTTCTTGAATCATGAATCTTCTGAATCTTCTTTTTTTTTTTTTTTTTAGTCTTCCATTGTTGTCTCCTTTGGCAATATATACCTGCATATTACAGAAATACCCATGGACTTTCTTTATTCACCTTCTAACTGAAATTGGTGTGTTCTTTGAAGATTTTACCTAGATAAATATAACAAACAATACCATTTCAGTTCTGACAAGCTTGACTCTTCCCCAGTTTTGTACCACAGCTACACTAGCAAGGGAAAGGGTGTAAAGCTCCATGTCATTCACTTCCCAGAAAAAAAAAATTGAACTATTTTAATTTGCTCTAAAGTTTTTAAGAAATATATAGTAGTGTTTGCATGTGCACAAGTGATGCATATACCCTTATACTCACAGGCACACCTGGATGTGGTTCAGGGTCCATTAAGCTCAATGGGAATCTTTCCATTACTTCATTAAGCTTTGGATCGAGCCTTGGGGGGTTGGTTGATTTTAAATATACATTTTCTAAGGTTGTTTCTGATCTTTCACACTGACCTCGCTCTGCACCACTTCTCCAGTTTCCATCCAGGAACCCCAGCTTGAGAAAAGCTGTGTTTGGGGATTTTTCCGCACCTCCTTTTCTGCCTCCATCCCTGTGGCTTTCCTATCAAAGCACTACATGCATTAAGAAAATTAATGTGACTGAAGTTACTGAACCAACCTGAAGGCTAGTTCACTCAAAAATATTTCCTATAAGGATATTTATTAGCTCAGAAGACATGTGTGGGCAGAGCATGTTATTTAGTGACCTGTAATGCCCAAATAATGATCACAATAAATCAGTACTCATTACTATGTAAGGGAGGTCTGGATCGAGTGACTCAGTAGGTAATGAGGTCTAATTTAGTGCCATGGTATTATTTTACAGAGTATTTGGGGCAGGGGGCAGGGAAGCAGGGGCTGAAGGGAGTCTAATTACCTTGGATTTCTCGTGTGATGATGAGCCTCTAACTTTGGCCAGCTGCTTCAGCAGGGTGTTAGAGGTCAGGCCTTTAATTGCTATTGGCTGCATTTGGCTACATTAAGTAAATAAATATTTAAGGTCTGGACCTCTAACACTGGGTTAAATGGAGCAAGACTGGGGCTAAAATCAATATAATGGGATATAGGGAGGGGGTGAAAAGAGCATTGAGATAGAAGATAAAGAATCAAAGTCTTCCTTGATGAATAGGTGAGGGGTGGGTTTAGGCGTAGGACTTGCTGGCAGGGACTAGCACAGTCCATAGCATCCAGGCTAAAGGCCCCAATACCTTGATTCTTCAGCTTTTACTTTGAGCTGAGACCCCAGAGTCTTAGTCCTTCTCTCCTCTCACCTGCTGCTGGGGTGGGACCATTCCCTCTAACATCAGTGGGCATCCCTCGGTTATCCACAGGGAAGAAAAGATGTACTGGAGACGCAGAAGGGGGAAATCCCAAGGTTCATCCCCACCAGATTTTGATAAAGTCTGCAGGCACCAGACCCCAGAAGCAGGCTCCTTTATAATGCACATGTGCATCCCCGGAGCAAGATAATCCTCATATAAGTACAACTTCTGCAACATACTACTCCCTTCCTCCAGGTTTTTAAGCCCTGTTTGAGGTTTAGCTGCACATCAACTACCAAAATTAGAAGTAGGCATTAGGTGCTGAGCTTGCCGTTGGCAGGGTTCCTAGGTTAAGTTCTCAGAATTGAAATCTCTTAGAAGTTAGTTACTCCATCTTCTGGAACGGCCTTGAGTGATTCCTGTTCTGGGAGTTCACAAAAGCAAAGCTGAGTTCTTCCAAGTTGTAAGTCCTTGAATTTCAGGGAAACATGAGGCTTTCGGTGGCACATGGGGATCCAGACTCCAGGAGCAAGGCACTGGGCTCAGCCTATCTGCTTGGTATAACAGTTCAGGAATAGAATGATATATTCTTTAGCATGCATGAAGCCAAATCATCATCCACAGAAATGCATACTCCTTCTGGTAGAGACTGTGCCAGCTCATCTCCAAGGCTCTGCTTATACCTGTTATGTCTGGATGTTAGGAACAGATGAGGCTCATGGGAGACATCAGCATAAATCCTGCCTGGAAGATTCAAGTGGAAACTAAAACTTTTTCTCACTCTAATACTCAAAGGAGAAAAGTAATGTTTTCAAAAATGATTCTGCATCCCAGCTTTCACTCCCTTTTCCTGTCTTTCTCTCTCCAGCCAGACAGAGTGAGAAGTGGGGAATTGCTCAGTAACTTCAGGCCCACTCTGCTTCAAGACTGAGCCTTGTCAGAGGACTTTGAACAGATGCAACAGAAAATCCCTATTTCAGAAATGTGGAAAGGGCAAAGGAAGGAAAGAAAGAAAGGAAGGAAGAAAGAAAGAAAGTCCAGAGAATGACATGATGTGTGAAGAACTCAAGGAGAAAAAACAGCCAGAGCTATGTAGCAGCAACCAGTGTGTCCAGAACAGTATGATGCTTCTGCACATTTCAGAGCAGAAATGAGCCATTTCTCTACAGTGGGCATCATTTTAGATGGGAAGAAGAGCAGACAGGGACTAATGAACTTTCCTGTCACTAGTTGAGGTTAGTGTGCAGGTTAACACTGTGTGCTGCACAAGGCAGGCTTCAGCCAATATGCTCTTCACGCCTTGTCCAAGGAACTTCGCTAGAGCCATTTGTAAATCCCCAAAGAAGAGCTTCCTACTTAGCAACTGTCCTCTGATTTCCTAAGAAAACGACATCTGTGCAATGATGCACATTACCAGAGTGTCCATGTGTCGGCTCCTTCTCTCTCCTCTCCCTCTGTGAACTTAGTGGCTGATTTAACCAAATTCTACAGAGCTGTAGGGGTCTCAAATATACGAAATTCTTCAAATTTCATTAAATACTCAGCCACGTAGAGGAGACAGGTCCCAATGGTTCCCATGCTGGCAGAAAGCCTGCAAAGTGACCACTCAAACTCACAAGTACAAGACATTAGCAAATCTACAAGGAGGACACTACTATGAATTCCCCAACCATAACTAGAGAAAAACTAACTGGCTTCTTGGACAGAAAAGTCTCCAAACACAAACTACAGAGACACTGAAAGCCAGATTTCATGGATCTTACTATTTAGAATTCTAGTACTTTATTTTTGCATGTATATTTCAAGGACCTTACAGAACAAATTGAGAAATCCCAGAGAGATTGAAGCAGTGAGCAGATTCCAGGATGCAGATAATATACAGAGGATTTTTATTCTAGTTTCCTTTCCCTTCCTTGGCCTTTGAGTCCTCCCTCTGCTCTTTTTCGGGTTATCTGAGTGCTGATAACTCTCAAAGGTTGCAGGTTATAGGAAGGCCATGTGTGTGATAATGCAGTGTTATTTTTGGCTTGCTCTCCATCACGTTTTTGTTTCTGAATAAAAGGGGCTCCTTTGTTCTAGGTGTGGGTACAGGGTGAAGTGAAATACCCAAAGGTCTGGATGTCTTTTTGACATGTCCAGTCAGCACTGATTTCTTACTGTCTGGAGGCCTTTGACACAGCAATCCATTATTTCTTGGTTTAATTCTTTATGCACGGCTTTTCATATTGATTACCTAACATCATTAGTTTTGGTCATTCCATACAAGAGACAATGGAAAGATCAATTTTAACCATATGAGCTAAAGGAACTTACTCTTAAAGCATCCAGGGACTGGAATCATTTATCTTCTGCTCTCTGAATCATAAATCTTTTACAAGTGCAGCATTAGATTCATTGTTTGCTACAGCCACATGTGATGTAGTCGGGGATCATTGTAAAAGTGTCCTACATTGCAGTGTGAGGCTGTACCCATAAAGCATATTAATGTACAGTATTGTCATGGAAATTGTCACAATCTGCTGCAGAGGGCATGGTTTTCACAAGAGCTGTGCAAATCATCAATTGTTTTTAATTTGGTGGCTGAACTGTAGAGAGAGAATTTGTTTCCTTTAGACCCAGGATGAAAAATACTTCTTTCCTCAACTAATCAGAAAATGTTTTGCATCCAAGCAAATAATTTCTCAGGCTTTTTTTAGTAAAAGAAAAGCGAATTTGGAAAGGAAGAACTAACTTCACAAAGGGATATTGGTGACATTTGCGGAATTGGGCAGAAAACAGGAGGTAGTCCATTTACATGCATCAACTGTGGGTAAGGCTCTCGTGCAAGACGTAGGAACGTATCAGTCAGGCTGGCAGCTGCCTGTTTAGGACCCAGGAAAGAAGGGTGAATGCTGAGTTATAGGATCTCTCTTAATCACATGCATAGAAGCTGTGTTGCTTTTCAAGATAATTTATACAAATACAAGAGGAAGATTTTAAGAAATTTAAGATTTTCTTAAATTTTTAAGATTTAGGGTATGAGCCACTCATACCCTAAATTGCTCCAGGGACAGGTGGAGGGAGTGGAAAGACGAGATACCGCTGAGCTCCTGCTCAGAGCCTGTATTGAAGTTTTCCAAGCAAACTGTAAAACAAACCAATTATCATTCTCATGTAACAAAGAGCAGAGTCCAAACTCTCACAGATACTGCAGCAAGAGGAGAAAGAGACAAGTCATTGTCAGAAAGTTCAAGCTTCAATGACCTGAGTTGGTGGAGCTCTCTCCATGGCACTGTTACTGTGGTTAGGGCTTGTCACTGGGAGGGAACATGATCAAAAACAATGGGCCAATCTAAATATCTCTGCACTGGCTACTTCTGACCAAGATCAATAGAGCTGTACAAATAACAAGAGGAAAGGTATTTTTACTGGCCTTGACCTAAGAAGTAGTCATATGGACATCCAGGCTGTACATTTGCATTTGTTGTGCATAAGGGTTCTAACCTCTCCAAGATGTCTGATCCAGTTTTCCAGCTCAAGAGACGTCAGTTGGGTTGCTTCAGATTAGGATACAATTTGAAATTTTGGATAACCAATCAAGTGGATGAGCTGAAACTTTAGGGATACTTCCCATTCAGGTTTTGTTAACGATCAAATTGGGAGATGAATCTAAAAAGTACTAATATTTGTTTTTCAATCTTATTAGAAAGAAGTGTTCTTTTTTAAAAAAATTAACATTTTCCAACAAGAGTTTGACTCCCTCCCCAGGAGTTTCAAACAAGACATCTTAGTCTTCCCAAAATGTCAACTGTTTTGCCTGGAGAATTCCTTTGGGGAATTTGGGAATTTGCTGCTACATATCTGCTGACTGTAAAGTGATGAGGAAAATAATTGAGAAATAACAGGACTGATCTCCTTCCAAGACATTCACAGTCATAGTCTCTTTCCTTCATTGCAGAGAAGTAATGTCCTGTTGATAAGGCCACCACTCTCACCAGAGACCTGTGAGTAATTTAGAGGGTTTAGATGTTCTGGCCAATGTTCAGCTGGTGATATCCAGTGGAGCTTCAAAATCCCTTTAAGAGACCTATGCTGAGTCACAAAAATTGAAGACCTAGGAGGTGATAAGAACACAGTGTGAATAAAGTGGTGATAAAAAACACCAGGACAGCCTCAAAGACTTTCCTTTATCTTGGACTGCAATACTTAAGAATGCAGCTTCAAACTTGCCCCCAGCTGAACATATTTTTTTTACTTTCTTCCAGCTCTCCCAAAACAATGACAGATAAATAGGTAAGTGCAATGCTGAGGAGAAAAAGAAAAAGACAACAAAAATTAAGGGATGAGATCATCCAAGCAATCCTCCTGCTCAAGAGAGTGGGTAGTATGAAAAAGTGACACACGCAGCAGTCGCATGGGGTGAGCTCAGGGAGGAGCCTGAAGGGGGTATGTAGTGTGGCATTACATGATATGGGGTATCAGTGTGTCTGTGAGGAGCCAGAAGGACCCTCTACAGCACTGACTTACACCAAAAGGTTTTGTCTGGCAAATGCTGCTTTTTGCTCTCAGGAAGCCCAGCCATTTTTGTAGAGCTGATGGCAGTGGTAAAAAATACCTTATTCATACCCAGTAGCAATGTGATTACGAGATGGAGATTTGGTGTAAAGAAGCAAGTACATGAAGGGCAGACCCTGTGCAACCTACACCTGGAGTAGATAATAAACTGGCTGTGAGGGAGAACATCTTATTCCAGCATGGCTCAAGATGATGTATGAAACCACCAAAGATTACAGTCAGTGATGTCTTGGGAGTGATTTGATGTTTATGGTTAACCCTAACATTGCTTTTGTTTATAGACACTATTTCTAGAGTAATTTTATCTTGTATGGCTTTTATGGAAACAAAAATTATCAGGCTACAGCTTTCATAGTACAGAGGGTGACATGGGTTTGATTTACACTTCATTATAAACCAGTCCTACAAATATTACAAATATTACAGGTGCATTGTTCCTGTTTTCCAGGTGAAATTCACAAAGGAAGTGAGATATTTTTGAGCTTGTGTATATGACTGGGTAGTCCGTGTCAGACTCACGTAGCACCTCTGATATTTGTGCATCCTTAGGCATCAGAATCTCTTTGGAAAACTCCTTCCAGGAACGGGTTGGTTCCTCTGTATTCTTGCCCCTTAATTCTTACACATCAGGGTGTTCACCTTATAGCCTCTCTTTAGAAAGGGAAACAGAGATACTTTTTTTCACCCTTGAGTATCTCATACACTTTGAAATTACACTGAGTGAGACAGAATAACCACAGCCACACCAGCAAAATGAAATGACAGGCAGCACAAAATTGAGAATATTCTGCACAGTGCCATGGGGTTGGATTCCCCCCGCCGCCCCTCAGGTCCTAGGGTTTTTTCCAGGTATAGACCTGTACACTCCACCCCAGTGAAGTTCTGAGAAGCAAAATATAGCTGAAGGGAATAATTAGGTTTAAATTCTGCTGTGTAGATGGGAAGCTTCTGAGGTGAGCTTTGAGCCTCTCAGAGTCCAAAGGATTTCCAGGAAAGTCCATTCCCAAATTATCCCATCTATCTAACTGTCAACACTCTTGAAGAAGCACTCAGAAAACCTATGTGAATCATAATACTGAGCTGCAGTCAGGTCTTCAGCAACAGTGAAGTCCATAAGGAAAAAAAACAATAATTTTACTTTTCAAGGAAAGTCATTAATTTCCATGCAACTGTTCAAAGCAAGGGGAAAAAAAAAAAAAGAAAACCTGTATTTTAAAATTTTGCCAACTTCTTAGCAAAAACAGCTTTCCAGAATGAAGAGGCAGTTTCCCTACTGGGAGTAAATTCCCTTTGGTTTTCCACAAGCATTTTAAAGAGAAAAGATGGAATGATTGTTTAGATTTTTTTTTTAATGGAAAACTATAAAAATTGTGTTTTCCATCTGCTTTACTGGAGCTGAGAATTTGTTGCTACACACATCTCTTTGGCGGCTACTTGGGGAGTCAGATGGAGACCACTTGGTTGTCTTGCTTTACTGCTGATTCCCCCCCATCCCTAAAGTGGTAGTGGGATTCTACTGGCCCTGTGGGGAAAACACAACCCTGTGGAGGGGTTGCTCGAAACTTCTAGTCCTGTCTGGACCTGAAGCATCACTGTCAAACAAAAGCGAAGCACCAGAGCTGAACTACTGTACCACACTGCACAGCTGGTAAACCCCTTCACAGTGGCCTGGAGACTCAGGAATGGTTACTAATCCTCTTTACTGTTTCTCATGTTTAGAAAGGTGCTCTGTCTTCATGGTACTTGGCATTGCTGTGGCTGCTAGTGTTTGTTATCTCTGGAGTAGCCATGGGGCTGAGGAAGTACAGGGTCTCATGCTCGACTCCAGCAAGCTGATGGGAAACAACCCTCCCTAGGAGCGAGCACTCTGTAAAATGTCAGTGCAGCATTTCTGAAAGCCAGGATATTATCTGAAGGGAGCCACTTGACTTCTTCCAAAGGTAATGATTCCTAGTGTGAAGTTTCATTCCTGATTTATGGCCCGTGGTCTCACCCCCGCGAGTGGACAAGGTGAGCGCATATTTAGTCCCAACTGACCCCCATGTTTCTGTTTGGGTGTTGGCAGATTGTTGGGGGAGAGGAAGACAGTAGAGTTTCACTTTCAGAGTTGCTTGAGTATTCATAAAGTTGGAATCAGGGAGAAAAACAATTCCTCTAGCAAGGAATCCTGGAATTAAAAGAAGAAAATTTTTCTGATTATGAAAAGTGCAGGAGGTGAGCGCTTCTGGTTGTTGTTAGCATGCAGCAAATTGAGGTATTGTAGTTTTATCTGTTACCAGAACAGCCCTCTACTTAAAAAAAAAAAAAAAAAAAAAGTAGCAGCCCCACCGTCTCATTTTTAACAAGGACCAGCTGAAAAATGAAGGCAAGCAGCACACAGACCATCTTATGTCTGCCAATTCATTTCCTGGCCCTGAAAGAAAAAAAAAAAAAAAAAAAAGAAGAGGAGAAAAAAAATCCTCTTGTTTCCTCTCATGCAGGCCAAACATGGCAAAGCACCAGGGGAATTCTGAATGGAATCAATTGCACTTGTTACTAACTGAGTTTTCTTTTATTCTTATATTACCAAGGCCTGGATATTCAGCTGCAAGCAATTATAATGAAGAGTTACTGAGTAATGGTTTCCAGATTGCTCCATGATGGGGCATTAATTGAAAGGGACAATTTAAGAGCTTAGGCCATGTAAATGCATTTCTTATTCTGTCAGATCGAGAAATTTCTGTGTACAAGAGGCTGAAATGCTCAGAACTGATAAAGACTTAATAGTAGCCACTTAAATGAACATTTGGAAAAGGGATTTTACATTTAAGGAATCAAGAATAATTAAAATAAAGTAGAGAGTCAGGGTTTTATTAGGAGTCAGAATATGAATGTTATCAGCAGCCTGGTAATTCAGTGTGGGGTTACACGAAATTTCCACAGGGGAGAGTGACAAGGTTTGGTTTCTTATCCCTCTGTCTGATCTCACATCAGTCCTTGACTCTTCTGAGTGAAAGGCCCTATTGAGTACCAAATAATCAAAGGCAAAATTCCCTGTAAAGTTAGCAGGATGAGTTAAGAAAGATAACATTGCATTCCTGAATATCTGCCCTTTTCTAAATGCCACTTAAGAGGAAGTACTTCCATATTGGGGAGTTGATTCCAAATAAAACAATTAGCTTCAAGTATGACAGTCGATAAATAAGATTTTTAATTCTACTATGGCCAAGCAAATATAAATGAAAAATATCCCTTGGAAAACACTACTAAACTCCACGACTTTTTTTTGTTGCAGTGAAGGGATGAAGTCCTGGAATGCGCAAGCTGTCCAAGCAATAATATTCTTATGATATAACTGATGTTTCACAGGTTTTATATAAATATTTGTCTGCACTTAACTATGAAATCAAGCCCTTCTTTTTTTCCTTCCATGGATATTTTATTGCCTTAGCTATTGATACAAATAATAAATGCAAAATACATTTAACCCAGATTAGTGAGTCTTCCTCAGTATTTCATAAATCCGTATTAAACAACAAATTACTACTAATGAAGAGAAATGTTTCCTTTCCTAAAACATTCAGTCACTTATAGGAATAATTCTGGTAAGAAGGTGGGAGAAGGGAGTTTATGTCTTGGGCATTTGCCATTATGTGGCTTGAACAGATGGAAGACCAGACACTTGTGATTAAATCACTGGAATGAAGACGGACATCCCTGAAATGGTGGTTCATCATTTGCCCAATCCTACTTGAAGAGCAGCCCCCCTGAAGCAAGCCACAGCCTGCCAGAGAGCTATCAGTAAAAATGCCTGGGGCTGAAAATATAAACACCTTGAAAGTGGGTGGTCAGTTCGGGTCAGGCTTAGGGTTGATTCACAGGCACTAAATTAATCTGTAAAAAGGGATGTTGCTTGACTGCAGTCTGGGAAGCAGGGAAGTGCATTGTGTGCCAGTTCTTTAGCTCTTACAAACGAGCAGGCCAGGCAAGAGTCTGCGTTTTACCATCTGATACAAAAGCAAACTGAAAATGAGGGCAGAAGTGAAATAGTTGTCCTGCTCAACCACATAGCAAAATCCTCTGGGGTTCACTGAAGCACCTTCTCATGGAGCCGTATTCCCCTCCACTGCCCTGTGTCACCGTTCACCATCCCTTCCAGCTGCAGGGACAGACTTGGATCAGGGAAATCCGACTGACCTGGGAGCACCTGCAGAGGCTGTGTCCAGCCACGTGGGACCTGGCAGGGCTGGAATCATCCCTCCCTGCTGCAGTCCTGGAACCTCAGTTGTGCAGGTGGTGATTGCCAGCTGGTTGCTCTTGTCAGAATGGCTGCAAGATGTAATTCAAAATAGGACTGAGATGCATCCAGTTCACCTTTGTACCTGACATGGTAAAGAGTTAGGATGGTCCTTCAGAGGAACGACCCTGCAAATGAAGCAAAGTGAGGCACTTACATGCTGTAAATTATACAGAAACCTGGCAGGGGCCAGGGCTGACTACAGATACAGCTGAAACAGAAGATACCTGACAAAACGGCCCTTGTTTCCCTGCAGGATTCACATGTGGCAGATGCTGGAAGAGCAGAAAGGGATAGGGAACAATGGCTAAGTGGTTACCCGGGCCACAGGAGAAGGGGACCGTTCACTCTCCAGGAAAAGAAATTATCCATCCTGCCTGTCCCACCTCGGGACCTCCATCCCAGCTCCGCTGCTTCCCTGCCTCATCCCATCTCCAGCTCCTCAACATGGCAAAACCCCCCAATTCTCTGCACTGATGGGAAGCCCTGAGTGACCTCTGTGGGGGATGCACACAGAAATTCTGTCAAAGGGCAGTGAGGTGGACAAAAACCCCCAGTACACCCCATACGCCAATGCATCCGGGTCTCTGCAGCAAGGTGTGCACTGGGGTGGCTCCCTGGGAGCTGCGTGTTTGGCTGCCTCTCCCTCTGGCACTGGATGCTCCTGACATGGTGAAGATCCTTGATCAGCACCACAGAAGGTGTGGGAGAAAAGTCTGGGAAATACAGGACAGACACAGGCTGGCCTTTCTTGGGGTCAGAGAAAAGGGCAATATGATTAATCAAATATATCTGTACTCAGCTAACACCTGGAGAAGAAAGGGTGTACAGTGCTGCTTCAGAGAAGCCACAGGGAAGCAGGTTACTGCAGAGTAGGAAGTTTAGGAAGGCTTTCCCTATTCCCCTCAAAAACATGTATTTATGTTCAGTAGGAGGGCTTCTCTTTAAATTGATGCCATGGCTCTATTCATTGACTAATAAACTTAGACCTGGAATTGCTCCAGTCTACAACTAGTTAGAAATTCATCCAGCAAACCCACACATATAGAAAATAAATTAATTTTTTTTTCTGCTTTACTATTAGAAGCATAGAAAAACATTGTTTGGGAATAAATAATAGCATCATTAAAAGTAGCTTGTGGGAGACTAGAGGTGGGAGTGGGGGGGGGGCAGTTCTTGTTTATCAGTTTGGGTTTCACCCCCAAGTCCAACTCCACTTTGAAATGTAACACGTCATTAAGGAATTTGTAGTTACAAAGTGCAGACACTTGCCCCTGACAGCAAGCATGGCCACTGCTGTTCACAGAGCAAAACCACAACCACTCCTTCCACCTTGCCACTACTCCAAAACAACAAAAATCCTGATTAACAGCCAGGATCAATATGGCAGCCAACCAAAACACTGTCCAATGTAAAGTTTGGTCAAGCTATAAAACTGCCAGCAAAAAACCCAGAAGCAAAGCTTGACGCTGAATTTTTAAGTTTAGAATAATAGTCTAAACCCGGAGAAATATGAATCTGATAACCACTGAGGAAGGAGTCTGGGATTTTCATTAGTCACTTGCATGGAGGGGTTGGTGTTGCCGGTGGGAGGTGGGATGCATAACAGCACGGTGGTGAAATGTAAAAAAGGGGCAGAATGGTTCAAATCCTAAGAAGGAAAAGGGAGGGGGAAAGTGTGGGGTTTTTTTAAAAGGCAATTTTACATTAAGTCACACAAGTGGCTGAAAGACTCACTGTTGTTGAAAGTTCTAGGCTAGGCCAATGTGATATGGCATAAAAGTTCTTCTGTTTGTGTAAGGAGAATGGGTGTGTGCTCAGTGCCCACAGAATTTAATGGACTGTACACAAAGTAATTTTTCCCTCAACTACTCACCATTTAATTTATTTTTTTTTTTAAGGAAAAGCCTGTGACCCCATCATATAAGGAGAAGTCAAATGCCTCAAGGTAAACCAAATAATTAGACGGATATTTCCTTTGCTTTAAAAATTTCACTAAGAAAAGAAGCCAAACCAAAAAAAAACCACAAAAAACCCTCAAGCCTCCAAAAAACTTGGAGGTGTTTTTTTCTGGTTGAAAGGATCATTGCATAATTGGCCCTTATGCATCTTAACTTTCTGACACTCAGGTTTTAGTCATGCTTAGCCTTTCTGAAAAATAACAGTAGTAATAACAGCAGTGGCAGATTTAACCACAAGCAGACGGGATGTTGCCTCATGGCCCCTTCTCTGTAATGAGCATAGGTTATTTTGGTTGCTATTTTCTGCTCTGCAAAGGACTTGAAAGCACTCATACATAAGTCCTGGCACCAATCCATACCTTAAATAATACTTCCAATGTAGCCAAATATGAATTGCTCACCTAGGCAGGATTAAACCATTCATTGTCTACCTGCTGCGTGTATGTGTACAGAGGTGTAGATGGAAGTACAGGTGTTGATTTTCCATGTATCTGCATATCTTTCATATGGTCATAACACACTGGTGGTAGGGAATGTGATTGTTATCTGTGATTTTTGCAGTGAACCATAGAAGTCCTCTCTTCTTCATGTTACAGAGCATCGTGCCAGATTGCTTATGCACCATTTCCTAAAGCTCTAAAACTTGGCTCTGGTATTTAAAGGCCAAAGCACGAGCTGCTTTTAGTGCAACAAAGCTGATGAAATCTTTTTTATTGAGGCTCTTTAGCTACACTTTGAGGGTTTCTTTAAAAATAAAATCCATTCACACCTAATTAGTGAGATTTTTTCTTGAGAGAAAAAAGGGGAAAAGAGTAATACACTATATTGGGGGGGAATCAAATAAAATTTTTTTATGTGTGTGAATTATATTTTATGTCGTTTTCTTTATAAAACTTGGCCTCACTGGATGCTCAGGAAAAGCAAGCTAGGAACTAACACATTACATATTTTAGATAATATGTCGTGTGCAGTTCAGTTGTGCTGAAACATAGGCAGCTCAAGGAAACCATCAGCTCCCTCTCACCTCAGAGATCTTCAAAGGCAGCTACAAACAGATCCCCAGATTTCTGAAGATGCCATTATTTGATAACTGGGTGCTAGATAACGACACCTATACAGCCTCCATTTGCCTCACAGTATCTGTTCTGTAAGGGCAAGGGTAGCTTGCACAAGATTGGTTCTGAGCAACCAAAACTGCACAGACTACTGTATTTGGATTTGCTGGATATAACCAGAAGGTTCAGAGGTCTCTGTGTAACTTCTCATGGTATTCATTCATGCTAAATAGTTCAATTTTTATAGAAAATCTATGACGACTTTTTCTACAACATTTTCAAAGCAATCCTGTAGGGTTTAATAAAGTCACACTACGGCTGTTCCACATTAGTTTACAAATCCTACTCATCCTCTACTCAATGCCACCGGTTTTTTTGGTAAAGTGGCAGACAGTGGTTTCTGTGTCAATACAGTATCCCATGGCTTTACAGACACAACAGGAATTTAAGGTGTAGAAGACAAAACTGCAGTGCTGATGACAAAACCCTGACCATAATAACTGCAGTCACCTCAGGCAACACTCCAGGAAAAGGGAGAAATGGAGGAAAAAGTGGAATATGTCCCAGGAAGACAACTTGTCTCCAGGGTTTCATGTGGCTCTGTACTTCTCACCTAGCCTGACACAGAATGCAGAAAGGACAAACACAATCCTGGAGCTGTACCATGATGTTATGCTATCCTGTTTTCCTATCAAACTCTGCTCTCAAGCCCATAGACATCTCTATCTCACTGAAGGCTTTCAAACCAGAGCTGTGACATTGACACTGGCAGCTACAGAGGTGTGAGCAGGTCTCTGTCGAAGGGCTGCTGGAGATGATCAGTGTTATAAATTGTTTCTTACTATTATAAACCAGAAAGAAATAAGACACCAGGTGAATGTTTTGTTCTTGCATATCGATGGGGAAAATGCACCAGAATGAAAGGACTACCAATATCAAGGCCCAACAAAAGTAAAATAACAATTATGGTAAAAATGCGTTTGTCTGTCTAGTGATACTGAACAGTGAGGCTCCTAAGGCATCTGAGACAGTCAGAGGCAGTGGTCAAGGTTGGGGCATCACGTAGCAGATGGTGACTAAGTGTGGCCAAGCTACGTGTCCTCCGTAGCAGCTACGGAACATCTTCAGGATGCGTATGTTCATCATCATTCTGTGAGAGTTAGGCACAAGGAAATCCAAAGATTTGCAGAAATCTTAGGGTAGGCCTCTGACCACACAAGGAGGTCTGGGTGAATTAACCCATTATTATTTCAGAGAAAAAATTAAGAATGGTATTTTTATTTTAAAAGCAGTTTGGAAAATATCTCCACTAGTATCTACAACTGCAGGCAGCAGGGTCACAAAGTATGCTAGTAGTGAGTGAACAACTTTCTTGGAAAACACCGGTGGATGACAGTAATTCCACACCACCTCCCAGAAAATCTGACACTTGGATGGCCACTTATCAAATACAACCTAAAGCAGCTGCAAGCCGGAAAGACTGAGCTGAACACAAGCTTCTGCCAAAACTACTGGAAGCTATGTCACTTGATAATCACCTGGCTGAAGGTACCTTTATAGGGGAGTTTCCAGCCCACACATACTCACATACTGGGTACCCTGGGGCCATTGCTTGCGAAAGGTGCACCAGAAGCTGTGTGTGTCACTTGCAGCTGATGGCAAGAGTTCCCTCTCACCTCCCCAGCCTCCACACAGAAATGAATGTCTTGGGTGTGGGTCATCCCACAGACCCGTGACTTGTGCTTGGCCTTGGAGCTTTCGTCCTTTATGGAATGGCACAACAGAAGCCTACAGTATGACAAATTCCGCATTAAATTACATAATATGCCCCCTTAAACCGGATAATCTGCCAAAGGCCTTAATAGGATCATTCAGATACAGGTAGAAAGGCCAGAATTTGCTAGTGGGGTCTGATCCTGGTCCTGGGGGACAGTCCCTGTGCTCACAGTGCTCAGAGACCCACTGTGGGCTGCATTAAATGGCACTGTGACAGCAAGGTCCACTGCCACATCTCTGAGTGGATGCAGTAACGAGGACTGCATCTCTACAGTGCTACACGTGTTTCAGAGGCTCTCGCAAGTGCAGCAATGGAGTTAAACTTTTGCCCTGCAGAATCTCAGCTTTATGAAGTTTTGCATTGCAAATCTTCCACCAGGATATCCAAATTCAAGCATGTATTTTAGTAGGTGATGACACATCTTGTGTAATGTACCTCTCCAATGTGAAACCAGTGCAATAAAATAACATACTTACACAAAAAGCTTGCTATTGCACTTTATTCCTCCCATGGAGAAAAGTACATTAGAACTTTCCTTGCCTTGTTCTTTACCAAGACTGTTGGTTGGTATTACATGGATTAGAGATTTATCAATCTCCTCCCATCAAATATTTTCTCCGGTTTTAGAGAAAAAATCTTTTCAGCAGCTAAGCTTGTGCAGACCTCATGTAAGTTCATGAGAGACAAATAGTGTATGCAAGGATGCAAGCAAACTAACTGCACACAAAACCTCAGATATCTTCCATTAGACTTGGACATTTACTAATGCATAGACATGTATGCAGCCCCCAGTGGGGCACCCAAGGGTGAAAAGCACCCATAGACCAAAATCAACTAGGCTTCACAGCTGTTGGATCACACAATCACTTTCTGCTGGGGAAAATAATAGCAATAATAATAATAATAATAATAATAATGATGATGATGAATGATCATCCTGGCTTCTTCTAGTTATGTAATACCTATAACACCCGGTGTGCAATCTGAGCATGTTCACAACTCATCTTCCCTTAGAAGATGCCTGTACAGACAAGCTTTAGAGCAACTTTATGAGAAAATCATAAACTGCATTGGAAACTTCTTCCAGGAGCAGGCATTCTTATGCTATACCCCTCTGTCAAGATCAGTGATGACCCTTTCAAACTGAGATGTCCCTTACAGAAATTTCATTTCAGGAACAATTAAGACCATACCAAAACTCAGTCTCTCCCATCTCTCCACAGGAGCATTGCAACCCACAAGGTCAGTCAGCCTTCCAGCTGGTCACAGGAATTACATCATACAACTAGAGAAGGGAAAAGACACAATGCAACTAAAATGCACCCATTCTACTGCAAACAGAAATACTCAGGTGTCTACTCACAGGGATCAGCTTGTGCCCAAACCATAAGCCCTGCTTGCACAATGTGTTTGCCAAGAATCTGCAAAGAGTGGGTCACCAAGTGCAAACTGAAGTCTATTTTGTCAGCATTTGTGAAGCAAGACCTAAACACAGCACACAAAATGCTCTTTGTGAAACCATGCTGTGATTACAGTTCACCTCCCTCCAAGCATCAAACCAAGAGAGCACCAAGGGAGACTGTTTTTCTCATGCTTTCTCCAATCTGCTTAACTGACAAAGAATCTGCAAAATATGCCTTGCAGTCTTGACATGCCGACAAAGCAATTTTAATTTTTGTTCCAGTTGAAGCCTGGTGCTAGTTATCTGATACTTTGCATGGAGTCGTCATATTTTCTTCCTCACACACACTTTACATTCCTGCATAAGCTTCATTAAATTAGGAGTTTGGAGAGCTTTCTCTTTTAAACCTTGAAGTCTGCAGGTTGTTTGACAAGTGCTCTACACTTGAGAGCACTTTTTAAAGTTTGACAGCTTCAGTTTACAAAGATACAACACTAAACCACTGAATTAATCTGATTTTTCCATTCATTTCAAGATCAGTTAATAAAGCTTGGCAAAAACATCTGAAAAATAAACTTACCAGGAAACACATACAAGGCAAGCAATTCACATTCTGCAGTTTATTTACTAGTTACCTCTGAACAGTAGCCAGCTAACTTCTACCTAATCCCTAATAAGGTTGCTTTTTCTCCCTCCCATCAAAAATCTAACACTCTGACCTTAATGTGAAGTGATGGATTAGTGTTACACACGCTGTTCTTAAACTTCAGTCACCCTCTGCTATGACAGCAGGATTAGAAGGGAAAGTATGGACTAAAGGCACCCAGCAGATTCGGTGATTTAATTGTCTGAGCTTCTGGTGTGCAGGCTTAACTTTGGCTTAAATAATGTCTTTTTCCCCTCAAAAGGCGTCTGTTTGAAATTAATTCCTTTTACTGAAACCCCAAGTTTTTAAGACACTTTGTGCATGACAGAGGTGCTTCTTTGCCTTAATGTTCCCCAAACACTAATCTGAAGCTCTTTGCTGTGGCCACTTTCTGCATCTTGTTTTGGAGACGTCTTGATCAATTAGTGCAATGTCACAGTTACATGTAGTTATTGTACCTCCAGCTGCAAGCTGTTAATAATAAACTCACCCACAGGACGAACCTGCCATATGGTTGATGGTCAAGCAAGGCTAAAATATGCATTAGGAAAAAAATGCAACTGTCAACATGAAGCTGGATGTGGCTTATTGGATTTGATGCAGGCATCTGACAGCAATGTTTCTTTTAGCAACATTCTGCATTGCAGGTCAGGAGTCTGCCTACTGTGGAATATTTGTCATAGGAAGATGAGGAGAAAAAAAGCCAAGGAAGCATTTGTGAAATGGGGAATTCAGGGCAGCTTAGTGGTGGCTCATATTTTTTTCCAAAGAGGGAAGAAGGAGTGATTGTTGATCTGAGGCTTTTTGTGTAAGAATGATTCTCTAAACAAAGTTTTGTTCAAGTTTTTTTTCTCAGCAAGGGAGATCATCTGCACAGGAGAAGAAAAGATGTTTTTTCCTTGCAGATCAAAACATGCTTTTTCATTGCAGATTTAAACTAATTGGACTGTCAAAAAACATGAGCTATAGAGGAAAATATCCAAAGTCTATCTGATGATAATTATATTCCTGAATTATAGCTTCTTTGTGCAAGGGAAAAACTCAGCATTTGGATTTTTTGTAACTCTTGACACGTATTCTAGCCACTCACTGAATGGCACTGGCACAGTTTCTTGCCTTGTTGATAACACCAGAGCAACAAATACTTGTTTTAGCTTTATAAAAGCAGAAGGTATCATATCTGGGTATGCCACTAAAAAAGACAAATCAAAGAATGACACGAAAGTAAAAGCAAGCCCACCTCTTCACTGGAGGCCTTCAAGTCCTTCCCCCTCACCTCATCAAAGGTCACCTCCCAGTAACTTCATTTATGACCTGGAGTGTGCACAAACAGTTGTGTTCTACACTACTGCCGCTTTTATCAATGGGAGCAGAAACCAAACTAATTGCTATTCTAAGAGCAATCATGCAGTGAAGACCTTATTAAAAGTCCCAGAGTCCTATTTACCTGCAGAAAGACTTGATTTGATTAGTTAGTAATTAGAAGCACACTGTTAATCATGCAATTTAAAAGGGATAGCTGGGAGTCACAGCTCCTAAGAGAATTCTCTAATATATGAGAAAGCATTATTTTTTATTAGTCTCTGTTATTAAGGCCTTGTTCTAGCAAACACTTCTGCGTGTGCTCAACTTTAACACGTGACTGGTCTCTCTGACTTTCTTGAGTCACTCCCAACGTCATGAGCAGAACCCTCTGCATATATCTCTAAAGGACTAGGCCTGACAGACCAAAAAACCCCTATTTCCAATTGCCTATTGGTTTTCCAATTGTATTATTTCCAAATGTGTTCCTCTGAGTTGTGTTAAACATTGAAAATGAGGGCAAGCTTTCCTGGTGGTTTGGAGATATTTGGCCTTTATTGTGCACTTCACTAGATGAGCAAAGGTGCTGTGATTCAAACCTCAGAACTTCAGCAGCTGGTCTAAAACTGATAGCATTAAAACGCTTTCCTTCTAAACATGGTTTTACATTAGATGAAAGTTTTGTTCCCTCTTTCAATGCAGACTAATACTCAAGCCAGGCCAGATATTCAGCCAACTGTCTTCTGGGGTAGGGGTGTGCTATGTGTTCAAAAATGCTTTATTTTTTAGCCACAAACTTGCCTTGAGAAGCCTGGTGTTCTATTAAAAAAAAAAAAAGGAGGGTATTTTCTGAATTTAGAAATACTTTTGGAGAAAATAAAATTTCTGGATTAATCCAGGCCTTTTCATTTCATGGTCTTAAAAACATAGAGGAATAATCAAGACTGTGGATTTAAACTGATTTCTAGCCCATAGGCCACCAGCTATTTCTGTGGCTTATCCCTGAAGGATCTATCTGTTAGAATGATTTTTTATTCCTGCTAGCTAAATTTGTACAGAGGCATAAACAGCAAAGAAAACTCCCAATTAATAGGACAAGCGAAGCAATCAACAAGAAAAGCCTCAGAGTTCAAAGAGAACAAATGAAATGTTCTGTAGATGGGGAGATAGAAGTCTTTTAATGTAGCTCAGAGTACAAAGTAAGAGCAAAGGAAGAAGAAAAGTTAGGGGGATAGTGAGGATTGAGAAGAGAGGAGAATATCATGAGAAAAAGTATTGTGTGAGCTGAACATATCTTAAACCAGTGGAGTCCTCAAAGAGGGAATTAGTCCAGATTTATGTTGTAAGATTCTTTTTTGCTGTTTCCAGCATAATAAACATGCTTTGATCACAGAAAGTTAACCAAATGCACCAATTCCTGGTAGCATATTTATGAACCATCACTTAGGTTAACAACAGTATGTACACAGTAACACACTTGTAAATCACCACTTTCATATTGCTGATTCGTGGTTTTTCAGTGTTTCATCCTACCTGTTCTGTGTGAAGGAAGAGTGTCTGCAACACATCTGAATCTTCATGATAGCCCTAATTTAGGTGTTACATATATGTATTTTCTGTGGCTTTCTGGGCCACCCATCTATTAAATGTCCTGCCACCTGGCTGTTTTACATGATGTCAGCTCGTGATCTGGCTTTTTTTACTCTGTTACCAAATCCTGACTTCTTAAAACATTAAATAAAATGTTTCTTTCAGGGTTAATTATTTTGGAGTGTGACAGAAACCAGCACCCATAAAGTTTGTTGACATAAAAAGAGTAGATGTGAAAATAAAAATGTATGCATGTCTACACTGAGCTCCTGAGCTAATGCATAGAGTTTCAGATCTTGACAGAAACTTGGCCTCCATCAGTCTTGACTCTGTTTAAGTGACAGGATGGCTGGCAGCACTCACCAGTGCTTGCAGGATGTACTAATATTTACAAGCAAAAGAAGGTCTCTGGCTTTGTTGAAATAACACCACTTTCTTAATTTGACTGCTGCTCCATAGCAGACCTTAACAAACAGCTACCAAGGGAGGAGGTAAAGGACTGAGCTTTCATCAAATGCTAATGTTTACCTTAAACTGAAAAAGTCACAATTATATTAAACAGATTTCTGAGGGCAAAGTATAAATAATGATATCATTCTTCTGGAATATCATGCTCAGGATGACAACATAAACACTAAGGAGCTCCAAAAGCAAAATGCATAAAGGAAAAAAATATATTGGACAAGATTTCCTCACATAAACAATTAAAAAATGCTTGCAAGTTTCCTGCCTGGTACTGAGGTGTACAACTGTATGTTGTATGGGGGGAGAGGTGGAAGTGGATCTGGCATTTCCCTTTGACTAGTTGCTAAGGCAGGGGGAGTTGCAAAGTTTAAATCCATTTTCGACCTTGGATCTAAAGTCACCTGAAGCTCCAGAGCAATTTAACTTCACACTACCATTTCTGCTTAATCTTTGAAATAAGCAGGTAAAATATATAGGATTAATGTAATTGTTTGACACTGATAACATTTCCATTCATCTGAAAGGATGGCCGTGTTCCTTGGTGGAATGCTGTGGGGTTTAGCTGTGTTTCTGTACGCATCTGCACTGAATAGGTTAGTAATATACACAATTAGTGTAAATTATACATTGCTGTTATAAAAGCTATAACTTATTTAAAGAATTTGCATGACCTCCACCAATACAGGGATTCACAATTTGTAAGGCAATTGCTCTCTTCACCACCCTGTTCAGTGAAGAAATAAAAAAAAGGAAACAAAGACTGGGGAATCTGTGTGGGTTTGCCCAAGATTATACAGCAAAACTACAGCAACATGTACAACTACATCTGGACTATAAGAAAATATATAAACTATCCCAAAAAATATCTGGGTGAAAAGCAGCTCTGTAGAAATTAAAATTATGATGCTTTTGATGTTAATGGCCCAGCTTAGTTTTGAACTCCCACACGAATACGCATAGGACCACTGAAGTCACTGGAATTCTCTCCACTGTAACCAGCATGAATTTGGATTTTGGCTCCAGAGGGAAATTTTACACTGAGAGCATTTGATGTCAATACATATTAAGGCAGAAGAAGTTTCTGAAAGGGTGCTTCTGCGGTGATATATAGCAACAGAAAGTAAGAGTGGGATAACAAAACAACAGTGCCCTTACTCATGGTGTCTGCAAGGCTCCGGCATGCTGTGTATAACTGGAAATGAGTACTGCTGAATAAAATAATCAAGTAAGTTTTCAACTGCCATTTATAGCAAAATAGCTGGAGAAACCTTTTGCTTTTCTGTGAGGGGAAATCAGACAGAGGAAGAGGCATAGCCCAGGCAAGAGAAGCGTGTGATGCTGTACTGTAGGGCACTGTCCCAAACGCCCCTATGAGGATCCCAGCAGCAGCACAACATCAGTGGGTACCTTGTCTTCCACATTTCCACTCACAGCCAGGCAGCAAGACTCTTCCCAGAGTTCAGGTTTTAATGCTTTCTCTGCTAGGAAAAAAACCTGCAAATGGAAAGGGTGTGGTCTGGGCTGTTAAGGTGTTCAGCCAAACAGTGAAATAAACAGCCTGAGGAATGAAATAATGAAGCTATCTCTGCTACTGGGCATGAGATCCACAAGTTATTAATCTCACTGGGAGCTTCTAAATACAAATTACAGAAGTTTCATCCTTCAGGTGGAGGTGATTTAAGATTCCCAATCTTTGATGCCATATGATACGCAACTTTGGCATGTATACTTAACACATAACACAACTGTTTATTTCCTTGTTCACTCCATCAGTTTTTAGACACTATAAGTCTAATGTTCATCTCAGCTTTTTTCTGTTTTCCACAGATAAGTGGTAGCAGCTTCAATGCAAAATGCCATGAAATCTGTTAAACCTCTGGAAAACCACCCCAAGGAAGCCTTGGACATTCCACTGTATGATCATTTTAAAGGATTATCTGTGGATAGGCGGAGGAGAGATTGCTGGCACTGGCACCACATCAGCAAGAAAATATGGCACAGATGCCGCACACAGGGACAAATACTTGGCCACAGCAAACTATCCCCTTGTGTTATTGGCTAAACTGGGTCACCTCGACCTCTGGAAAGCAGATCATTGTCAAGGAGGTATGCCTGAATTTAAATGCTTATGTTTCTCAACTTTGAAGTTGTGAATCAGGATAATGAGCAGAATTTGACCTTCACAGAAGTTTGTGGCACATTCACTTTCAAGGTCTTCACCACCACTTTGGATGGCCTTTTGAATGCCTCATCACTTACAGCTCTCCCTAACACAGTACAGTATTTTTATTTGTGAAATTGCTCTAATTTCTTCACTTTCCCCTGAATGGAAATGAGAGTCCTGAATGACAGAGTAACTTCCAGTGAATATTAAAGACCTTGTGACATTTCTATAAAAGAAACAACATATCTGAGTTTTATTTATGTTTCCCTAATGGTATTATCAAGTAGATTTTTTTTGCATCTTGCATCATACTTGGGGTCACTGCAGTGAACTTCTGCTGCTTTCCAGGAGAGTCTTGGCAGAAGCTATTATGGCATGAATTTAAAAGGGGCTTTAACATGTGGTCTTTCAGCAATCTTCCTCTGTATGTGTAGCTCTTTCCACCACAGTATTACAGCAGCTGTAGATGTGGAAAAGGCTCACTTTTTCCCTTCTGCTTTTTGTAATGTAATTTCAGCCTAAGTCCTGTGACACTGTGAAGCATCTACAGTCCCTGTGGATTTCAATGTAGAAATACATTCCCAGTATTTCTCAATATTTCAGAGCTAATTTTGCCAACCTGGAAGCTTTCAGGTGGGCAAATAATATTCCATTTCCTACTAGCCTAACCCAACCTTGTAACCAAAAAGCCTCTTCATGTTTGTATGGGGTTTTTTTCCCTAAGTTTTGATGAATAAAGTGATTAGGAAACTAAAAGCTGATTCAAGTGGTCCCACATACTCCATGGGTTTGAATATTGGCTGCTTCTGTGAATAAAAAGGAACTGTATTAATATAAAATATAGCCAGTAAATTGTGTGACAGGCAACAGCATTCCAGCAGCACTGTCTTTCAGATGCAAAATATTTCAGAAAGAGAATAACGCCTCAATTGAAGTCTGGAACTTCGTCTGATGTTGCTCTGCGTAAAATGCGGCACTTCCCTAAGAAATGTCATTTCACTAGCTACAGTTACTTAAAAAAAAAAAACAACAAAAAACCAAGTACCATCTTAGTTAAGTCCCATTGTTATTAATTACTAGAAAGCTGACATGATTCCTTGAGGGCTGCCCAGAGGGCACAGCTGTTTCCATACCCTGGGTTGTTTTGCTGTACATTATAGGACAAGGCTACAGCACCTTTCAGCCCAAGGCACCTCATACGTGTCACGAGCACTGTTGTGTTTACACAGAAATGACGCTGTGGTGGCTGCAGGGCACTGCAAGAAGTTGTCAATGCTTCTTTTCAAATCAAGGCATAGCATGGCCTGATGCAACTTGGGATGTCTGTGATGGAGACCACAAGTCCTAGTCTTAAAAAATAGTTTTAAGTAGTTTTCAAACCTTTCCTAAGTCTGTGTTGTAAAAAAGAGATGCTTTTATTGCTCCTTTGAAATAGACAGTTCCTTCAAAAGAGAAGAAAACTAGGACTACTCTCCTGCTTTTTGTCCTTGGCAAAGACCAAATGTTACCTTTTCATCCTCATATACTTGACTTGCAGTCAGGAAGGAAAAACAACTTTAAAATCCCTGGCAGAGAAAGGAAAAGAACATAGATTTCAGCTTTATTGCTTTTCAACCTTTTATGCCCCAAACTGAAATATTTGAGTGTCCATAGAGCTCCATGTTTGATGATCTTTATTGGATACATATATCTCTGTTTATAGAAACATTGTTTAATGGTTCGAACATTGAATTGCAAAAATTATTCATTTTAGAGTGATAAAAATATACCATTCTCCATTCTAATAAAATATTGAATACCAGCTATAATATAGATTATAGTAGTAATGCCTCTGGTAGGATTTGACAATCCAAAATTGTTTTCATGAATGTCCTGGAGTTAAGGTTAATGCACCAAAGAGCTGTTACTCATCAGTGTGTAATACCAGCTGATACAGGTGTAATAATCCTGCTGCAACAGCACAGGGCAGCAGAGAAATTGCTCTTCTAATCTATAAATATGGGCTGTAGTTCACAGAATGCTTCTCTGCATACAAGTCCATCTTCCAAGCAATGTATTATTGAAAATTAAAAAAAAACCTAGATATGATTAAAACCAAAAAATAACCCCATCTCTCCCCAAAACAATTGACAGTAAAACCAAAGTTGTAACACCTCATATTAGTCTTTATAGACACTGAAAATCTTTAACTGGAGTCTTTTTCTTGCCCATTTTTAACACCCCCTTTTGTTCAACTCCCGTCCCAAGCCTGACATCATAGGACAGCTGTATTCATTAGTGGCAGCGTTATACTTGCAACAGATTTAGGAGCACCCTTCATTATTAACAGTAGGATTTATTCTCATTTTACTGGCATACTCTGACAAAGGTCTTGGATTTAATTAAACTTAATTAATTAAAGAGGGGTATTTATCTTTAAGCTTGTGCAGATGTAAAGACAATTGTTTTTCTCCAGAGAGGTCAGCTACAAAAATGGCAACTCTAATAACAGACTTTGCTAAATTACTCTTCTATTTTCAGCCCAGTGTTATGCGCTTGGTTTTATTGATCTTATGCTCACCTCTGTGTCAGGGCTATCCACAGAATGAAACATTCGGCATCCCAGTAAGAAAGGGAAAATCTACACTTTTTTGCTGCCCCTCAGCTAGGACAAAACCAGTCAGTTCTAAAGGTTTATACAAAAGAGTGACATTTTGCAACATCCTTCTTAAAAGTGGTCAAGCTTGTGCTTTCTTATGATTTGCAGGGAATCAACTGAGAAAATTTGGAGCCACTACCAAGAAAATTCTTTCCCTGTCAACTGGACTCTGCAGACCTGGAGATGACAAATTCAATGAACACATGATACAGAGTGGGCTCTCCTTTGCTTGGTTGTAAGGAGCCCCATCTGCCTTGTCTTAAAGCTGACAGGAGGGTTTCTGTGCCTTATCAGACGCCATATTCATTCCAGGGTTGAGGATCTCAGGAAAAGATAGCCTTCGGCAGAGAGAACAGTCTTTCCAATATGACAGGGAAAGTAACAAGACTCCAGAATAAACTTTGTGGGTTTAAGACCAAATAAGAAATAAAATATTTTGTTCAAGTGAGTTCTCTCTCTAAGAGGTAAATACATGAGGAAGAATGAACTTTGGCATTGTTAAGTCAGGAGGATATCTTCTGTTTCCTTCTAAGAGTCAGGATGCCTGTCCTAAAAGTCCAGTTTCTTCTAGATGTCCAATGTTGCTCAGAGTGGTTGCAAAAAGAGACCATTCTCCAAATCTTGCTCTGTTTTAAAGCTGAAATGGCCATTTTAAAAAAAAAAAAAAAAAGGGAAAACAAAAACAAAAAGAAAGAACTTGCCAAGTCATCTTTTATAACAGTACCTTCTACAGAGAGGCACAATGAAGGAATTTCCTAAATTTCCTTAGCAGAACTCTTTGCTTTTCATCTATCACTGGAGTTGTCTGCAAAATTGCTATTAAAACAAAATTTTGATAACAATTCGGACAGGATAGGATTTTTTTTTCTTTATTCCAACTTGTTCTTGCAGGCAGCGGAGTTTATTAATAGATAGGTCATTTGCAAGTATAGCTCCTAAGTTATCTGGAGAATAACAAAAACTTAGGAGCATTTTTCATATAGAATGAGAAGTAAGATTTTGCCTGACTTGTTTAGAGATTATCTCCTCAAAGACAGAAGTGGAGGGGAGTCTCAGTAGGTAGCTGGGAGGAAGGTTTGCATAGGAGTCCTGACCCGTCCTTCCTCTCCCTCTCTGCAGATCCACCTCTACAGCACACTTTGCAGAGCAGCTTTTGCTGTCTGCATCAATTGCCTCTACAGGTTACAATTTACTGTGAAAAAAACTAGTGTGGAAAAAATACTATCTTCAAGCTTGCTTACCACAGAACTCTTTGATAAGCATTCACTGTCCTTATCTATTTACAGGTTAATCACTGCTAACAAATACTGACAGAACAGGAAAGGAAATGCCTACAGGCATATTTGTTACTATAGAGTAAAGCAAGGGAGGACGGCTTCCACAGTGTCCCAGTGAAAGAGAAAATAGCCACTGCACTGGTTGCAACAGGCTTTTCCAGATGGGAGACTCATTAATTTAACAGCAGGCATCTGGAGGAAACCTAAGGTACAGAGATATTAATTATTGCTGAATGTAGTGCCACAAACCAAAGTGAAAACAATTGGAGTCATTCAAATTCAGCAGTAATCAGTTTTGTCCAGGAACAGAAAATATGAAACAGTCTCTTTCAATGGCATGAAAGTTACATCAATAAATGTGTAGTTGTGGCTATAGCAATGATCGAAATGCAAAAACACCATCCAGCAGCACTGCCCGGGCAAGGTTGTCAAGGATCCTTGACTGATCAGCACAGATCTTCTTCTAGGATTGGAGACTATCCATGCTCCTGCTCATATGTTTCCTAAACCATAATATCCTGTTAATAAATGCAAGGTAAGCTGATAAACTGGATACAAGTTAAACTCTGCTTCTTGAAAGATTCTTGACTGTGATACTTTCACCTTTGTTCTTCGTGTGTGACTGTGAGATGCCACAAAAGTATGTGACATCAAAGGCGAGGAGGACAATTCCTCCTTGCCTCCTTGAATGCTTTCTTCATCTCCTCTTCCTTCAATTCACAGTGCCCGAAACTTATTTTGCCAGTGCTTGGGTTCAGCAAATGCAAGGATGAATGTGAGTGTCGCTTCTCCCAGCTGTCTGTTCAGCACTCAGGTATTCCTCCAGTTTCCAGCTTCCATTCCAGTTTCTCTTCAACTTGCTTTGGATTCATGACAGGACAGTCTGTCTCTTCAGTTTTGAGCAATTTGGGGAGCAGATGGAGGCTTCCTGGATCTTTGTACAGCACTCTGATTGGATACACTGGTTCTTATATGTCTGCAAACAAACCACCAAGAAACACATTTACAAATGTCCCTACGTAAACATCCTACAGACAAGGACTCGGACCCTCATCCTTTCCGTCTCTATTTTATCTTTCTCTGTGTCTTCACTGCCAGTTCAAGAGACAATCCAAGAAAACCAAATCTGCCCCAGGTCTTATTGGCAGACTTTGTGGGAGGCTTGGGTCCTCAACCTCATGTACAGATTTTCCCAGTAAAAATGCAGTACTCCATTTGCTCACCAAGGAGTATAATGGGCATGTGGGGATGGAAATTCCAGCAACAGAAAACCTGCTAAGGCAAAACTTGCTCATCAGCTGTCGGCAGGCTAGCAGGAGTTCAGAGCATTTGAGAGACTGAGAGCCTTTGTGCTTTCTATCCTAGCCTCTAGACTGGATTTTGCTTTGTCTTCACAACCAGAATATTTATTTCAGGGAACAGGAAAAGGATTGAGGCTGCACACTAAAATTTATGGTTTTGCCAAGAAGCAGAAAATTGTTGCAGTCCTTTTGGTGATTTGACTTGTATGGGACATGCCATTAAATCATGGTGGGACAAATCATTCCCTGACATTTCTGGAAAGCTGGAATTCACACTGCCCCACTGCAGCCCCTCTGATCTCATCATCCAGTGGCTGAACAGGAGCCAGTTTCCTGCTCCCCACATTTCCACCAGGCCCATCTGTAGAGAGACCCTTTGCTCACCAGAGGAGCATCTGCTGAGACAGACTTGTGCTTGGAGTTTGCAAGACACACAGAAGGAGATAACTTCTCACAGCACTTGCTTCTCACAAAGGGTAAGAAGAGGCCAGCCAGAATTTGGCAAGCAATAACTTTTAAAGTTAAATAAAACCTGAAGAGCTCCACTGCCTGAAAGCTATGAGAACTGCAACACTATGAGTCACCTAGTAAATACATGAGCTATCAATGAATGGTAAGAGATTAAGGAAGTCTGTGCAGGGTGATGAACCAAACTTTTTACTGCATGCCTATTAAGATGTGTAAGCTGGTTTATTTCTGGTGCCTGCTCATGCTATTGACTCTGTCAAAAAAACCCACATAAAATGTTGCCACCATAAATCTTGACAAATCCACAGGATAATCTACTAATACACCTAACCAAATGAAGATTAGAAAAATATTACTACCAAAGCTCACACTGGAATAATGGCTGCAATTGGAAATGTCAGAAATGTTGGGCTTGAGACAACTGGAGATCAATATATAACAGCAGATCATAATCTGGAAACTATGCTTAGCCTCTTCATATCAATATAGTACTAATTACTTTTATCCTTTTTATTACCAGTGAAGCATCCCTTTTCCTGTTGCTGGATGTTTTAATATGTGGATGACATATTCTTTACTAGATTGTTGTTTAAAATGTTGCCTTCTGATGGTTTATTTTAGCTTCAAGACCCTGAAAAGGTTTTAATCCCAGCCAGGCATCAAGGCTGGAATTTTTTGTTATTCAAATCCTAAATCTGTAGCATATCTAATGTAAGTTTGATTGTAAGTATTCATTCAAGAAGAATGCAAAATATATAGGATTATTTTAATTCCAGGGCACTTCTGTTTGTAATCGGCTGTCAGTGATCTTCACCCACTTGAAGGCACAGAAACCACCAAGGAATTTCTCAAGATAGAAAAAACATATTTTGTTATTTTTTGACAGAGAGAAATCCTATTATTAAGGGCACCTACTAATTCCTTCTGTAAGACGCCATTTTCAATGACCTCAATAAACTAGAACCAGTTAAACTGAAATTCTCTGTGCCAGGTCCACATCCATATTTCTGTTTATTCATAAACTTTATGCACAACAGTTTGGCCACCCTGCAAATAAAGTCATTGAAAAGAGCCCATACAAGAGCATTAAAAAGCTTTGAAAATACTTTCCATGAGAAGCTATTGCCCACCTAACTTTAGAGAAGACTAAAGCATATCAGGTCTGTCCTCTCTTTCAGGATGTGCCTTAAGAATGTGCTGTAAAAATTTCTGAAGATTTGCTGAGATTTTTGTCTCACTGTATTCTGAGACTTTAAGTAGCTGCTGATCATGTCTACTCAGGAGAGAGTTAGTAATCAGTGGCAAAACAGCAGAAAATATATGTCCTTGCTAAACCTGCTGCATCCCTCCAGATCAGCAAGGAGCTGGATGCCCCCCCAGAGCCAGCCAGGAAGGGTAAGCAGAGGTGGAGTGGTCCCTCTGAGGGCAGAGGGACTGAGCAGTGGCAGTGCCTGGAGGAGGGGGAGCCAGGGCCATGGCAGGCACCAAGCCTGGCACACACATCTCAAAAGCAGGGAGCAAGGGATCGGGAGACATGAAACAAAGCAAGGAGTAGCATGGCAGAGAGCCACAGAGAGGAATGCCAGCGCATCAAGTCAGGAGAGAATGTGAATCCAAGGAGTCCTCCACCTCTGTATTCCTCTGCTGTCAGCAAATACCTGTGAAAGCCATTAGCAAAGCCTGCTTTGCTCAAGCACTTCCCAGCTTTAGAGTGATTGCATCTACAACTTTGATTTTCTTCCAGTATAGCTATGGTGTGCAACACAGGCTGACACAGCCCATTGGCACCTACACATGGGACGTACAGATGCACAAACACACATTCGGTATTTGAAATGTCACAGAAACAGAAAGAGCAGGCATAGCTATCTAAATTATACGTGTCTCTGATGACACCAACATTCTGGAAAGACCAGAACTTCAAAAAAAAAATAAATAAAAAGTAAGGACGAATAAAATTACATTATTTCTTTTCCATACACAGATGCAACATTTTTGAATGGCATCATGGCACAATTACAGGAGCCCTGCTTGTAGCCCAGGTCATCAATCTCCCAGTGATACAGATCTCAGAAGAGGACATTTGTAGCCTATCAGCTCCAAGAACTAGCTGGTGAATATAAAATATTCCTGATTCTTCATCCTAAGCTTCTGTATTTCCAAAGCCTGAGGGATGTATGGGATTAATTTTAAAATAAAGGCAGTGCATCCATAGGTCCAGCCATCCATAGAAAGAAAAGAAATGCACTATCTTTAAAAATCAAACATATGGCTGGACCCAACAAACCCCAGAGAAATTGGCAGTTACTTTCCTAATTTAGAAGTTACGCTCTTACCAGCTAGCTTGCAAAGGACTACTTAAAAGGACGCAAATTTAGATTTTGCTCAAAAATAGGCTTACAAAACAGAAAGATCAACGGAAGAACTTCAATTCATTTTGAACTTAAATTGAACATCATATTTAGTTTGAATTTAAGATCATTCATTGCCATTTACGAACCCCAACAGCAGAACACACAATTAATAGGAGACTAGCATGCAAGCATCTGTAACACAGCTAACAATACAGAAAAACAACAGCATGCTTGGCATTAAGGTGCAGATAAAGATACTCCTAAGAGAAAATGTTTATGTACAAATCTTAATGGCATCAGACCCTTTTAATCACTAGAGCTGAAATACTAATGTATGACTCTTAATACTTGCCAGGTAGCTTTTGATCCAAGGACATTTTCTAACCTGTATAAACTTCAAGGGTACTTTCTTCCAAGCCCCAGAGGAAAGAGTAATTTTTGTGCTTGTGGATGGCCAGAGTCACTGGAAGCATCAGACTGCCCACTGAAACCAGGCAAAACCCTGGAGGCCCAGGAATCAGGACCGACTCACTGGACTTCTGTGGTGGCCACTGTGACAGTGGAGCAGATGCTGCTGAGTGTCTTAGTGTTGGGAAGGGGCTGGGCAAAACATCCCTCAGGCACCTCATCCCCGCTCCACAGGCATCCCAGCGAGTTCCTGGAGCTGGGTAAGCTGCAGCACCTAAGGGTGGATAACGCCTCCAATGAATTTAACCTGAGTTTCTGATGGAGGTTGCTCTGGTTTTTAATCCAACGTCACAGCTAATAGACCTCTCTTGATTTTTCATCTTCAGTTCAAGTATTGAAGTTCTTGAGTACTGAACTCATGCTCAATTTCTGACCAATAGTGAAATATTTTGCTAAATGAGTTCTGGAATGTGAGCTCTATTGATTAATCATTCCAAGTTTTAATTAAATACTTCTTTTCCTGGATCAGATAGATGAGTTTAATTCACATTAGAAGGAGGCATAATTGTGAGCCTGACTACTTCAGAGAAAGCAACCCACTAAAACAAAGTTCTAATAAACATTGGATTATAGCATTTTAGAGCCTTTAAAATCTTTCTTTTTGGGTCTCATAACACTTCCCTTCAGCAACATACCTAAAAATATTAAAGCTACTATAAAATTTATTAGCTGGAAGCAGAGCATAAATGTATTCCTTCTCTTACTATGTATGACCCTGCTACTCCCCTGCTTGTTAATAAACAGTTTCCAATCCCACATAAAATGTGCCTGATACATTATTGCATTGCTGATTGTAACTTTTGTCAGCACCTTAGTGACTGACATCACATAATCACTTGTGCATCTGGTTCCTGGCTGAGAAGAATGCAGTCAGACTGGTATATGTTTAATTTAATTGGCTCTGTACCTGGGCCCTGTTTAATGGCTTGAGGAAACCTGACCTATTGATGTCTCGTCCCCCATAAAATCCATCACTTCCGATGCAAATGGCTGAGCATGTGAACTTATTTCACTTGCCATCAGTTATGCTGGGAGCAAAATGTGGTTGGTAGAAAACAAACACCACAAGAATATAAATGCAGTCAGAGCAAATTCTTTTTGAAGTCTGAATGCATCTTCAGGAGAAATTTTTATACTGTTCACACAGGGGCAATTAATAATTTCAATAGAAAACATTATTTTTAGGAATGTCAAAACCCTTGGTTAGAAGCTGAAAATAGATGGCATATACATTTATACATCTATACATTTTATTTAATTCAGTCAGTGGCTGAATCTTTATTTTAAAATGCCTAGGACAGGAAATAGTGATCCAGTCACACCTCATTATTGCCCGATGGGGTCACAGTCCACCTCTGATCTAGAAGTAGGCGTAGAGGGAAAGCTTCAAGTGCTCAAGAGGATGTAGTGGAAAATAGTTTGAAATAATATTGAGTAATTCCTGTCAGCTTCTAAAACCAATCCTGTGTAAAAATAGAAAATTCTGCAGAAGTGCAACATCTTTAAAAATGACCTATAACTTTGTAAGTGCTGTATTATATTTCAGCTTTGAAAAAATAAATTTCTGAGGCTTATTTAAAGAATCTCACTGAGCGTGAAGGAAGAAAGCAATTGCCTGAGAGAAATTATAGTATGCTGGTTATTGCCTACTAAACTATTGCAATATTGTAAGAGAGAGAGATTTGTTGACCTGCCCATAAACATTTTTATCTCTACACTTGCACACCACTGTTTTCTTCACCACTGTAGAAGATCATTACTTGAATTAGTCCCTTAGAAATATTTATCCATCATTGTGAATCTACCTAGATTTCGTTAAAAAAAATTCTTGCAGACTCTTATTAGTCATCCTAGCAGCTCTGAAAACAGGGAGAAAGATTTTTAAGCATGTAGCAGCAAAAATTAAAAAAAAAATTATATAATTTTCATCACTATGTAATGGCAATGCTCTCATAACCTTTCCAGACCAGCTAGATCCATACAGCCTTCAAAAGCTTCTGTCTCAAATTCTGTTTCTTTCTCCAGCAGTGAGCCTTTATCCTTTCTCAATTACTTTTAAAGAAAATATACCATCCATTTTTTAAAGACATAGAGGGCTGTCTTGGGGTGACTTGCTAGGAGCCTAGCTAGGGAGCCTAGCCCTTGCTAGGGACTTTCAAATCAAGTGGTCAGTTGTGTCTCTATCTGCAAGTAATGTAAATAAGAGGAAAAAGAGGCAGGACATCAATGCTGGGATGGACAGTCAATCCAAGCCTCCCATGAAAAGACACACACTCTGTTTTCCACCATCAGGTCACAGGCACTGAGAAGACACTCCCCAGTAAAACTTGAAAAGCAACCCCAAATTCTCTAGGAAGAAATCCGTCATTGAATCCTGGCAGACTCACTTGCAACCATGATGAATGGAAGTATTTTTAACATCTGGAGTATTTGAAATTATTTCTATCAAAATGTCTCAGTTCACTAGAATTACACAACAAGAAATCAAGTGCTTTTTGATGGGCAGAAAAATTATAGTATTCCTTCCCACAATTCAGCTCAAATTGCAGATTCCTTTTAAGGAAAGAAAGTTAACTTGGGTCCGGCTGTGGTATATCCATATGAATGCTTTATTGTGTACAATAATCTGTGCCGTCTGCTTTGGCTACTGAAAAATTGGTTAGCAATTGTCAAGCTGGCCTTTTTGTGAAATGCCTCAGCTTTGCCAATGTAAAACCATAGAAAATGGCTTTTTGTTTCTCTATTGCAGATGAAAACATCAAAATATTTGGCAATGGCATTTCCAGAATTGCAAAATTTTTGTATGAAAGATTAGCTTTAAAACCCCATGAAAAGACTTATGTCTGCTGGTTTATATATCAGCTTCTAGCTGAAAAGTGACTCTTCATGTCTGCTGGTTTATATATCAGCTTCTAGCTGAAAAGTGACTTTTCATATTCCTCAGAGTGAAGAAGGTTTGCCAGAAACTTAGCATTATGAATGAGTTTGTCATGAAACTTTAACCAAGTGTTGCTAATGATCACCTTGAGTATATAAACAACATTACTGGTTCTTACTGTCCTGCGTCTTTTTCCTCTTCTGTGCATCATGTATATCACAGTTATTTTTCACTTCACTGCTCTGTTTGTTCCTGATAACCACTCTGCTCTGTAGAACTAGGTGTCTTGAGAGAAGTTTTAATCCTCTTGGAAATTTTGTACCACAGCTTAAACATGTATTTACTGGAGACAAAGAAATGTAACAAGGTAGCTTGTAAGAAGAATGATGACACAAAGACATCCACAATTCTTGAGAGTTATTGCAAGGAACAGTCGCTTATATGATATCCATCAGTGAAAGGTAAGACAAAAAAAGCCAAGCCCATATTTAGTTAAAAGATATCTAGAAGATCCAGCTTTGAAGAACCATTTTCTGACCCAACATCAAGCAGCTCTCCCTTCTCTATTACCTGTTCTTTCATCCTAATGCATCCAATAAAAAGTCCAGCTTTCCATATCAAGTCTTACTTCCTTTTTATTTCCTAATGTTTTCCGGTGATGTTTCCAGATGCTTTTATCCACATGCAGTAGCCCTTAAAGCTTTCTTGGTAAGAATTCTTTTAGCGGGAGCTTCCAAGAGCAGCAGTAGTTGTTTATACCTAGGATGATCCTAGCCTCTTACATATGAGTGACAAACTCAATTACCTGCATGCAGTTACTGCATGAAGGGAAAAAGGCTCTTCCATCAACTTCTTCATCTTGCAAATAGGGCGAGGAATGATTGTCTCTGCTGCACATATTGCTGTGTTTTCCTAAGAGATGTCCCATTTATCTTAGATGAAGCAGCAACAGGAAGCGCTGCTAAGTCCTGATTTTTTTTCAGAATTTCACAATATTTCAGGTAGGTCTAAGATCCTCAGCTGCTGGAGACCATCAGTCAAGACAGAATGGACCTGTCCTAGGGCAGCACTTGCTGGAAGGCAAGTGAGCACACACAGGCAGGACCTACAAAAGCAAAGCAAGCACAACAGGGCTCCTTGTCTCCTGTGGGAGGTACAGTAAACAAGAAGATCAAGCCCTCAGAAACCAGTTCACTCACCCAGCACACCTGCCTGTGCAGGATCATTATAGTCCACAGCTTGAAAGCCCACACCACTTAATTAACAGCTTCACCTCCATCTTCTTATACCCTCCCTTCAGGTGTTTATATACATGATTTTGAGTTGGCAGGGCTTCTAGTACATGCTAGACATGAGAGAAGATCAAGGCAGAGTTGGCTCCTAAGTGTGCAACACTGACTGTGATTAGCGATGGTCAGCCTCCGCATTGCCTTGTGTCCAGGTGGGTCTTCCCTGAGGCAGCAGCAATGGTTTTAGACTCCAGAAAGACCACCTATAATTTGTTGTGCCCTTGATGTTGAAGAGAGTGGGAACCTCCTAATTTTGTACTTATCATCAGAAAGCGTCAGAGGAAGGGTCTCTGTAATTCCTTCATTACCGCTGGGGCAATGGCAAATTTTCTGTCAGACCCCTGCCCTTATGATTATTGAATTGTTCCTTCAGGTAGTCAACTAAAACCTGCATTTCCCTGCATGATTCATGATCTCTGTAACATCTTTTTGCCTATTCAGGAGCTGTGTTTGTGATGGTCACAGCCTTACTGTGACCGCTCAGGACCTCACACCCTGTCACCTGCTCTCACACATCTGCTGTTTCCATGGTATGCTGGTGGTGTTTACCTTTCAGCTAGCAGATGTGGCTCAGTCCAGAGCTGCTAAGAGCCTCTGCTTTTTTTTCCCAAAACCAAGTGTCATCTAGGTAGACTCTAGTAACCTCTAGACCATCACAAATCTGTTGCTTTTCCCGGTGAGTTGTCGTAGGTGCCAAGGAAAACCCAACCAGTAGGTGAGGGAAATAGTTTCTTCTGCACATATATGGTGTTAAATCTGTACAAAGGTGTTCTGTGTTTCTCCTAAGAAGAGTTCCAGAACCCTGCTGATGCATCCCATGTAAAAAAAATATTTGGTTTCAGCAAAGTCTCCACTCAGAAGCAATGGAATACAATCCTTTTACACATTGAATTTCTTCCATTTGGCTTATATTTAAGCAAGGTAATGTGTCCTTTTTGCACTTTGAGTGACTGGGGGTTTTACTTATGTTTGTTCAATCGAAAGTCAACCCACCTCTTCTGCAATGCAAAAGGAACTTGCCTTCAGACTTAAGTTGGGGAAAGTTTATCTTGTTCTGTCTCCTCTGTCCGTTTTTCTGCAACCTTTAGAAGGGCTTCCTCAGAAAATATGGTCTCTGCCTTTTTGCTGAGATCAAAAACTAGGCATGCTTCTACCTCGTTGATGGATGCATCCTATTGCTTTACACATATTGTATTTTCCTCCTTTTTGTGTCCTATCAACACATTCAGGCAACATACTGCCACTCCACATGGAAAAGGTGACTGACCTAACTCCTATATTCTACTTTCTCTTTCAGCTGGTTTCACTACCAAAGGAATGATGGTATCACTCTTTCTAGCCCCAAGCCAGATCATGTTCCTGTGGCCTTTTCCAACTAAACAAGAAAACCTTTTGTTTGCACTTGATGGTCCATTCATTTTCTGTTGTGATACGGTACTCAAGACAGTAACCCTGCTGGCACTTGGTTTCATATGCACATTCCTTACAACCTATTGCAAAGTGAGATGATTCCACTCCCCCCCCACCCCGTGCTTTGCCCTGTGCTTTTTGACACAGCTCATGATGGTCAGCACAGGCTCTGTATAACTCTGCCTGATTTACTTATGCTTTACTACTTCAAATCTCCTGTCTTACCCGTTTCTTGATTCTTTATCATCTTCAGGGTGTGCACACCTTCTGCTCCTCATAAGCCTCATTTTAGACCCAGAAGAGGTTTTTGTCTGTTGAACATATAACTTATCTCCAAAGCTTGGAGGAAAGCTTGCATGAAGGGGAGAGTGCAGATGCTCAGAAATTTTCATTGATGATGTGAACCAGCCAGATGCCTCTTCACTGTGACTCAGTGTTCCTTCAGCGTTTCCTCTTCACTGCCTTGGCCTGAGGGAAGTGCACATAGGGGACAGGCAGCTCTTCAATGGGTTTTGACAGAGAAAGTAAAAATCCCTCCTGTCTCTACTGTAGTGCACCTTTAGTGCACCATACCCTATGCATGAGCAAACACAGGAGGGGAGATGTGAGCAAGGAGCCCAGTGTCAGCAAAACTCCCTGAACTTTCTCTGATGTTCAGTTTCCAAAGGATGAGATGCAGTTCTACTCTGAACTTGAAAATGTTTGTTATTTAGGTGATGGTGAGTGTGTCTGACTGGACTTGTAGTGCTTTTCAGGGCACACATTTACAAGTTTAATATGGACCAATATATTGGTGTAGCTGCCTACTGCTGCTCAGCCCAGGGAAGGACACAAGAACATGCAATCATGCCAAAACTGTAGTGAAATACGGGTCTGAAAAGGCATAACAAGCAAGCTTCTGAAAGGTAAACGCACAACTTAAAATTAATGAGAAAAAAATTGATATTTAACCCAATAAAAAAAATTGATATTTAACCTAATAAAAAGAGATTGGCAACTTACCAGCCGTTTGTGAGCAGCCATCATCCCACATAGGTCAGTAAGCCTTTCATCCTGAGAACTTCAAATACAACATGTGACTTTAATCCCTTAACATGGCAAAACAATGTGTACCAAAGAATTTGGCCACTGGCAAGGAGCCTTGCTTTTAGTTAGAGGCTAGTCATTCAAGCAGCATGTGTGGTCTGCAAGTGGCTCTATTCACCATCCCCCTAATTCCTACTGGGTGTCCTTGCTGCATTTGCTGGGTTCATCCCTGACTGCGAACTGGTGAGCATTATACCACATCCTCCTGTGCTGAACCACCCTGTCTGGGAGGCTGCAGCCTCTTGCAGACTGTGCAAGGACAGGAGGGAGCCCAGCCAGGCAGACAGCGTTCGCAATGTGGCACTCAGCAACGTCGTCTGGCCTTCAGCTTTCCAAGAGTGCACTCCACTTCCAACCCACAGCAGCTGGCCCAGCATGGAGAAGCTCCTCTGCTGGACCTGCAAATTCTTCACAACCCTACAAAAGCACGGAAACAAGTGCTGTCTGGGGCAGTGTAAAGCTTCCACCTGGGAAAGAGCAAGAGGAGAGAGCAAGAAGGTGTGTTGAGGCATCCCTCCAGTGCTTGTATTCCCTTTAGGCGGTGTGTGGTAGCTAGAGCAAAGTCTCATACCTAAGGAGATTCCTGTCCAACACAGCTCTGCTCTTGGGAGCTGCTTCATCTCTGCCTTCCCACCTGTAGAAGAAAGCACCTGTTAACTTCTCTGTCTCCGCAGAGCACTTTTGCTGGTGCAAAGTGCTCTATCAGGCATCATTTCTATGAAACTCTTTCTGTCTGTCACCACACAAAACAAGATGTTCATGCAGATAATTTTTTTGCTGAGTCAGTTTACCAGTTTTTCAACATATACAATACAAGATGCAGGAAGTGTACTACTGTAATTCAGAGTTTTATTCCATTAATGGTATTATTGCTTATCACTTCAGTAAATGAAGCTTGGTTCATCCACTCTCTGTAAAGATTCACTCAATGTTGTTTAAAAAAACCCTGTAGTTTGTGATTTGCATACTTTTCTGTCTCAAGCAAAAAAAAGGTAGCTAGAACTCCATGTCAATAGGTTTCATACTACATTTGGAATTCTGTTTTGCCTTTAACTACTTTTAACACACTTTGTTTTCATTTTCTTCTTGGATATTGAATTTTTTTTTCTTAAGAGAGCTAGAAAACACATAATGATGCTTGGAGACTGCCTTTTTTTTTCTCTCCTTAACTGGCATATGGTCCTTTTCTATTAAGGTTTCATACCTCTGGGTGACATATAATCTGTTTGTTAAGAAAATAAGCTTTTATCAGGTTGTGAAAAGTTCCTTGCAAAAAGAAAATCCAGTGTATTTTGACAGTTTGCAAAACATCTGGAACTTTTTCTTCCCTAAATGCATTAAGGCTTTTCTTTCTTAAAGGACTGAAGGTGTCAGCAGGCTCTGAAGGCAATGGGTGGGAGATGCAATGTGTGCTGTAACTAAAGAGTTTAGAAACCACAGCAATGTTGCTGAAATAATAGAGATAAAAGGGAAAGTAGGGCTAAGCCACTAATGCATCCAAAAACAGCTGGCTCCCAAAAGGAATTTCCATTTCGCTTTTGAAAGAGCTTGGTGAGGTCACACAGGCTATAGCCAGTCTCCATTGCGCTTTGTGCCCAGCAGCATTTGCCCAAGAGACATGGTCAGTTTGGGGGCACGAAGGGGAGAACAGAGGTCAGGAGCCTGGCAAAAGGCTCAGGTGTGCCATGGAGTCTTGTCAGAGAGGTAAAAATCCAGCACAAATTCAAAGGGAATGGGTTTCAGATCCAAAACTAATCATGTTTCATCATTTGTGGTGAAAGAAAAACAAATTCATTCTGTTGTGGGCCGAAAGAAAAGGCTATCTCCAAGCTTTTTCAATTCAATTGTTTCTTGATGAAACAATTATTGTGAAATTATTAATTCAGAAGTATTCCTTTCGAAAATGTCAAAGTAAAATATTTTGAGTCTTATAAGCTTGGCAGAAATTTTTTATTCTGAGGAGAAATAGTCTTTGAGACAACTATGCATTGGGACACAGATTGTTATTTTGCTTTTTTAACATTTTCTGCCTTTCTATCTTTCAGGGGTACTTACTGCTTCTTAAGCCCATTTAGCACTCCATAAGCTTTCTCAAAACCAGCCACATATTTCCCAAAAGAGGAAACTTGCTCACTATCTTTTAATGTCTAGGACAACATACTGGTGACAAGTTTTATTTCTACTCATACATGGCATTGCCTAATGAGTAAGTATTGCAATTTTACAGTCCATTTTAAAAATTCATTCAATGTTTATGGCTCAAAATAAAATATCAGTAGCTAAATTTTATATGACAACATTGATCATACTGCAGAGATTCAGGTAAACACGCTATGTATTTACAAAAGCTTGCTATTTATAAACATCAGGCACACAATCCAGTTACATAGGTTTAATGAGCTCCTTGATGTCTGAAAGGAGGGTTAAATTAACTAGTTTAGATAAACATATCTGGCTGCATTTGCCACGGGCTGAGAGAGTTCACATGAGAACCCACCATGCTAACTGGATCCCTCAGCTGCCACTGCAGCCCACCAGCCTCTTCCAGAACCAGATAACTTTTCTTACCTCATGGGCCACAGGGCTGAGCATGGTCTAGGCCAGTGGAAGCACATGATGTTGCCATCAGTGAGCTCCAAGTGCGCTGTGCCACACGCGTTGAAGAGACCCATGGGAAGTTTTTTTGTGGAGCTGATTTGCAGCACCTCTGGCATGGGTGCCAAGCCCACACATGTTGTTTCATGACCCCCTCTGGCTGCACTGTGACACAACTGCAAATTATCAGTCATGCTAGCAGTATGAAACCCAATGCAGGGTTTGGGGGTTTTTTGCAAAGCCAGTTTGTGCCCAAAGCAACTCTGTTTTTCTCGCAGAATTCATTCATGCCAGCCAACTCAGGCCACTGAAACAGAGCTGTCCCACCCGGAGAGAACACACCTTGGGATAACACTTGGTTCTCCAACAGTGATGCTGTACTCCTCAACTACAGCTGTGGAGCAGCCCACCGCAAATTTTCCTACTGGACTGGTGAGCAAATCTTACATAAGCTGTCCTCACCAGCAGGATGAGCTGCACCCTCACATCAGTCGCAGCAGACACTCTGGAACACTCCACGGACTTGGAACCACCCTGGTGACAATAGCTCTAAATCAGAGTGAAAACACATTTGGGCAATGGTACCGAGGTGCTTGTGCTGTCTGCACATCCTGATCCATTGGGATGACAACAAATCCTAAATTCTCAGAGTCATCACTTCAGTGGTCTTTGGGAGCTGAACGTCTACTTTCAAAGACAAGGAACAGGAGACTTTAGTTAACTAATGCAATTGGCAAACCATTCTGTCTTGTTGCTACTAGAGGTAGCTGAAACATATTTACATTTTTTTCCTGGGTCACCTCAGAGGAAGATAGGATACATAATTATTACTAAAATATCATAAGCGCTTCTCTGTTTTTGTTGCTTAGTGCACAGCTTTTGTATAGCACTACCCAAATGCAGGTGACATTGCATTGCATTATAGTTTTATAGTTATTAATTTCTTACCTTCTCTTAATTTGAATCAGATAATGGGATTTATTAGTAAGAAATACGAAACAAAATGCTGCAAGCAAGCAAAAATGGTCCCAAATCCGAAAGAGAAGGTGTACATTTCCATAATGGCTACAACATTCAGAAAGCTGCGAGACTTTGTTGCCTGTGTCTTGGAAAAGAATTAATAATCTTCACGTCCTTTGTCCTGGTGATTGAAATAAATTACTTGCTTAAATTGCTAAGCAAGATGACCCATCTGTTGGCCCATGCTTGTTCAGATTCTCAGTAGGTTTATTATTCAAAATAATGACTGCCATATGCAACAGTAAACAGTTCTTTCAGAATTGACTGAAAGATCCTGTGCTGCTTTTGAAGGCAATTTACAGAAATTGTTCGTGTTCCCCTCCAGAACCTGCCATTCAACCAAACTCACCCTGACAGAGCTATTGCACTGCTTTTCTGTGAAGGCAGAGACAAAACCAAAGCAGAAGCCTGGACCGGATCAGATTTATTCTTCATGAATGGAGAAGACTGAAAATTATGAATTATACAGCTCTGCAGCCCCAAACAGCACCAGGCATGTCCCAGTATTTTTATTTGCATCACCAAAGCAACTAACATATAATCCAGTTGTGGGAGTGATCAGTGTGTTTAAACATGCATTACAGAATCTATCTAAGCTGGCAGCAGCCACTGTAACACTCCCCAAGCCAAAGAAAGAAAAAGATTGTCCTAATCTGAATTCACCCTCCTTCTCAGAAAATGCCTGATTGATTAGCCAAACTCTATAGCGCTCCTTCATGATCAACAAGTTCTGTCCATCAGATCCAGGAAGGCAGAGTATCCCAGGGATGAGGGCTTTCCTGAGCATATTGCCCCTCACAGGCCCAGAAGCACAAACCAGGAGACCTCCAGCATCTCTGCGGTGGCATGGGACAGAAGGCAAGGGAAATGGCAGGACCTGAGTCACCACAGAGACATGCCACTTGCTGTCAGCATGTCCAGAATGAAAGGATCATGGCACAGGGAAATTCGTCTAGACAAGGGAGTGGTTTCCCTGCTGATGAATTAATGAGTGCAGTTAGAGGTGAACATCGGCCTATGTAGGAGATGAGCACCGTCGGGTTATTCCCTTGGCAGCTTCTTCTGCCCTCAGTCATTTGCAAGCTCCCTGTTCCAGTTAAAGCTGGCAGAGTCACAGCACTGAGCAAGCACAGTGCAAAAAGGCCACCTGTCCTCAGCAACGGAGATGGTGGAGGGGAGAACCCCCACCCTACCCACCACACTGGTATGCAGGTGCCCACATGTCACTGCCCTGGGAGATGGGTCGGCCTTGGGGGGTATTCATCCCTGCCCTGGAGGCAACAGTGACCTTCCCACAGTGGCACTGAGAAGTGTCACTTCCCAGCGGCCGCTTGGAAAGGGCTGCACTGGCTCTGTATCAGCAGGCGCACCCAAAGCGAGGGGACCAGGTGGTCTCAGCCTCTCAGGAATTCTGGGGGCGAGAGAGGCAAGGGAGAGGACCAGTCCGTGAAAACCTTCCAAGGTTTATTTGCCCTGAAAGTGGTGGAGATGAACTGGCCAACGAAAGCCAGAGGCGCTGAGATTTTCAACAGGGGTGGCACCGAACAAATAACCAATAGAAAGTAAGTTCAGAGCGGGGTCCCAGGGACACAGAACCAATGGCCAGGTTACAGAGGAGGGAATTTACAGAACAAACCTATTAACAACCGAACTTATCAGAACTTTCTGGAGAAGTGGTGTGGGCTCAGAACAGGGTCTCGTCCACAGACTGGTCCTCGCTCTCCGAGTCGTCTGCCCATTGGGCGGGTATGCCGTGACAGACAGCGGGCGGACCCCAAGTGGTCCGAGGCACCCCAACACCCACAACTCATGGTGCTGGTGTAGTTAAACAAAACCAGACTTGCCATCAAACACTCTGCACTTTACAGGTTCGAGGTTGTGCCTGTGTGTTGGGTTTGATGACCTCCCTCTGTTTTATTATTTTTTGTCACTGAATTTCTATTAAATTCCACTGGTTCTCATCCTCTAACCTTTCCCTGTTAGGGAAGGGCTGAGAGCCAGACTTTTACAAACAGTCCTTATATACATCTACTTAATAAATAAATTAATGGCAAGGTTCCTTTTCATAACTTCCTTTGCCTCTAATTTAGACCATCCACATTTCATCCCCAGGCTGAACACACATTCAATTCATACAAGACCCATAAACTATGTTAAGACCACAGAGCATCCATGATTTGTTCATGATGTTAGTAGTGACTCACCATGGCCAGATTACAGATGTTAAATTGCTGATGGATGGCCCACATCCAGCACATGGTATTCAGCTGAAGTATTAATCACGTGTGGAAAGATCTTTCTTTTCTCTGCTCGTCCTTGTGAATAATGAAACCTCTAATACAGTATATTGTACTTTACAAGCTTACTGAAATGAACTCCCTTCTAAAAAGAGAAAAGGATAACACTATTAAAGCAGCAGAACGCCGTACATGACATGATGACGTATTAGGACTTTCTGGATAGCTAAATGAACAAACTCACTTTTTGTTGATTTATGCCGGCAGCACCGGCCTTTCTTTCCCAGGAAGGGAAGTTTTCCTGTTTCCCTCTTTCTCTGTTGGAAACAGATAACTTATTGAGTGTGATACTGGCTTAATAGACAATTGTTCATGAAAAACACAGTGTGTAAAGGAACAAGAAAGAAAGACTAAGTGCAGATTTGGGTAAGAAATAACTCATCTGGAGTAGGAAATAATGGTTTCCCTTGGTATTCTGGCAGAGCATCTTCTTCTGAAGTACTGAGTGAGAATCAAATATGGGAGTCTCCCACACTATTTCTTGTGTTTCCTCTTCCTTCTTCTTTTCTTATGGCATGAGCATTTTTATTGGTGCAAGGATAACAAGTTCTACAGACCAGTATACTTTAATGCTTGTGATAAGAATGCCTATTAACATCGTCCGTTTAAATTTTCTTCTGGTTTAATGAAGATAGTAAGAACCCAGACACCTTGATGCAGAAAATCACTATGTACTGGGCCTTCAAAAATGTCCATACGTTTCAAAAGGAAATGCAAAACTCCAAAACCAAAGTGGCTTCTTCCTCTTAAGGCTCTTCTTAGGAGGTGAACAAAGACAATAATATATCAGAAATAAAAAAAAATATATCAGACTAAGGGAATAGACAAGAAAAAGTACCAACAGTCAGTTTCTTCCTGAAAGGGTGAATAAATACGAGAAGGTTCTTCTTACGTTGCACTGCAGCCATGTATGAAGCAAGGATAACAGTGATTCAAAAAAATCAGAGGCTTGGAAATATTTTCCTATGCTGCTGAAAATCTCACCATTAATACAAATCATATAATATGGCATACTCTGCTCCTCAATACAAGAAAAGCAGATGGTTTTGATATGGCCATGACTGTCCCTTCAGAAGGCAAATTCAGAACTGAAACAATGGGTTGCTGGATCATTCAGCTTCCAGGCTGATGGAGATTTCTGGTAATGGTATTATGGCTAAATAGGGACAGTCCCTGAATAGTCAGAGGTAGCAGAAATGACATCCTGATGTCTGTAAATGCCAAGGGAACAAAACACCTGGGAGAATATTCAGCCTCAAGGCTGCTGCTGCTATTTTGGAAGATGCGAGTTTACTTTTTCTGGGAAAGGAAGTAATTACTCTAGGCATGTGTGGAACGACTGAAGAGACTACTGCAAATCTCTCTCGATAGCCACGGCCAGCTATAAATACTTCTATGCTCTCTGTGCCATAGCATGAGATGATAACTGATATGTTCAGACAGGGATGTCAAGAGGGGGATGGGGACTGGAAACTTCATTTCAGACGCCAAGACAATTTTCTTGAGAAAGGAAATCTGAAACCGGCAGAGGATGGAATGCACTTCAAGCAGAGGCACTGCTGTAGGCTTTGGCCTGCACACCTCACATCCACTTCAGTCCTCTAGACACCATTTAGAGGGGGCTTGAACAGGGAACAAACTGGCTTGGGGTCAGTATCACCCTAGTTTAATTAATCACTACTGCATTAGAAGCAGTAACTGGGGAACTATAATGATAGTTAGTCCATATGAAGCAGCTGTGAAGCTTCTTAGCAACTTTAAGAATGACTCTTCAACCTTTTCTCGTTACTCATATGATTAATGCTTATCCATGTGAATAGTCTCATTGATTTAACTCACCCTACTTCTGCAGGTAAGGACTTCAGAATCAGACAAAAAAGTATAGAATTATAGTGTTCCCTCATTATTTCAAATCCATAGTTAAGTGCAGTGATTAACTCAATAGATCTTGCCCCATAGAGACGGGCAGTAGAGAACCTACTCTGTAACTAGGGGTTCCACTTTAACTAAAAGAACAATATCAGCATCCATAGTGTAATCTGTCTTTTTAGTCCCACCTGTATCAATGATGTCTTTTAAACTTATGTTTAAGTTAGATGTTCGTAAGTAATCTTTAAAAGCAGTCTCCAATTTAATTCAACACATGAAAATTCAAGAGTTAAAAAAACCTGCACAAAATATCAAAAAAAGAAAGAATAATATATTCTCTTGTTAAATTTTCAATTAAAAAGTTATTTTACCAATATATGTTCAGTTTTGCAATACTGCCTCTATTTTACGATTTTTTCAAACAATTTTTACTAGTCCAGTAAGTACTTGTGGCTGGCAATGTGCTTATTTTTCCCTGGAACACCAATACAATACTATTCCACTCAGTGTGGTCTGTATTTTTGACATATGCAACAAGCCTAGACAACTTTCTCAGTATCATAACTCCCTGGGAATCTTTAGCTCATCTCTTTTTCTGTCCCTAAGCAGCCTTCATCTATCTTCTTCAACAATTTTTCTTCAACTCCTTGTGAATCACTTCACTGCTGTCTTAGAGAAAATCCCCTCTATTATGAGGAGCTGCTTCTCTGAATGGGGGAGAGAAGCTAAGAGAATACTGTTCTTGTGGTAAGGACTTCATACAGGTTTTCATCATGGAATCATCACAAGTATCATAATCCATATTCCAATTAAAGCTGTAGAGTATTTTGTAAGTGACACATACCGGGGGACTTTCATCGAATGCTCCGGTATGTGGCTGCTATTAACACCTCTCCATCAGGTTTGCACAAATCACACCTCTGCAGTTAAAACTTGTCTCTGTTCTAGGCAGTGTTCTGGACAGATCCAATTTGGCAGTGGTAACAGGAGATTTATGGCCCACTTCAGAAAACATTTCAGCTTCCATAAATAAGGACATGGACTTCTTTACGCCACCAAGCAAAGCCTTATTCTCTGTCTTTATATTAACACTCAATTTTAGGTGGCATGTGGCATTTTTGTTCTTTGCTGCTGCATCAGAAAAGTTGCTCATCTCCAGTTTTACAACACAACCAGAAGAAAACTAAACAAATAGACACAGTTGGAACAGGTATGGATAAATCAATTTAATATTTACCAGTATTGTACCTTTAACTCTGGATTTTTTCATTATCTCCTCAATTTCTCAAATTCTGCTAAAGTCAGTTTCTCATGATTTTCAGACATATTTTCACATCTGTTCTCACACATGAGCAACTTTCCCATTTTTTGGGGCCTTCATATCATTCTCTTCCTGCTCCAAAAGAGAACAAATACTTGTCACATCACCAGTCCTACCATGATCACACACTTTGTTGGGGTAGTTTCTCTTCCTGGTATGTTTGTCCTCTGATGGAATTACTAATATTTATTACTTAAATTTACCCTAGCATTTCTGGTCTTCTAGTTTGTTTCAGACCAGAACATCATATATATAGAATATGCTTGCTCTGTGTAATTAAAATGCATTGCATTCACAGCAGAGCACCTTGGGGACCCCAAAAGCTCTTCATGCAAATTGTGTTTCCCAAAGGATGTGTTAAATTTGCATGAACAAATACTCCCGGTTTTAATGGGATGTGTGATCACAGAATTGTATCTTTCAGATAGAACTGATGCAATTAGAGAGTGAAACTGCAGGTCAGTGCAGCATATAGCATTCCTGTGGAAAGGTTTCACACTGAGCTCAGAAGTGTCATCATACCTGCCTCAGTGTACCAACACACCTCCCGTGCAGTTGTCTCTTCTCCGCTGCTTTCCAGAGTCCAAAATGTTCAACTGTTTAAAGGCACACTCCGATGCTGCACACTTCCCAGTACCACACTTCCAGCTCTTCCAGCACATCCCAGATTGATCCTATAGAACTGTCCCTTCATTCCCTCCTGGCATCTCAGACACTTCCTCTACTGCAATTCAGAGGTTTGTTTACTCAAAGCAAGACAATAACAGTGAGCTGTTCTGACAGAAAGACTTTCTACTTCCCCCTTTCTACAAAACTAGCAATAAACAAAGCCAAAATTTGACATTTTCAATTTGCATGTTAAACTTTTCTCCCAGCTCCTACTAACTTGAAGCAGCTTGGAACAGAGCCAGACAGATGTGAGGATGTAGTTTATCTGGGAAGGGAAACTAGAATATAATTTGGCAATTCTTCTGGGAGGAAAAGGCATGCCAAAGGAAGCCAAGCCTCTGAAGTAAAACATACATTGCTCACCTCTTCTCCCACTCTTCCAGCAGAAAAGTGACATACCTTTATTAATATTTATTGCCACTGAGCAGCATACAATAGTTTAGAGAAATTACTGGCACCAGAAGAAAGGAGGTGAGCAAGAAGGGGATGGGCAAGAGGGCTGGGTGAAGTTGAATAAGCTGTCCTAACCATCAATGATAGTGGGTTTGGCTAGCCACTCTGAAAAGCTGCTATGACCAAAGAAACAGGAATTTCTCTGAGAACGGGCTCTCAGATGAAAGTTTCCAGTGCAAGAAAGTCCTAATTACAAATTAACCAGGCTAACTTACTGCAAGGGGGATGCTGTCAAGTTTGCTTTCTACCAGATGCACGAAGCAACTTCCAGAACAAAAAGCAAACTCACATGACCAGCAACTGACCCTGTTTCCCAGCTATCAGGGTGAAGGAAACACAGAGCTGTCTGCAAGTGGTGCAGCTGGGTCCCCAGCACGGGACCAGAACAGCTGTGGAAGGACTTAAGGAGGGCACTGAAACCTATCCCAAAGCAGTGCAAGGCACCGTCAAGAGTTTTCAGTTTTCACCACAGCCAGTGATGGAGTTTAAAAGCCAGCAGAAACATTTGCCTATAACTTACATATTTCACTCTCCAGTGAAGCCAGTGACAGGTCCCCTCCCACTAGCTGAACACTGAATTTATCAAGAGCAGACATCTGTGGCCACCGTCTACTGGGACCACCCATCAGCAGCAGAAAATGCCTTCACGCACTCACTGAATATCAGAAGGTCGGAGGTCACTTGCTCCTACCAGTTGACTAAAAGTACCTCCACACAGCCTGAATGAAAGGTCATTTTAAGATACTGTGCAGTTCACTGTCAGGGCACAGCTCAGGACAGGACAAAGGCAGCAGAAGGAGCTAGCCTCATTCCAGCCCTTCTCCAGCTTCAGAAGTCATCTCATTCCCTACAGTAACAATATAAACCATAAGACTTTTATCAGCCACACATTGTACTGCAGACAGAAATGCAAGCAAAGGTATTTTCCCCTTTCCAAAAATAGCTTTTTTCCTTTTTTTTTTTCTTTTAGAAAATGACAGCATGAGGAAAAAAGACCATTTTGTTTTTCTGTAAGCTTTACATCTTTCTGGTGTAAGCTTTACATCTTTCTGGCTCCAGAGAAACTGGTAGCAGCTGGTTTAATTTCCTCAGTTTCCCATGTCAAAGGTTCAAACACAGTTGTAGATACTCTTTATGAGTGAAATGTTCTCCTGTTCTTTGGATCAAAAAACTTTAAACAAAATCAGATGACTCCATTTCAGTGTGCTGGGAAGGCCTGGGCAAACTCTTTATAGATCCATTTCTCCTTGAATTTACAAGGACTGCTCTGCAATGAGATCTCTACAGTGAAATACCTGTCTTTTCAGTGGCCATCCAATTTTCCTCCTTTGGTTAACTCTGCCCAGTCCAAAAGAAACTCACCTTTTTTCAGAACTCCAGAAAAGCCTGATACAAACCTAGATTCGATTTACATTTCATTTGCCCCAAAATCTTTTTCAACATCAAATAAAGACCAAGTAACAGTAGAAAGAAAAGAATGACCAGAAGGGAGGGGCAGTAGAGAACGAATTGGATAGGAAAAATGTTGAGAAAGGTGAAAAAAAATTAATCACACAGAAAAACAGATGTCAAGTGTAGACATATTGGTGTGGGCAATGAAGACTTACAAAAGAATCTGTGCATAAAGAGGCTCTGACAGCCCAGAAATGTCTCCCAGCAGCAGCTGTCAGGAGTGGGAGGACAAGCCCTATTCCTCTCCTCCAGAAGAGATGATAGTTTCCTATTGTGAGAGTAGGTGCTAATTATTATTTCCTTTCTAGGATCAAGGGAGGCTTTTAAATCTATCCAATGCATCAGTAAAATAATCCGCGATAGATAGATAGATAGATAGATAGATAGATAGATAGATAGATAGATAGATATTTGGCAAGACAGAATGGTAAGGGGCTCTCCCTGTTGAGGCTGAGAGGCAAAATTGAAAACAACAGTTGGTGGGAAAGTTTAGTGCTTACGGTATGGGGGTGCATCTGGTTATCCACGTGGGGGGTTTCGGGCAGTGGGACCACAGGCTGTGTGACCACAAGGTATGTGATGAGCTGCATTTCTAGCAGATAATGAATGGGAAGGCTCTTGGGTTTTCCCTGCATGCATCAAGTGCAAAGGTTCACATTTTCGTTCAGCCATACACCAGCAGTGGAAACCAACACCAGTCACTGGGGGAGCCTTTTCACTTCAGCAGGTGGAGGTGCTGACTCCACTTCCCGCAGGCAAGCCAGACCTCATTTTGCTGACTGAAGAAGATGCCGCTTAAACTAAAACTTGTGTAACCATATGTTTCAAAACTGTGAGTCATATTTTATGGAAGAATGACTGTGATAGGCCATGTATTTGTGCTGATTTGCTGTATTGCCGCAGTACCCTCTTAAATAAAGCTATCACAGTTTATCCTGTTTTTAAGTTAAAAGAGTTAAGTTAACAATCCGATGTGCCAGAAGCATTCCTAAGTGTGTATTAGGTATTATAGTTAAAAAAGACACAACTTCCATATAAATTATATTTTCCTATAATGTTGAGGGATCAATTTATAATATGTGATTGTATGTACTTAAACCATCCCATTTAACCTCACAGCACACCATTTGAATGCTGCATTTCACTTATGCTGGAAACCTTGGGCTTCAAACTACGTGTAACACAATACAGCAGAACAAACCAAACAACAAAGTGGCCCAAATCACAGTCCATCACACCATCATATACAGTAAGGGGACCTCCAGCACAGCAGATGGGGTTGAGCACATGGGTGTGTGTAAATTAAATACATAGAAAACTAAACTTTTGTCTGTTTTGACAGCTGATACCAGTCACAACACAGAGCTGAGAGTTGTTGCCAGGGAACACATGAGGCTCTGCCACCAAGACTCATATCTCCAGACCAGTAAGTGCAGCCATCTGGTAAGTCTCAGCAGAAAATGCTGAAGACAATGCTGCTTGGGTCAATGGACTACCTGGAATCTAGGAGAGGCATCTTGTTTGCAAGGAGGCGCGAGAATCATATAGAGTAGGACTAAGGAAGGCTAAACAAAGAGACCAGTAGGAATCTGCCTGGACTTACAGAAGGGTTGGGGCAAAATAAAGTCTTAAGTTACTCTGAGCAGTTTATCTAGAAGGAAGTATTGTGTCAGGACCTGGGAAATGAAGGGAAATGCTGCAGAAGAAGACCAGTGGTGCCCAGAGGTAGATTGATGTGGAGCACTGCCTTCAGAAAGTTTCCTGCTCTGTTTCTCTCAAATATCCTGGGAAAGACCCATGACATACTAGAGCAGTGAACAAAATCTGTATGTTTTCCTTATCTGGTGTCGCCTGTTCCCTGAAGGAGATAACTGTACTGTAGGCAGTATGACCACAAGGGCTGGGAATGATTATATTTAAGACATTGTGTAAACCACAAGGGCACGTTCTCAGCTGTTTCAGCTGCTTGGGTGGAAGAGCCAAAGCACCAGTGTCCCAGCAACGCAGGCAGCGGCATAAGAGGCAGCAAGTACAGCCTCAGGGTGAGGTGCAAAGAAGTTTGAGGACTCACCAGATGGACAGTTTCACAGCATGTCCATGATCCATCAATGGGACGCAGAGGGGAACATCTTTAACCCTGTGACAAGAGCTATGTCCAGGTCTCAGTCCCCAGTTGTCCCAAAGACAGTGCAGGAAGGTATGACTCCATTGGTAATGCAGCTGGGATGTTCATGACTCCCCATGGCCACGCAAATGTTCAAGACAGCCCCCAGCTAAACTCTGAGATGAAACAACATTTTGATCACACTAGGGAGTGAAGGCAAAACCCTGTTGTTAACACAATTCTCAGATTGCTGACACCTCACTTTAGATGTAGTCTAAATGGCAGTCACTGAAGCACTTACCAAACCTGTGGTATTGGATTCTACAAGATTTCTGGGGATCCACAATGTGCAATTAGGTAGTCCACAAAGGTACCTGGGAAACACAAGTCTTATTCAGTTTGGGAACAAATTGGTTGTATAAGGATCCACACCTCTTTGTGCAGTTCTGCTCAGCCCATGTTCCTCCAGCATGCCTGGGCTTGGAGGCTCTCCTCACAATTTTGCACTTTTCAATTATGGGAAGAGTTCGTCCCCCACCCTCATACCCTAAGCACCTCAACCTTCTGATTTATGGCCACAAGGAAAAGCAGTCATGCAGAAACACACCAGAATAAGCGAATTTTTAGAATAAAAAGAGCATCCGATGTTTTAGAATCTGTTAGGGAACAAAACAGGGAGAACAAAAAAACTTTTATGTCAAATCATATGCCAACTGTTAAATTACAGAGAGAGCTCAGCCGAAGTAACGCTAATCAGCTCCACTCTGATGTTTCTTCCACCCATCTCTGCAGCACACACAAGTGTGTGGCCATGGTCACACCAGCTCTGAACCAAAATGGTAAGTCCTTAGTGACAAACTGGAGTCATGCCAGAAGCAGGATTCCCATTTAAGAGCTATTGACCTATCTTCTTGTGAGGTGGATCAGTAAAGCTTCCAGCTCCTGCCCCACCAGAAACAGGGCACAGGCCTCAGGAGACAGATGTTGAGACTGTGCCTGCTGCAGCTGGCTGTGGTTTGGTCTCCTCTTGCCCTCTACCAAATAGCAGGAAGAAATGCCCCCTTAGAAAGATGGTTTTGACTGAAGAAAAGAAGCTTGTGTAGTTCTATGTCAGGTGAAGTTTCTTTGGCCACATCTGGCAACGTTGCAGAATTTCTACACTCCACTGAGATTTAGAAGAGCATATGGTTTCCACTACAGCAAAACAAATCACTCCTTGAACAAAAAGCTCTGAAAAGGAGTGGGAAAAGGAAGATGAAAGTTTCAAGTCTGTTTGTAAATTATGCATTATCCGTGCCTGTAATGCCCCAAGGAGCCATAAATTTAGAGGTTTCAACAGAAAAGCCTATAGCTGACACCTTACATTCGTAAAACTCATTACTATCCCTGGAGTGAAAATGAAGGGGGAAAAACAGCGAATAAATAATTGAGAACATAAGAACTTTTCATCATTTTCTTTTGCTCTTTTTCAGCTTTTCACTACAGTTTCAAGACCAATATTGGATTCACATCAGCTGTGGTCTTAAACATGAAAAGTGACAGTATTTTTCTAATGCCTCTGATTGTAAAATTGAAACAGTTCAATTAATCTTACAAGCACAGATCACGAAAACAAGAACTTGAAATCTAAGACATTTTCACATTCAACATTCAGTTCTGCATCTGCCATAGATACCAATTCTGTAAACTGCATCCAAAACCAACACGGATGGCAATTTTATTTTTGGTGCATCTGGAATCTCACAAGAAAAAGTGGCTGAGAAAGCAGACATTGGCCTTCAGGAAATTTTTGGAATGTTTTTGATGATCCAGAGGTTCTACCACATTTTAAAACATTTTTCTGTAGTCTGTGCATTTTTATAAAATCCTTTTATTCTTTTTTCATGTCTTTGCCCTTTCTATATATTGCCCAAAATCTATAGAATGTTTATTCTCAGGAGCCTATGTGACACTGAACTCAGTATGACAAGGAAAACAGAGGAATGAGTGAGTGATGCAGAGTAATTTTGTCCAAGGATTACATCAAATAACTCTGGAAAAATGGGCTTTCTTTCACTCTTTCTACAGCAACATTAATGCCTGCCATGGCACAGTGCTGTACTTTTCTTCTTTTACCTCTTTTCACTTTAAATTACAAATGGAATTTCAAGAACTAGATGCACTGTCTCCCTCATGACTAAATGTAAATTGCCCCTTTCTCCTTCCTTTTTTTTCCAGAATAAAAATCCATGGAGGTTCAGAGAATAGAAAGGAAATAAGTCTCTTTCTTCGCTGTTAAAAGTCACAAATGATTCACCAAGGACAAACAGCCCAGGGGCTCTCTGCTGATGGCAGCTGCCAAGATGGGGCTCTGGACAGGAGCATTCCATGTTCAAGTCCTCTCTGACTTGGCTCACCCTTGCCCCCCATCTCTGAGGGGTTTCTGCCCCACAGGCAGGTTGCATGCTTTCACTCGGATGAGCTCTGGATTTGTATGCCAAACCCAGGTTTGCCCCTCCCCCTCTCCCTTCCTCTGCAGCACTTCACTGCCAGGAAACACAGACTGGATATTACCTAGAGCCATGGGCAACCTTTTCCCCAAAGCACAGCTAGGACCTTCAGTTGTGCCAAGTTTCAGGAAATAAGTGCTGAAATTTTGAGTGGGGGCACAGAAATCAGTGGAATGGCTTCAAAAAGTGCTGCCTTCCCAGCAGACCTCTCTCTGTGGAAGTCAACACACAAGCCTTGAAAATAAATCTGTGCAAAGTGATGTGTGGGCCGGCAGACACATGCAAGGCTCACCTCCCAGCTGGCCCCAGTAAATGGAAGGACCGGATATCCACATGCAACAGAGAGTATCAATTTTGTCTTCAGTTTGCTCTGGGAGAAGTCACCTACACTTTTCTTGGGAAGTGAGCCACTTCTCTAAACAACTCTCGGAGTAGTAAGAGAGAATTAGGGATCCAACAGTCCACAGTTCCCTTCCACTTTATTTGTCCTGGAGGATCTAATGGGCCAAACTCTTTGACACCTTCCCTGGGGTCATACCCATGCAGACAAGGCAGCTGACCACACTCCTTTTGGACCACAGCTGCCAGCTGGGCACCTCTTGTCACAGAGCCCAGCCCTCCTTCCCTCTCCCTGCTTGCCTGAGACTTCTACCTGACACACGCCAAAGAGCCGAGGCTCAGCAGGCAAATGACTCACAGATGCTATTGAATAGCTGTAAAAACACCGTGCACAAATGAACAACATGACACTTAGGGCTGCTAGTATTCCTGCCAGTCAAAAGGAGTCCACAGGAAAGCGCTCTGAGTACTTCTACAGACAGGAATGCCCTATGGAAAATTATACATAAACACAAAAGATTGGCAATACAGTGCAGAGCAGTGTTCCCACATAACTTCATTTAGATTGCATTGAGCTGGTATATTTTTGTATGTCTTGAAGAAAAACATCTTTCTCATTTGAAGAAGATAAATTTAAAACATCAGTGGTATGCTAGTGCCCAGGGCCCTTTATGCATCAGCTTTTACTATTCTAGTCCATGAGTCATAAGTTAGAGCATTTATCCCATAGGAACTTGTATTCCCTGGGCTACTCATTCAGATTGGCAGGTTTAGCAAACCAGCATGTAGTCCATAAGAGGCCAAAATTAAAAAAGGGAAAGGTGACACAAAGAGCTCCCCCCAGTAAAATAAACAATGGCAGTGGAAAGCTCTATTTCTTGAGGCAGGAACGGGTCTTTGCAAAGGAAGAGTGACTTCATGGACTGAGCAGCAAACAGCAGAGGAGGCCATCAAATCCTGCCCTGCGTGCTGGGAGTCAAATTAAAACCATGCTGATGGTGCAGGCTGCCCTGCCATGCCTCCCAGCCCATGATCCCTCCCAGTCTGTCCTTCTTCTGAAGAGGCAAGACATTCGGCAAGTCCTGGTGGACATCAAGACCTGCCTGGGCATCGCATCTTAGTAACCAGTAACCTGCAAGCCCATGTCCAGGGCCCACGTGCCTCAAGCAGTGGGTGCGTGCAGTAACAAAAGCAGGGGCCTACCGCAGGCTTAAGCCCACTGATGGAGGTTATTTCCCAGCTGACATCTAGGCACCCTCAGGGCTGATGGAAATAACAGGAAGCACAACATATGTCAGGTCGTGTTGCAAAATGATTACCGAAGTTTTGTTTATTAATGGAGCTGGCCAAATACAGTCTAAAACAGAGCCACGTCCTGCCTGGTCCTTTGTTGCTGTGACACTGCTGACCTGTAAGGAGAGGACTCTGCACAAAGTACACAGAGCAAATGCTCCCCCTACACTTGTGATCCACCAGCATCCAGCAAAAGACTGGGGTGTAGCCTGATGCTCCCTTCAAAAGGAGTATTAAGAGCTTCACACCATCATTTTCCCACGTGGTTCTAAAGGCATATCCTACTTTCTGGTTTTCAGCCAGTGATCTCAGGACCTCTGGGACATTCCAGGTCAAGGAAAGACGATGAAAGAAAATAAGATCATAAAAATTAAATAGTGATCTACAGGTGCAGCTTTTTTAAAGAGTTCACAGTTTTGATGGAGAATGGTTGAGGAAGGACACATTAATCATAAAAGGGTGGAAAATTACTGTGTTAGCTTTCGAAATACAAAACCATTGGTGCAGAAAACTGCATTTCTTTCTTTATAGAGGCATAGGTGCATATGACATCATATAAACATCATGTTAAACAACAGCTCAACGTATCCAGATGGCTACATCTATTCATAATAAAAGCAGTTCCCAGGAAGCCTTATTGTGGATTATTGCTGAGTTCAAACATTCACAATGCATTTTGGATTTTGCCAGTAGAAGAAATTGTTTGTTTCAAAGACACATCTGTAGGACCCTTTTTGGTCCCACAGATTCCAGTACTGTTGTCTTCCTTCACAGGCTGCTGAACAGCTCACATATTTTTTTTGTTTATTTTACTTTCTGCAAACATTTTTCTAGGAAGAATCTGATGTACTAGAGTAGTGGAGACCTTTGCATTTTCATGCAGCTCAGGCAAGGTTACACTCTGGTGTAGCTGCTCACTCTGGTCACTGTTACCTACCCAAATTATCCTGCAAACATTATCAGGACCTTTTGAGCAAGAACTGGCTCATCCACATCTCCAGGAGGTTCATTGAGCTGCACCACTGGAACTGATAGTACGCCCAACAAGGTAGGGTAAATGCACTGGATCTCCAGAGTGATCTCACAGGACAAAGCTCAGGGGAAAGGAGCATTTCTTCCACACTTTGCTCCTTTTGACGGAACAGATAAAAAGACAGGGTGATACTAATTCTTCTAGAAGGGCATTTTGTTGCAAAACGAACAGACCCTAGGGGACATGTACTCCTCGTCAGCAAAGCTGACATTTAGAGGTTTGACTAGAAGCCAGGGTCTATAAGGTTTCAACAAGTTAGGGAGTTTATATATACAGTAGAGCTAATTTTCAGGTGCAAGATCAAAGTTTCCTAACCTGGTCCCTACTGCTGTTCCAAACATTAGCTGAAAGGTCCAATTTAGGCTATTTATAAGTCTACATATTTAATTGTGCCTTCAAATCAAGTAGTGAGACACTGAGGTCACTTAAACTGCATCTATAATTATTTGCACACAAAAAGAAGCAGAAACAAAGAGCCTTTGGTGGGCCAGGCCAGCTCCCAGGCCCCAGCAGAGGCAGCCGAAAAGCATTGGGATACCCTGTGGTTCCCACTGCCCTCACAAGGGTGATGGCCCAGAGATACAGCTGCCACTCATCCCAAAGGCAGAGGCAAACCCAGCAGCCCGTGGGGAGGCAATGGGACTGTTGCAGTAGGGGCTGACTTTACCCAGCTGGGAGGAGGGGATCTGGTGTTCAAAGGATGCCCTCACCGAGAGGCTGCAGAGAGTGTGTCCGCCAAGCTCTCCGGTTTCACGGCTGTTTTCTTAACGTGTAACAGAGGGTGCCAGTTTAATATCCTGCTATAACACTTGACAGCAAGGGTCAAGAGCAGCATCGGAAGAACTGGGGCAAACTTAATGAAAAGAGGCTTAAACATCTTGAAAGAATATGGCTGCGTGGGTCCAGGCACAGCTCGAGGCCCTGGGAGAGACCTCAGGTGGGTGTAGTTAAATCACTTGGGAGAAGAAGATGCCACCTTGTGGTCTGCAGACCTCCAAGAGGGAAATGTCAGCAAAAGAAAAGATGAATATTCCAGCTCCCGTGCAGAAGTGAGAATGGTCTACCTACAGCAGCAGGCTTGCACCTCGTGTTACCCAACACTGGAACCCAGCACTTGGCCCCTGAGACCCCAGCCTCCTACCCCTTCTCACCACTGAGCCAAGCTCCAGCCTCTTCCTTCACCCACTGAAGAGATCTGAAGCTGTCACCTTCAAGCATCAGGAAAAGCTGCACAACCTTTTCCTTGGAGCAAGCAGGATCTCAAATCCTCCCACAGGTCCCAAACAGGACAGACAGCAGCACCTGTTTGAAATTAAATTCCTGGATTAAAAGCAGGGTTTCCAAGCTCACTGCTTGAAATTGCCATACCGCAGATGAGGGTCTTTCCTCCCCCCAGCCCCCATTCTTTTTAGGGGTAATATAAGCTTCTTTACAAGAGAGATTTTGTGAAACTTTCCATTCCCCTTTAACAATAACCAGAAGAAATTTGTAGCACATTAGGGCTTAACTTAAGGAAATGAATGAAGGAAGGATCTCCTGTTCGTTGGGCTCTTGACCTGGTCTCTGATTTTGTAGGCGTTATTTTGCAAACAGGAACACCTGCACTTTTTCCCCTCTGTGGTTACCAGGGGCACACACACATACAAACCCTTCTGGGCATAAAAGTACAAGTTTTGAATAACTTCTCCCTAAAATATATCCACCCACCCACATATCACTAATTGGTTGTGCAGCTGCAGATTGTGCTCGGAGAAGACAGGGACAACTGTGTTTAAAATGTGTGTGTGCGTGTGTGTGTGCCTACGACTATTTGATTGTTCGGGTTCACAGATTTTTGTCAAGAAAATTCAGTGCACAAACATTTGAAAACAAGTAGTAACACCTTGTTAAAAATATTTTGCTGTCTCCCTTGCAGGGAAGTTCACAGGGAAGTTTTAGGGCTTGCATTCAGCATCTGTACAAGGAGTGGGAAATATTGGATGTATAAGGACATGGCGCCATTGGGCAGCCATTACTGCTGGCATATGTGTCACTGAGACACAGCCCTCCAGCAAAATGACAGCTATTGCAGTAGGAGACCCAGGAATGTACTTTATTTGAATGAACAGCTTCACTTTCTAGTTAAAGTCACAGTTAATAAATGGCAAGAAGTGCTTCTCAGCATGGGAACATTCAGGCACAGCCTGAACAAATGGGGTGCAGATTTTTTTAAGGGTTTATTTTCATTCCCATTATAATATATGTCTCAGCTTGTAAATGCTTTTATGCCAGCCGTAAAAATTTCCATTTATATGGGTTGAATTGAACCTTTGCAATTCAGTGGCAGTCCAGACACTTTTAAGCAGATGTTGAGATGGCTCAAAACTTATTTAGCTGAGTGAGTGACAAGCTGCAAGAGCCCAAAGATTTTCCATGGCTGAGCATGCAGACAGGATAGATAGACATCCAAACTGATACATCATTCATTCCCATCAATGGAATTATACTTTGCTTGCCTGCATGCACATGGGATCATACCACATGTACTTACAAACATACAACACCCAGACCTACACGCAAAGGAAATTTGTTTAGTTCATTGTAAGTTACGGATCTGAGAAAAAAGAAAGCAAAACAAAACAAGCAAAAAAAAACCCCCAAACCATCAATAAAAAGAGGAAGGACACTAACCAGCCTGGGAAGATCTCAGTGCTTTCTGAGAGTTCAGAAATACTGTTTCCCACATTTTGCAGCCCATGTTGCAGGCTAGCCCAGGCAATGTGGCTGGGTTTTTGTTTCAGCTATCAGCTACGGCACTGTTAAAGGAACCTTTCTTTACAGAGAGGTTTTCAATACACATAAAGGGCCATGCCTTCCCTCAGATCAGCTGAACCCCAACAGGGCTGTCTGATCCTTCTCTGTGAAACAAGGACAGCTTATGTTCAGCAATTACATTCCTGTCCGTGTGCAGACAAGAGGCCACCGCCTTTGTCAGCCAGTGCTCCTCAGGCTTCTCTTGCTTTTCAGTGGGGATGATGACCTTTCTGACCACATCAAGATGCACCATCACCATGTGCTCCACACGGGGCCCAGTGTGCAGCACGTTTTTTTTCCGAGCATTGCTGGAAGAGGAGCCAGTCCGTCTCCACTGATCCAGCCTGAGGACAGTGATGGACTGCCCTCTGGGCCTAATTACTCCTCCACATTGAGGATAAATAATCTACATGACAACAGACTCCATTCACTCATGCCCTCCCACACCTCCTCCACCCTAAGCTTAGTCTTGAGTGACAGATGGAGCAAGAACCCATGTGGGCTCCCCTCTTACGGATTTGTGTTGGCCATCCCAGCCACGCTGCAACACTTTCCTTTTGGGGCACAGCAGATATGGAGCAGATACCCTACTAATTCAGTTTCCCGGCAAACCAGCTTGGTTCCCAGAGAACGTAAGTCCATCTAAACAGATGCAGAGTGCTTTCTGCAGCCAAATGCAAACGACTTCACCTTGCCATCCTTTTCGGGACTCTTATGTTGCTTAGCAGGATGACGTCAGCTTATTCTCCACCTTGAGTAATTCTCAACAAAATTATACAGTGGCACCTAAGCAGTTTTTCAAAAAATGTACCTTTCTCTGATCTTTTCCTTTGTCTGTGAAAGGAAACAAATCAAGATCAGGCAGAGGTGACTCCTTATACACCTTTACATCCCTGCAAGGGCTCTGTACCCCACTGGCTGTTAGCTCTGGTTGTTGTTCTAGTTCAGTGAAAGGAAAGCATTCTGTTTATCCTAGGACATATCCACTGACTTGAAAATTTATGGTGAGAGTTGTCAACACTGTAAAGCTCTTCTGTCACCGTATCAGTCAGGTGCTGTTCTTAGGACTCTGTCCAAGCAAGCCCTGTATTTCTGAGCTTAACCTCTTAGATAACCAGAACAGGCAGTTTTCTACAGCAGTGACATTTTCTATGACCATAGTTACCTGCATTCATGAAAGACAGGTTTCTAGAAGCTCCAAAACAGTTTTTGCCCAGCACTGGTCACAGCCCCACAGACAGATAGAGGTTCATCACTCTGAGCAAATACATGGGAAAGTTTTGAAGACATAGTGGGAGAAGGCAGAGGGAATGCATTTTGCTGAAGCTTTTAAGCAAATACTGGCATGATAGACTATCTAAACTAGTGAATGGCAAGCTGTGAGAGGCCACTGCTTTTCCCTGATTTTGCAGACAAGTGAACAGGCAGACAGGTTGGGAAAGAAAATGCTATCTTATACAGCATCCTTCCCAGGCAGGGAATCCCTTCTGCCAGCTCTGCTGGGCCTGGCATAAGAGCACAGGTATGCAAAACTGGAGGGAAAGTGCAACAGCCCTGCAGGGGGCACAAACCCACTTCATAAACCCATTTTATTACAGATGGAAAGCCAGCGTATTTGAGTGCATCAGGAGGTCTGCTGCCACAGTAACACAGAACTACATTGTGTGCTGAACCACAGTTTGCCATCTCTGTAAAAACAGGCAAAAGACATTTCCTATGAAATCTGATAAGAACAGGAGCTGTTTGTTTAAATCTACTCTCTCACTGAAAAAAAAAAAAAAAGATGAAATAGCAAACCCTTGAAATGAAAGTAAAGGATCATTATTCTTATTAGAGCAACAGTGGGCACTTCTCATAATGTGTAGTGAAACACCAGCTCTTGAGTGAATAGGACCAACTGTTCAGCCCCAGAACAAATTCCACATCAGACTTAACTTAATAGGCAAGATTAATGGAATGTCATATAATGGGGGAAACTCAAAAAATTAAGGTAATTCGGCAGAAATGGCTTGGAATCATAGTCCATCTAAATGCATTTCATCCGGAGGATTACTGTCTCCAGTGTTTTAGTTAAGACTTATATTAATTCGAAAGCCATGCCTTACACAGACCTATCCTGTGCTTAAAGGCCGGCTTTCTGCTAGAAATGCTTACAGCAAACCCTTTGCTGAAAGTTTGCCCAAACATTTCACAGGCGACTGCAAAGCCGAGCTCTGGGGGCTCGGAGCGCCATACCTCGCCGTGTTTATGACCGGTTGACTTTTTGGCTCCAGCACCTGGATTTGTCAGGGCCTCTTAGCTGCTGCTGGGAACGTGCCCCTGCCGAGCCCGGCTGCTCTCCCTATCACCCCTCTGACAGATTAAAACACAACAGGGTCTGTTGGATGAGTGACACATTCTTCCTCTGTCTGACTCTGAAAGGACTTCATTTAACAGCTCTGGAGTTGAGCTTTTGACTGACAGATTGTGAAGGGGAAAAGTCATTCAGTTCCATTAAGCCCAGTAACTGCTGTAGAACAAAACACCTTTAAAAAAAGGGGATGAAAAAAGAGCTGAGGAGAGCGGGGGCAGGAGCTTTAGGAAGAAAAAAGGGGATTCTTTTCAGGTTCAAAGACAATCTTTCCCTTTGCTTTCTGTCCATCAATGAGGGCAGCATTCCCAGAGGGAATACAGTCCAGCGCTCATTGGTGCCATTCAGCTGCCAATCTCCCTGACAGGGAGACCAAAGGGCCTCATGTTGCACTGCGGAAACTGTCTGTCAGACAATCAGCAGCTGCCATGACATCATCTGCCCTGTTTTTCTAGGGCTATTATAGGAGACTGGGTCCAGGAGTGCTGCTCCAGAGCAGTATTCATATTTTCCTTTTGCCCCCCAAAACGACATTTCTTTACAAAAGGAAATGTGGTCTTGCTTGTGCGGCTGTATTTGCAAGGGAGCTAACTCTGTGCCAAAGAGTGAGGGCTGCATGGCTTCAAACTGCTTGTTTTCCACTTATCACACCAAAGTTGCACACCCCCTCATCTATTTTTTATTGCAAACTGGGTTTTATTTTAAGAAATGCTCCATGTTAAATTTCAGTGATTAAACTTTCTCTCTTTTTTCATCTGAAAGCTTGGCTTACTTAAGTCTCTCTGCTTTTGCTATAAATATTGACATTTTCATAGGACTGTTACTCTTATGCTCACGTATATGTGCGTGCACACACAAAAATGCATTCATATAGAAGCCGTATTCTGGCTGTATTTACACTGCTGGTGCAGTAGCTGGGGCTGAATTCACTAGACAAAGTGCTGCAGAAATAAATTATTAATCCTGATGATAGCAGAAGAGTAGTTAAGTGTGAAACACAAACAAGCTACCAGCTGTAAGTGTGAAGTCAGGCAATGAGCAGGACTGGGACACACTGCTTGGGCTGTCCCCTTCATCCTGTCAAAGGCCACCAAGGACAAGTAGGCTTTGGTGGGGCAGGACAAACAATGAGAAACTTCAGTCTTCTTGGTCCTCCAAATCCTTATCTGTAAGAGCGATATAAATAACCTTAGTGCAGTTGACTTGAAGCTAAATTAATTAGTAACTTTGCAGCATAATGCGTTTGCTCAGGTGAAAATCCCAGGAAGCTAAAATAATCTTGCCTGACTAATCTCTGCCTACAAACCAAGATGTAGACTGGTCCTGCCTGGCAGCGCTGGCACAAGCAAGATGCTGGAGACTTGTCCCCTCTGTGATGCTCACAGCCTCTGCCCTCACAACTTGCAGGGTTCAGCTCAGCAGGCTGAGTCTTGCTCCAGTGCTGGGAGACCAATAGGCTAAAGAGGGAGCACTGATGGCATGAAAAAGAAAGCGTGAAATGAAAGAGGGAGGGAGAGCCTGCTAGCGGTGCCTCTGAGTCTCACACCACTGGGGCAGGGCTCAGGCATCACAGCCAAAATCCAGTCTTGAGGGCTGGCTACAGGACTGTCCAGCTCGGCTGAACGGTCACAGCTCTTTTTTATTCCTTCCCTTGGCTGGCTGGTTGGTCCATTGTTTGGTCTGATGATCTTAGGAGGGCATTATTTCAGGCATTAGTATTAAGGCCTAGCTACATGAAAGGATGATAGCTCAGCTCCATATGGAACTATGCTGGGACTTGTTCCCCTGCCAGGGTCCTGCTGCATGTGCCATTTCTGGCTGTCAAGTCTGCTGTCTTGTTTCAGTAAGGGATTACTGCAAATCTCCACACGTTCCACATGGACCTTACGAGACAGTCAGATCCTGGATGAACTTGCACACAAAGGCGTCCTGCTGCTGCTAGGGTCAGAATGTCTCCCTTCCTTCAGTATTATTCGTATTTTTACAGCCTTGCCAAAGGTCTGCAAGGCTTGAGCAGCTACCATTTCAATCCGTTCCAGCAAGCTGTAGTCTGATACTCCAGCTATGTTTGCTCTGTACATTCAGGCATTACTCTTTCTCACCTGGCAGTGAACCATGCAAATTAAGACAGTCTCCAAGCACACACACGAATCCATGGAAACCAAAGCTGCCAGATTTCAACGTCAGAAGCGTGCAAGGGGAGAGGGGCAGTGAGCACTCAGGCTTCCCTCTTTTCTGTTCTCTTTTCTTCACGGCGAGAAGGACAAATGTCATGATTTATTCTTCTGGCACTCATACCAAGAATATGGTGCTGGTGCAGTAGGAAGCAATAGTAAATCCTTTGTGAAAAGATCTCCAGATCAGATCTGTAAGGCTCGCCTCCAATATATTTCAACATTTACATTTTAAACTAGTATGAGACAAACAGTGACAAAGAATCAACTATCTGTTAGAGCTGGAGAGCAGCATGTACTATTTATTTTGTGGACACTAGGAGGTATCACAGAAGTCTGGAAATACCAAAGAACCCTGCCTTCTTGTAATGCTCTGCACTTAATTGTAGAGAAGGGCAAACCAGAGTAGCACTGGCCAACAGGGACAGAACTACCTAAAATCATTGGGCAAAGCCCTACATGGGGCAGGTCATCAGAAGTGGGGGAGACCTTTACCACATTGTACATCTGTATTTCAGATCTCAGCAGAAGAGGTTGCTCACTGCCCTGAGACCCAGGAGTCTACTTCAAAGTCTGAAAATGTGGAGACATTCTCTTGTATTGAACCTCTTTCTGTTCTGAGATCTGATGTGAATAGAGATACCACAAAATAGAAAGACACCATATATCCATTACCCCATTCAGCTGTCTTATGTGGTATAAAAATATAAGTTTAGATTCAAAAAGGTGTATCTCTTGTACAGATGCCTAATTGGCATTCAGGAGATAGAAAAATGGTATTTAAATATCTTTGCAGGCCAGAATCTTTGTAGTCGAATCTTAATTCCAAAGGCTAGAAGCCTTTTGACAGTCTGCTATAACAGGATACGTCAAAAAAATTATCTTATATGTCCTTTCAATACTAAATTCATCATGAGAGACCTTCCTCCTTTGTAAGTGTCCCTGCAGTAAAAAAACAAAGTTGCTGTTTCAATATATTTCTTGTTTTAAGTACACTTTGAATGTGTCTACTTCTAGTTTACAAAACGGTTTTGTGCAGTGCATGTCATTTCCAGATCATTCTGGAATGCTTTCAGCAGATCCTCTGCCAAAAACAATCAGCTTTCTTGTTTCTATGGATAATAGGAGATTACAGCTTCTATAGCAGTTTACTTTTTTTTGTTCAAACTTTATATGAGTTGTGAGACCTAAGGTGGGATCCTCCACATAGTCTCAGTCCAAAATAATCCTTAAAGAAAAAGAGGTTCTCTCTTACTCTAATGCCAGACCCGAAACCCCTGAAGAGAATTTGGGAAGAGTGTGGCTTCACATTCCTCCTCAACCAGTTCTTCTGGATAGGGAATGTCAGCCTAAAAGCTCATACAGTTCCTAACACTTCTTTAGCACTGTCTCAAGAGCCTGAAATGCCATAGGACTCTGATGCTGACAGCCCAGTTATTTACAACCCACCCGTGGAGAGCACATGGAGATGCAAAGGGAAGAAGGAAGGAAACAAGGGACTTTTGGTGGGCCCCACAGGTGGCTGTGGCAAAATTAAGGCCACAGTAGAGGTAAAAACTGAACAATTTTTCTCTTTGTCTTTCATCCAGGGGACTTTCCCTAATAGAGTGATACTGTAGCACCACTGATATTGATAGTCTGCTGATAATTTTTTGGCTAATGAAAGCAGATTTCTATTGAAACAATAGATTACACTGTTTCTCAGAAATATTCTCCATTCTATATCCTCTCACAGTAAAACTCAATATTTTAATTACTTCCCCTCCAAAATGAAGAGCTAGGGGCAACTTCCAGCCGTGAACTTTGTCATTTTTAAATTATTTTTGCAAAGATCAGATGCCCATGGCTTCAGATGGGAGTTTCTACTTTTCATCACGTCTGAAAATCAGATCACAAAACCAAATTCAAGTATCTAGAATTATTCATTTAAATACACACTTATCTAGCCACCTAAAGAGAACTGACCTGAATGTGAGTACTATGATAAGTTGCTGAGTGCTTCAGATACTCAGAACCAGGGAAATCAGGCCTTAACAAATGAAGCCAATGTATAGATCTAGATAACTGTGTATAAGTACTTCAAAACACTAGACTTTACCTGTTTCCTGGTTTTATCCTAGGTTTCCTCATCTTACCTATGCTAATCTGAGCTTCATACACAGGTCTAATTTTAGGATTCACGTGGTCCACATCAGAATATCAGTGCTTGCTCAGGACTACAATTTTGTTTGAAAATTCATGGGTTCCAATGCTTCCTACTATGCAAAATCTTTCCTGATCAGAAGTCTAGGAATATGTTCTATATATTGGATACATATTCCTGCACTGTTCAGAACTACTCTGTCTCCATCCCACCTCCCTTCTGACACATTCACCCAGGAAAAGGCAGTGACATAGGTAGCCTGTGCTTGGTGGCCAGCAGGCTGCTGTCAGGTTTAATGAATCTGTTTGCTTTTCCAACTGCAGGGCACTCATTTGGCCTTATCTCCTCTATCCAGATGCTTATGTTCCCTAGCTTTGTAGGAAGGTAATAATCCTAAAGCCTTTTACCTTCTGTCAAATAGAGTCAAAATTGGCCTGTGGACCCAAAAGTTATTAGGATGAAAACCAACATAAAGTGCAATCACATTTGCTTCATTTTTTGCTAATTCATTTCTGTAGGAAACACAGCCAGGTGGGGAATGGCCTCTGAGTGTTGCCTTCTGTATTTATTTTCACAATGAAAATACCAGCATCAGTCAGGAGACATGCTCATGAAGGTGGGAGACCCAGTGAACAACAGCAGACTAGGTGGTGCTTCCTGCATTCAGTTGGCCTCCACTCCTAAACTTGAAGATACTAACTTACAAATACATCGAAGAATGGGATGTATTTGTAATTTGGTGAGCAGAAGGCAAGGAAGAATCAAAAGACTTACGGTCTGAGAGTCAGTGAATACCCAGCTTACTCATAACTGCCTGGTTTTCACAGCTTCTCATATTCTTCATCTGCCTTTAGGGTCCAGTTGTTCAACTCTCCCTCCTGTATTATGCAAAAAATCCCCCTAAAGCCAAGGTGATTACTGTTGGGAGCAGAGATTACTCCTTTAATGCCAAAATTGCAGCATGGTTGTAAGTGCAGAACAAGGCCAAGGTGAGGGCAAGGGGGAGCGTGATTTGTCACCCATGTTAATCTCGATCCGGTTCTTGAAATGGAAAGCCACCAGCTATGGTAAGAATCTTAAGGAGTGCAGAAGATGTAACAGCACAGGAGAAAGGGTTCCATGAAAATCTGCTTCTTTCCTTCCATCAGCACTAAAATAGGGATGTGAAAGAAGCAAACAAATTTACCTTCTTCTCCCAAATATATTGGGGAATAGGTGTTCCTTTTCCAAGGCAGGGAAGAAAACTTCAAGTAAACAATGTCAGTTTTTATTTATTTCCCATTTGAACCTCTATCAAGTATTTAATATTTGCAAGGCAACCTTATGTATAATCTATCACAGAAGACTGTTTATCCTTTACCAGTAACATTAAACTCTCAGTAACATATACCCAAGCCCTTGGAAATCCAGCCATCTAAAGGCTTTGTATATCTTTATTTATTTTTACAAGTTGCAAACAAATCTATTTAATTAGAAAAACTTGTCTGAAATTTCAGTCACTGTTGTTCTAGTTTTGGCCAGGACAGAGTTAATTTTTTTTTTTTTTTCAGTAGCTGGGGGGTGGGGGTGGAGCCTGGAGCTGTGTGGGCGTGTCTAGGTTGTTACTCTACACCACCTCGGTTCATCCAGAGGTAAGGAACTTTCTGGCTTCTGGGTAGAAGGGCATGGCTTGCAGTGGAAAAAAAGTGTGGTGGGGTAAGGAACCCGTCCATCACTGGTTTTCATTGTCCCAAACTTGGTGAGAATTTTGCATATTAATCACCTTCTTTTTGTACACTTTTGTTATTAATATTGTTGCTGTTACTGTTCATGTTCTTATCTCATTGGTGTTTCCAGTAAATTGTTCTTGTCTCAACCCATGAACTTTACCTTTTGTTCTTCCAACTGGCGCAGGGAGGAAATGAGCACTGGTGCAGTTTTGGTGGGAGCACTAAATTGGGGAATACCATTCCTAAACCTCGACAACTATGAAATCAACTATTTTTTTTTTTTAATAGATGATTCAAAATGTACTTGGGAAAATAACTTGCGCATTGAGTGAAATTAAGGTGAACCACACTATTTGTATTGCCACAACACCAATAGCTGCTAGCAGTGTGTGACAGGAGCCCCATGTGCCAGTTGGTGTATGGCTAAAAGGCAAATGTGTGATTAAAAAGACAGACCTTGAGCCAAGACACTCATAACAGCAAAGCAGACGCCTCCAGCTGCCTATGAGCAGGACAGGACGGCAAATTGTTAGAGAACAGGAAGGAAGTACCATGCTGTACTGCGAGCCAGAGGGACATACCATCTCACTGCAAGGAAGCCCCAAATTCCCATACTCATGACACCTCTGTGCGCTTGCAGCCTGTCCACATATTTCTGTGCTGAGCATTTGCAGGTACACTGTAATAAAATTGTTATTTTCCTACATTAAATGCCCAGATTTCAAGTGCATTCGTTGTCTCATGGTCTGTGTGATTTTTCTAGAGCAACTAGTGATATCCATATCCAAGTTCTTGGGGATGTGAGATGGCAGACTGGATCTTCCAGTCGTACATGAATATTCCCTCTCTATAATATGCTCCAAAATAGAGATAGTGATACCCCCTACTCAGTTTCCCATAGTATGCACTAAGAAGTTTTATATTTCTTTCTAGCTTATCCACAAAATGCAGCTTCAGTGGTCTTGCTAAGACATTGTTCAGCTCTGCATCTGTATTTTGATTTTCACTCAGCTTCTTTCTTATGACCCATCTAAAGTAAATTTTATGACATATCAGATTACACCTTTCAGATTTTAAATATGTGTGGGTCTGTGGAAAGAGGCACTTTTTTCCTTCACATTCTGACTATCCCTTGTTTCACATGACACTACAGCTAGATCCCCCAACTATCATGTTGGCTTCTTAACTTTTGGTTTGGTTCCTAGGGTAGCAGTCAAGTTCTGAATACTGAATATTAATTACTCTTTTTGATTTTCTTCCTAACTTACCCACTTTGAGATAGAATAATACATGAACAGACATGAAAAGTTCTTTTGCATGGAAAGTTAATTATGTACAGTTGTTGAAGTAGACACTAATTTGATTTTCTCAGTATCCAGATTTTTTTCCCAATATTAAAGCCCATTAAAAGCAAATGGAAGGAAGCTGACCTTCTTTACCAGAAGAAGGCATGCAATGGCAAAGTGGGTTAGTCCCTTATTTATTTTTCAGCTGAACATATATAATAAAGTTATGGAGAGCACAACTGTTCATTTTGAATTTCCTTAGTGTTTGCAGATACTACAGCTCTCAAGAAGAACATATTTTCTCATCTATGATCAGGCACATGTTACAAAGCCCAGTGTGCCACGTGCTATTTCATACCTTGACAGTTGCAAATAAGATCAACCCTGTCACAAAAGCAACCACCTACAAGTTTGTGTAATCTGAATTTTCTAAATGAAAGTAGTATTTTATGCCTTTATTAATAATAAAGGCATAAATCTTGCTTATGTGGGCACTTCTGTTGACTTGAGGGGGGAATGCAAAGAAGTTAGGAACAGATCCAAGAAATTAATGAATTAAGATGTGCAAGCATTTTTCTTGACATCATTTTATTAACTCTGAAAAGAATTATCGGACCAGAATATAGAAGTCGTAAAGGTTTTAAGGTTTCCAAAATCTAGAAAGTAATCTAGATAGGCCTGCTTCTGACAAGAGGCACAGAAGTTCCTTTCATGTTTAAGAGTACAAATCTCACAGGACAGAGAATCCTGGGTCCAGTGAAAGCCTTAAGTGTGGGCTTACCTTTTACACATATCAATACTTCCATTCACTTTATCAGGCTTGGATACGGTAAATCACAGTCTTAAAGATAAACATGTATTTATATGACTTCTGCACTTGGATTTAAATGGCGTTTCTATTTATCCATAACTTACATATCCACTTCCTTTTTCCTATGTCCCATTTTAGCATAGGTGTATTGGACAGAGTTACAGCTGACTTAACAGGAGCCTTAAGTCTGCATTTCATGACATCTATGAATTTTAAGATCACAGAATTTAATTAATGTAAGGAGTCAATTTTTCCACTCAGTATACAACAGCTGGTTGTTATATACCACGATTTATTTACTCACTGAAGAAGATAACTTTTGTATGTTCCTTGAATTTTTACTTCTTGCAAGAGTTCAGGTCATTTTGCTAGCAGCGGAAATATGCTGGGATGCATCATGACCCAGCATCACCCATATGAAAATTGGGTACCCCCAGAATCCCAGCTCTTCCAGCCTACATCTCCAAATGGCAGTGGAAGGCACCAGAGAGAGTCACTAGGGTTGTTTTTCCCCAGTTAAAAGAGTTGTTTCATTCTGCTTTCAAGCATCATGTGAAATTATTGACATTCAAATAACAGTGCAGAGACTGGAATTCAAAGCCAATTAGAGCAGGATGATGTAAGGCTGCCAATTTACAATTACCACAACACCTGCGACATTTATAAATATTACTTCACAACATTCCTGTGTCCTTAGGTAAATCCTTAGATTTCACTTTGTGAAATGGATCACATATGTTCCCTGCTTCTTTGACTTGACAAACGTCTTTATATAAAGCAAGCCGCTTTAAAATAGTTTGGTATTTAAAACATTTGACAAGCATGACTGTTCCTAACATTTTACTGCTGTAATTAAGAATCAGGAAAAGCTACCAAAGTCATGGTTAACTGAAGCATCTGCCTGAGCAGAAAGGAAATATGTGACAACCCAGCACAGAGAGATGAAATCCTACAATATAAGGCGCTGGGGTTTAAGCAATGCATAAATGTGTCAGGACCATCTTTGCACTAAAATAGAACTGTTTCCCTTAACATTTGTTTAGATTAATAACAACTACGACATTAACAATGTTCTTGCTCTTTATAAATGGTAATAACAAGGAGAAATAGTCTCCTGATGCCATTAATTGACATCACCAAAATAGGCAGTTGCAACTTCTCTGTGCCTTCAGCCCACACCAGCTTTGGGTTCAAAATATTTCCGACATTTGTTCACTGTTAACTGAAATCATTGTTTCTACAAGTAGCATGTGAAATATCTCCACAGCAGCTGAAAATGGTGTTCAGACAGTTCTTTCAGCCTTGCATGGGCAGGGGAATATTGAGGAAGCCATGCAAAATCTCAAGCTGCCAACGTATTTGCTTGTACAACAGCTATGGTAGCTTACAAAGGCACCTCAAATTTTTGTCCCCATAATTTAAGTAACAGATAAACTGGTAAGTTTAAGTAATTAACAGGTAAACTGACCCCAGGAAAGTTCTGTGGACCATTTTCTTCCAAAATACAGAGGTGAATTTAAATATGAAGATGGTGGCAGCTAATAGCTGTGAGACAAAAAAACCATAAAATATTACGATTGTTTCACAAACAGATATCCATGGTAGTAATGCTGTTTTAAAATCTTTATCTCATTGCAAACCACTTCCCCACAGATGTAAGCAGTATAAGGATTATTAATCACACTGGGACTATTTTTTCAATTACAAGGGCAGGCACACAATAAGATGCAAATGCAGGTCATGGTGCTATCAAGTCCAGCTCTAGTTGTTAACAGTAATATAGATATTCCTGATTTGTCTCATGTAAATTAGGGAATGAGGAATCAAATTATATGCAAATTTTATGATGGACTAAACTCGGAAACAACTTATTTATTCTTTGAATTTTTTTTTAATATTAAAAACCAAGTGAGAGTAAAAGTAATTATCAAACCTGGGTAAATTTTACTTTTTATTTCAGTGGGATGACATTTACATGAAACAATGACCTTGCCTATGACTTTAGTTGCCCATCATAAACCCTGGAAGAGCACCATGTAAGCCCAAGGGAACTCTTCAAAATTCACACTAATATAAAGTGGGACTTGAATCTGTCCAATCATCTTCAAAAGTAATTGCATCTCTCTCATGCTTTCCCCATCATTCTTCTTCTGTCTCTCTTGTCTGCTGTCTCTATCTGAAATATCTTTCTGTCTTGTCCTTCTCATGTATCTACTTCCACTTAGAACGAAAAAAATAAGTATGATTAATCATATAACCTCCTAATACGATATATTGACAGGTTATTTCTTCCTGCCATACTTGGGTAAAAATCATGCTTGTGTCACGTGCTTGTCCCAGTTTATCTTTCTAGATTCAATTTCAGATGAAACACCTATCATTTTGATGTTTCCACAAATACTTATGTCAAAAAGAAAAGACTTGTCTGAATGCCTATGGACTCTATTAACATGCACAGCCATGCCACATAGTTTAGTCAGAAGACAGAAGCATTTTTCATAAATATCCTAATTTCATAAAAGTCCTAAAGGTAACAAATTCCTATTTGTGGAATCAATTTCCATTTTTAGGTCTTTGAGGACCTCCTCTTTCAAAGTTGCTATTTTTCCTTCATCAGGGAAAGACTGCCTTCAGTTACTTCTTTGTGATCTAAAACTCTGATGTGGGAGGGCTTGGGAACAGGTCATTCTTGATAATGAAATATTTACAAGTGTTCTTTAAGTTGTAATATCATCCAGAATGCCTTGGTTCTTATCCTAAAATAGCATCATGGAGATGAAAGACTTCTTAGACATCAAATAACCCCCAAAGAGTAAGTGACTTTCTGTTTTGTGATGAAATACTATGAAGTGGGAATGGCGTTGTGATACCCTTGGAGGAAGGCAGAGTCAAGCGAAAAGGACAAAAAGTCAATAAATTACAGAAGCAAACTGAAAATACAGACACAAGGATTTCAGCTGTATAAATCATGGCAGCTCCATTCCCACTATGCTGATTTATTCTTTCTGTGAGCCTTGCCAGTTAAGCTGTCCTGGGTCACTCACAGAATATACAAAGAAAATGAAAATACAGGGAGGTTAATATCCAGCTCTCTGTCCCATCTCATGGTGTGCCTGGTATCTGTTACTAAATCTGCAACCTCATCCTGGGGTATGAAAAGAGAAGAACGGTGTCAGTCCTCAAGAGACGGGAGCTGCAGCTGTGACAGGAATGAAATAAGAGGTGCCAGTGTGACAAGGCTTTCCTTCTACCCATCTCCTCTCATCTCTGACATTCTCAGGCAGAGTCGGCATCAGATTTATGGGGACCTCAGGCAGAGGTTAAAGTGTGGGCCCTTCTCCCTTCCCTCATATTAGATGACTCTCAGCACTACTCAGTTTTGTGTGGTATGAGCCTCTGCCCACGTCCTGGGCCATTGGGCAATTGTTCTGGGAATTCACCCCTAAAGATAGTTCTCCCCACAAGTCTATCAAAAATTCCCCCATTCCATTCCAAAAGTCTGCTGATGTTTGGCTTTATTTCTCACATTAGCAGAAGTCTCCCTGTCTTTTTCAAGATCCCACTGTTCCTTCTCTCCTGATTCACTATGGGATATGCACTAATATTGCAGCAATACCAAGGTTTAAAATCATAAATAACAGAGATCAAAAGAGCCCTCAGATCATCTCACCACCCTCCTGAATGTTCCCCAGGGTACCTTCCCCAAATTTGTTCAGTCCTGTTCCCTATGACTTTACTAATAGGGCTTTCAGCAGCTTCCTTCAGTAGACAGCTCCACGGTGTTATATTTCTGAAACTTGACAATGGTTATTATTGTGCCTAAAGGGGGAAAATTAGGATTTTTGCTTTTCAGTAATTTTCTCCTCCATTACTAGAAACTCTAGCCCTAAATTTCAGTTGACCCTCTAGGTCACTGTTAATCAACCTTATGTATCATTTGAAACTCCAAGACATACTCTTCATCTTTCTAGTCTAGTGTTTTAAAGTCCAGAAGTGGGTGGGGGGAAGGTTTGGCATAAATGTAGTAAATGCAGCACAGGGGAACATGATATGAGGATATAATATTCTTGACTAATACCAATGGTCACTGCTAAAACACTCCAAAAGTTACCTGAGCTTAGAAGCCAGGGAATAGGGATCGAAGCAGCTTCTTGGGAATTAATAAAAAATTACGTAGCAATATTCTAACAAAAACCAAATAGGTACACACAAAGGAAGCCAAATTCTGCACTCTCTTATTCCCTTTACAAGTTCTTTGGGCAGGAAATGTGCTTTTCCATCTAGCACAAAGATCTCATCTCCATTTAACTTTGCTGTGCAGTCGGGAACATGTACCTGCTATTAAGTTTGGACACATTTCAGTTTTATCTGAGTAGAATTCACATGAAGGTAGCATATCTTCCCTCTGATTTTGCCATTTAACTTTGCTGTGCAGTCGGGAACATGTACCTGCTATTAAGTTTGGACACATTTCAGTTTTATCTGAGTAGAATTCACATGAAGGTAGCATATCTTCCCTCTGATTTTGCCACAGTGCCATGCCTTCTAGTGGGAAATCCTCTTCTGAGTTTTCCCCCAGATTCTCTTCCTCACTGGAAGAGCAACTCCTCTGGATAGCTTTGTTCACTCCAAGCCTTCATATAATCCACATGCATTCTTACAGCATATTTCAAGTGTGTCATATGGGTAATGCCTAGGAGCTGAGGATTTCCCTCAGTTTAATTACTAGCCTATCACATGACAAAAATCATAAGCAGTGCTTGAAATGGCCTTTGCTGCAACAGGGACAGGGTATGAAGGCTATGTACCCTGTGCCCTCATCTCCCTCACAGCCAGAGTTTTTAAAGTATTCCCACAGGGCCCTACGGACAGGCATACATATCTCTTGAGTGGGGTTGGACTACATGTTGAAAGATAATGTCATTTCTTCTGCAGAAGATATATTTGTCCTGTGGCGTTATCTATAAAACAAGGAGCCTTTGGGGCTAACGTGGAGTAACTTCAAGGTGTGTTAAGAGCATTATTCATGGTTCTCATACCTTAGCCCTCAGCTTTGTACTGACAGAGCACCGTGCCCTCGTCTTGTTTACACTACTGTAAATTTGGTGACCAACTTTTTTGCATGTTCTGAATATAGTTTACTAATGATCAGCACCATGGCAGGAGTGAAGAATAAAAAGTTCTGTCATGGTCCTATCAAATATCTGAGTCTGAAATATATTCCAAAGGCATGCCTCAAAGCCTCCGGTCCAATACCTGAGCAGAGACATGGACACCTGAAAATAATACGGGATCGGACGAGTGGTGCACATCTGGACAGAGATTCAGGGGGTGATAATTTTCACTGATGCATGAGTTTCAGCTCTTACCCCAGGCAACTGATCTCCTATCAGCTAACCATGAAAATTGGTCACATATGTCTTCTGAACTCTTCCACTTACGCGATTTGACAGGGTCGTGCACACAAACATCTCCCCTGACCGTTTTTAGCTTGCCTTGCGAATTTTTTATCCAAATAATAGAGGGTGACCAAACAATTTAGGGCAGTTTAGAATGGGGTTGTTCAAAAAAAAAAAAAGTAATGTAATGTAATCATACTAAGGAAGGGGGAATTTTAACAAGATGAGAGAAGAGATTTCTTAGTGAGCCTTAAGAAAACTGTTGAACTTAAAACCCATATGATGTTCGAACTGTAGGGAACAAACTTACCTTGGGCATAGTTGTCATTCCTGTCTCCAATACGTAAAATTTTTCAGTGTACCACAAAGGCAACCAAAATAGTGCAGATTGAACAACAGGCACTGTAGAGAGCTTCGTCCTTCTGGGGAGGGGGTAAAGCCAAACCAAGGCCAGGCCTGAGGTCAAGAGGAACTGAAGGTCAGTTTGGATGGAGCTTTGAGCAATGTCAGCAGTGAAAGATGGACTAGATGATCTTTAAAGGTCCCTTCCAACCCAAGCCGTTCTGTGATTATATCAAGACAGTACGTATTTCTTAGATTTTTGACACTTGGCATTTTTCAGGAGCTAGGTTAGTCTGAACACAGCAAGCAAATTGTTAGCGGCTGTGTGCTGCTGTGTCACATTATTATTAGTATTATTATTATTATTATTATTACTCAATGTAGTAATTCTGTCAGCAAAGCTGCAGAAAAGAAGTATGTATGTTAACTCAAGACTCTTTCTGCATGCACAAAAAAATGTCAGGAAGACCCAAAAATCATCTTTAATATCAACATAAGAAGATTAAAAAAAAAGGCAACATCCACCACTGCCGCACCACACCCCTGCTCCCAAAGAAGTTCTGTTTGTTGTTTTCTGCAGAAGCCAAGAAAAGCTGAACCCAAAGGAGGAGCCTAGGAAGGTTTTTTTTCCTTGATGGCATCCTGGCTGGAGAAGGGCCATGCATTACTCCCACCAGCCTCAAGCCACCGACCGTACCTACCACAGCCCATTTTTTCTTTCAACAGAAAAGGGTCATGTGCAGAAAAAGACCACTGCCCACTCTTGAGAACGGGATCTATGTGATTAGAGAATCTCTCTCCTGGCATAATAAATCATGCTTTCCTATACTGTTCACTAATGCTGAATACTTCCAGTGTTCAATATTTCAAGTACTTCTGTTGGTCAAAGCCCATACAGATTTTCTGGAAGTAGTTTCAAGTGCATTATACTTGTACAAAAACATGATTTATTTTAAATGTCAGGAGTAAATTACAGTTTTACAGATTTTTTAGAAGGTTTTTCTTCCTGACAAAATAGATTATTCTTCCCCCAGAATTACCAGGTTTCCTCAGGTCTTGGTTTTCCTTCTCTTTATTTAGAAAGCCACACGTATGAGTACACTAAATATTTATGAATAAAATTTATGAGACCAGTTGTTTTTGTCTTGCCAAAAGTAAGAAGTTGGCCTGTGTGTGGTCTGAAAAACTCTAACTATGACCAGACTGAAACCATGGAAGTGATGACAACTTCACATTCAATAGGGAAAATGGCAAAAAATTCCATATATGACATAGAAAATATATCCTCAATAATAAGAAAACACACATCATCTCTAGGCTAACCAGGCTGTTAACCCAAAATAAAAGGCAATAAGGGAAGTTAAGCACAAGACATTCATCAGCAACACTACAAGGGACATAAAAAGTGTACTGTATTCCTGGCTGAATTAATTTATTTTGCTTTGTTGTATTTTTTATTGGTTTCCTTGTTGTCTTTAAACAAGTTTATTTGGGCTTCCACTCAAAAATTAGAGAGTGTCTCCACTGAGTGTATGAGAAGCTGGATCAGGCCTCAAGATAACATGCAACACACCAACTTAACCTCCCAAAACTCTTCCAAAACAGCCTCCCATTGCAGTCAGGGAGCAAATCCTGCCTCCTCTGATGCTTGGCACAGCCCCTCAAAGGTTGCCCAGATTTCTGAAGAATGAGAAGTGGTAAGATTTCTGTCATTGCAGATCATCCCAAATAGTGGTTTTCAGTGATTAACGTATCGTCCCTCACAAGTTAAACCACCTTTGTTTATAGGAAAATACAGCGTAATCAGGAACAAATCGTCAGTATCTGTTCTTCACTATAGGAGAGGACATCAGATTAATACTCCAAAAATTCCAAAAACAAAACTCTTAGATTTATCAGGTTAGAATTCCTCCACGCCAATACTTTGACATGAGTGAAACTAAGAACTAAAGATGTTTTTAAAACTAAGTGAAAACCAAAATGAAATATTTGCGATTGAATTTCAAAATAACAGTTCCCTAAAGTCTACCGTGTTGAACAGAGCTGAAGAGACAGTGATAGGGATTGGGTTCTTTTGAAGCAACTGTTATCTCAGTCCCACTGGACGTGGAATGGGAGAAATGCATTCTGGCATCATGCAATCCTCCACTTCACATTTACAAACTTCGCTCATCTCTTGAGTTGGGGAGTTCCTTCTTTCTTGCCTCCAGTGTACAATTTACAATGTAGTTCAAGTATTTATAACTAGGTTGCTTTTCATGTTCCCCTCGGTGCTTGTTTTACGAGATTTTGGAAAAGAGAAGCATGTCCTATAAATTCAAAGTTTGAAATCCACTGGCACTTATCAAGTATCAGTTTGAGGATTCAGAAACTTTACTAGACAGCAGAATTCTCTGCCACCACCTATTGCAGCCCTAATAAAGTGAACTTTTCTGTTTACATGGTGCTTAAAGAAAACTGCTGATCAGAGATCTTCAGCTAATCTTGTGTTCTGTAGAAATGCAAAGAATTTTCTGAATGAGACAGTGTTTGAAGCTCCCAAAGTAAAGAAAGAGGTCTCTGGGCATTGAGTACTTGTCCATACGAACAAGGAACAACTTCGGATCTGTCTGTGGTACTATATGGATCTGTGGCTACTGTAAAAGGATAAACTTCCCAGGCCATTAGTTTTGTTTTTGTTAACCCACAGAATTAAACCCATAGTCATGTTTAGAAGGTTTATTTCAGTCTGATATTCCACTGACCCCCCATTCTGCCTACAGGAGTCCAAATATTTCCAGGGTGGATACACAATCAATTCTTTTGTATGCAGTTTACTCTTAAAATTAAAAATTCAATCAAATAACACAATCTTCTCGAGCACCAGTCTTTACCACAGTGGTTGTGTTCAGAGACATCTTGAGGTAGAGGATCCTCAATGGGTTTTATGAAGTGCTCGTATCCAGTGCCTGACACTATAAGCCAAAACCAGCTCTTTAATTAGTTCCAAAAGAGAGAAGTACAGCACCATCTGTACTGGTTTTCAGACAAGGAACTTCCCACCTTTTTTTTTTTAATTGGTTGAGAAATACCAGCTGAGCTGGCATTTCTCAACCATGTACCATGACATCTGAATTTCTCAGTCATTTAAGAGTGTTCAGAGTTGTTGTTTTAAACTAGATACTAACTTACTTTTAAATCTACTCCGAGTCCAGTACAAGCTTTCACTTGAAAAAGACCTAGTAAGCCTATCAACCCTGGGTAGTCCAAACTCTGCAAAGCAATTCTCTAGGAAAATACCTGAGAAATAATTTTCAGTTTTATTTGAAAAGTCTCAGCCAAAAATTAGAGAAGCTCCAACGTGAGCAATTTTACATTTGCAATTATTTACATCTGATATTTTCACTTCCTTGGGCCAGTGACAATTAATTGTTTTTCTTTGTTTAATTTTTAATAGACCATATGCATTGGATCTGAGTCTGTAAAATATCATGGAGTTCATAGCCTACCATCGTCTCGCATATTTGATATGATATTTCTGTCAGGTGTGCTGTATTGTCATTCACATGCAGCAGTGATGGAGCAAATGGGTTCTGTGAAGCTTCTTTGCCCTCTGGAATAACAAAAGCAAGAAAGACGGAAGCAAAATTTTCCTGGGTGCTCAGGACATGAGCACTCCTTGTTGTGTCCCCCCACCCCTGCTGCTCCTTCAGAGCCAGCTACACCAGGTACCTGGGGCAGGCAGGTCTTTCCAGCTGAGGCAGAGCAGTCTGTGCTAGTCCTCCAGACCATACTTATGCCTCCTCGGAAGCCTAAAATTGCCAACATCAGCCCAAGCAGCAAAAGTATCTGGCACAGACCTCTTTCACACAGGCAGAGCAGAACCTGCAGGACCAGTGCCTTCACCTCCTGAGCTCAGTGCATCAGCCTTGAGTCTGAAGGACAACTGGCAGTGTTAGCAGAGAACACAGGTCATGAGTTTATGCCTGCTCAAACCCACCTGCACATCTGTTCTTTGCCCAGTTCCAGAGCTCAACCCAAAGCTTTAGGAGATCTCTCAACTCTGAAACTCTAGCAAGAGTCAAAAGCCACCCTCTGCACAGTTTTATATCATCTTTCACACAAAGATCTTAAACCAATTTGCTGGCATTAATTAAGCCTCATAAACTCCTGTGGGAGTTAAATAAATGTTGTTACACACACTTTATGCCAGAGCTTACCTTAAGAGTTTTTCTAAGTGCTCGTTCCTGCTGACCTATGCAAGAGCTACAGTCGATGTGAATATGCTGACATGCTGAAATGCTGCTTTGTGCAGGTAAGCCTCAGTTTAGTTTTCCACTAAAGTAACATATGGGAAAACACACACTTAACTATGCCCAGTGTGATTTAAATATGTTGCATACTCAAGGGCATACATGAAATAAGACATGTCAACCGAACTGTTCCAGGCTTTGTAAGGCAGCCAATACACTTGCAAGTAAGGTAGTCTCTGGACAAAATTACAGCATTCATTTTCAATATCATGAAAACTGATCAATTCTGGTTTAGATTTTAGACACTGAGCAATGTTGGACTTTTTTTAGCCTTTTAACTGACAGTTGTGTGAAAGGTACTTTGATTTTCCCAGTAGATCCCTTTAAAGCAGGCCATACGCAGTCAGTTGAGCTGATGCTGTGCATTTTTATGGAGTTTATATAAGTTTAACCCCTGGATTAATATGCTTCTCTTTAGAGATTGGGCTGTTGGAGTCCTTTACTTATTCCTCTAAAACACAGGTGATATTTTTGGCATTGCTGCAAGACAATCTGTCTACATTACTGAGCCTCCCATCCAGTCATGAAATGAAATGTTTTCTTTTTTCCTTGAACACCACAAGAGTTGCTGAGGTTTCAGTTCTGACTACGATGAAACTCATAATTTTGTCATTGGCTTTACTAGGATCAGGACTTCCCCAAGACCAAAGGTATTCCATTGACAGTCAGTGGACCCTTGGGCATAAATGGACCACTTCTAAGTCAGCATGCGAAAAGCCAATCTGTCATGCATAGTTTTTAATTCTCTCTGTGGACACCCTTGAAAACCATTACAGACCCATATTCTGAAAAACACTGAAAGCCATTTCCCTTAGCCGCCGAGAAAGATAAGTTCAGTAAAAAACTGAAGTCATGTCAGCACTGCTCAGTTTGGGTCTTTATTGAGGTCTCTTGACAACAATAAAGACCTGTTTCTTACATGCATGTCCAAACTGTGGTCCAATCTGTGGGTGTCCCAACATGATGGACATTTTACCTCTGTGTTTAACAGCGCATATGTCACTTGTGTCTTGAACAGCCCAATCTAGAGGACAGGACTGGGCTTCATGGCATCATCCTGGCCCCAATTTCCACTCTGCTTATGCTAAAGCTCCAGTCTCTTTCTTTTTCTGCATTTGCCTTCATCTTAAAATGTCACAAGCCCACTGCACAGCTGTGGGGTGCTTAGGGATTTTGTCAGTGCTAAGATATGCAGGAAACCTCCTGCAATAGAATTAACAAGGTTGGAGTGCAAACTTGCTAACTACCCAGGATTTGCTTGATAAAGACAATTTTGGGTTATTTTAGGCTTTCAGGAACTTGGCAATACCAGAACCGCAGGAGTAAGGCAGAAAAAAACCACTTAGAAATCTTAATAGGAGAGAGGAACCCACAGAGCCATTTGAAAAATGCTCCTGCCATGACAGCTAAGGCCCCAAATACAGCCATCTGCCTCTTTTTTCGCTTTCCCCTTTGCTACACTTCCTCTCCCAGATGTTTCTCATCATCTAAGGTAGCAGTTCAGGCATTTATGTAACTGATCCTAAGGAGTGTGCTGCATGTGATTAGCATCAAGTCACCAAAGAACAAAGAAATGCAATTAATCCCTGTTTAAATAAAAAACAGATTAGATAAGATTAAACATATTAGCAATGGGCAAACCTCAGATGGTTTGTAGACCAGAACTGGGCTGGAAAAGTGTTTGGGAGTGCCAGTATAACCCAGGTCCTATCCAAAGTTTCTGATACTTCCATCCAAGAAAGCTGGAAAGCGCAAGGAAAGCTCTCCTGTATGGTACTTTGCACTTCCTCTGCTCCAATGCAGTTGGAAAAAAAATCCCACTCTCACAGTATGTTGACTTCTGGCACTAACACCTCTGATTGTGGTCAGAACAAGAAAATATTGAGGGTAGAGTTGCCCACTTACTAAGTAGGATTTAGTTGAAAGGACTTGTTATAGTTAAGCAGATTTCAGGTTTGCTTTAGTTGGTTGGTCTGTTTTGTTATAGGCTGAATTTGTTTCTAGGCTTTATGGCAGAAAAATGACCACTGCCCTGTTATGCCATTAGTATTCATGATGTTGCATGTGCCTCCAAACGAGCATTTTGAGCAACTCATCTTCACAAAAATAACTCCCATTTGCTGATGGGGGTTAGGTGGTTGGTATTCTGATTTCGGCAACATTTTTGTCAACATCTGAAACAGAAACATTTTTACCAAGTCATGGAAGTGATTGCAAATAGTAGTGAAAGACTCTTCCCTAGCAGCTTGCAGATCTTGCCTGATTTGCCACCAGGAGCGGGCTTCAGCTCATCTCATCTCACTGCAGGATCTGCACCTCAATTTTTAAAGTGAGCATGGAACCTAAGCTTTTAAGCAACATATCCTAAGAGTTCTTATTTCATCAGAACCAATCTTCATTACCCTTGTTCACAAATTTCTACTATTTCTACACATTGAATAGAATTACAGACTGAACTGCATATCAATCAGGAAAAAAATTATTCATTAAAAATACTAATTTTAAAAGTCTTTCTGGGAAGATAGGACAGATAGATGGATGACTGGACAGCCTCTTAGGGAGTATATATTTAGTGTAATACCTCCCTGAAATGAGCATCTTTTAAAGTTTTCTTTTACATCCAGTCCAATGAAAGTAAAAAGTGGAGAACAAAAACACTGTCTTTGGAAAGAAAAAAAAAATCACTCAGAATCGTGAACTGTATTCAGAATTTTCCATGTAATAATGGTCACTGCAGAGAACATATTTATAGTGAAATGACAAGCAGAGGCTGTTGGGGACTACAAGCATACATATGCATGACAATGCAGTTGTTTCCCACTTCCAAGACTATTTTCGTAGTCTTTAGTTTGAAGAAGTGAGATCAGAGACTGTCGGGGCCTCTCCTGTTGGACTGGTCCAGCTAACCTCTGGAAAGCAGCCATTCAGTACACATCGTAATTTGCTCTCAGTCTCAACTGGAGCTGCCATTAAATCAAACATACGGGGCCAGATGCTCAGCCAGTGTAAGGTAAAGTAGCTCCACAGAAGGCAGCTTACGGCAGCTAAGGTCTGATCGATGGTGTTAAGTGTGCTGGTAAAGCTTCAGCCATCGGGCAAGAATGATTTCTCACCTGTTTCCCAAACATTTATTATTCATGGCTGGATTTCAACTCCTTTCCTCACGGTGACTAGCACCCTCGTAGAAAAAGAGCCTTACAGATTTCTCAGGTATACATGGAAAATTTAAAAAGGGCTCAACAGGAGGGGAGCAGGCTCTTCAGTGCTAAAAAATTAAATGCCTCAGAGGTCTCAAACCCAGCCCTTTTACAAACTAAACAAAAATCCCTCTCTCGCCTTAAACCTACCCTCAGAAACTTTTACAAATATGGTTTGTCAAACATTTTGGATTTTATTTCTAATGAAATGCTAATAAAAATGTGGAACGATAATTTATTTTGTGGTGCTGCACTCAAAAAGTGAGAATACTTAGTAGCTGTGTGTTCAAGATGAATTGCTGGGAAATGCTTTTAAAATCTGTCCTGTCTTTTACCTGTTTAGATTTATACCACCTCAGATGTTAACAGCCCTTAGGTGGCTTCTTAATGCCAAATGTAAATACAAAAACAAGAACAAAATGTTACTCATGCATTCAAACATATCTTTCCTGGCAAAAGGCCACTTCTGTCACTCAGAGTTCAAACTGTTCTTCTTTTAATTTGGCATAAATTCCATGGCTGCTGTTAATAGTATTATTTGTGTTGGAGGTAAGCCAGACAACACACTTTTCTAACCAATTTGTCCAGTAAAATGGATTATTTTATTAGCTAATCTGTCGCTTCTTGAAAAGAGAAATCTTTAATAGCATTTTTACAAATATTCTTTGTTTATGCCTTATGCTTTCCTATTGCCCTGTATCAATACCAAAGCTTCTAAAAGAGCTAATTAAGTTTTGATAAATTCACAGAAAAAGCCTTGATCAGAATCTTCATTTTGACACCTTGTTTTTCCCCAAAGATTAAAAATAGTGATTCTTTCAGTTCTGGGAAGATAACTTTCCTTGTCTTACTCCTACAGTCCTTTGCCCGCACAGCGCACCAGCTTTTTCTGGGTAAAAATGGAAGAAGGCACAGTAAAATTAACAAAGCTGGCTTCTCTACAGTCATGCATTCTGTTCTGCCGTAACTCCAGGTCTTTGGGTTCATCCTCACCACTGTCCTTCCCTTCCCTTCCCTTCCCTTCCCTTCCCTTCCCTTCCCTTCCCTTCCCTTCCCTTCCCTTTCCCTTTCCCTTTCCCTTTCCCTTTCCCTTTCCCTTTCCCTTTCCTTTTCCCTTCCCTTTCCCACTCTGGAGCAGTGCCATCAGCTCACCCCTCCTTGCCCTCATTAAAGCCTGAGCAAATGGCTGGCTGCAAATGAGGCACACGTGGCTGAGCAGCCCATAGATGTGTAGGTTTGGTGAACTGGGACATTAAACAAGACTAAATGTTTGAACACACCCTACAGATTTTCTTCCCTGCACTGTTTTTCCATCTTTGCACATCTATCAGTTTTCTGAGGTTTAAGAGCTCACATCTGAGACCACGACTGCTCTGTCTAAAGATGTTAAAAATGGCCAGCAGGTTCAGCAGTTACTGCAGATGGCCTGGCAGATGAGCAGATGAACAGGCTGGGGTACCCCCTTCTCTTAAAGAGGAGCTGGAGAACACAGGCCAGAGAACAAAACATGAAAATCTTCACTATCTTCATAATAAAAACAGTCATACACAAAAATCAGATCAATAAAATATGCTATATTTTAAGAACAATCCCGAAAGGATGGAAAAAAATACATGGAAAAAAATCCCACACATTACTTAAGAATTCATTGTTTCCTGTGCTGGACTGCAAATAAACAGAGACAGATATTGTGTGAAAAACACTGCATGTTCACTGACAGACTGGTTTTACCTTTAGTACAGCTTAAATCAGAAGCAGAGTAAGCAGGACTGCAAGGAGGCGTTGAACATAAACTGGGTAATCCTGCTTGGCCCCAGAAACTGCACCTCCAGCAAGGCAAGCATAAGTACCTACTGCCTCCTTCCCTTATGGATCCAGGTGGTTAAGTGCCTGTCTGCAGTGTGTTTGGGTCTGGAATATCCTCTAAGTGAAAAGTAGGCACCTTGATGGAGCTTATGTTAATTAATTTTATTTTCTTTAACTGTAACCATCTGTATGCCAACACACTGGTTTGGCCAGCATTCTGTGCTCCGGGGTGAGCCCACAGCCCAGGGCAGTGTGGCAGGGGCTCAGCCATGTGCTGCTGGCAGGGCAGCAGCCTGCCTGGCCACTGTCCTTGGGCACACAGAGGAACTGCCAGCAGCTGCCTGCTGCCCACACGTGCCTCTGGGCAGGAAGGACCGTGCAGGAGGAGAAGGTACCAATGCACAGACCTACTGTGCTTTAACAGTGCCCACAGCAGCTGTGGCACAACGACAGCAACACCAAGCCCTACTCCAGAGCAGCCAGGTCAGCATCGTGCCATGCCCACCCGATGTCCCCCCAAAAACCTCTCTGCTGGAGAACCTCTCTGCTCTGCTCCTCCTTTGGCATTGCAAGAATCCCTCAGGGCAGGCTATTCAACTTGGCCTGATGAATATTTAAACCAAAGGCTATTTCCTCTCATGTTTAGGAGTATAAACATTGGCAATTTATATCTGACATCTCTTAACTCAGGGAATGGCTTTATATAAACATGTGTTTGGTGTCTTCTGGTTTCTTTCTCAACCAAACCCTTTAGAAAGTGTACACACACTTCATAATGATGTGAGCAACATTTTCCTACTGCTGAGTACTGGAGAAGTGCTTGGCATAGCGTTTATTCCAACTTGAGTGTCTGCATTCAAATCCCCTATGCATGGCGAGGCTGAAGCCTGGACTTCGTACTTGCTGTTCCTGATGAAATGTGCCTGCAGTCCAAAGGAGAAGGCTGTTTATGAGCATCGAGTCCTCACACCTGGCCTCCTGCACTGCCAACCCCATCCCAGCACAGGTCTCCAGCCTGACTGGAAGAGATCCACTGCGCTCTGCATTCCTTGGAAAGCATTCTCTGTTTAACAAAACGCAAACATTTTATTAAAGAAGCTCAAATGGAGGCCTCTGCATTTTTTAGCACAAAACATTAGCGATTTCTGGCCAAACAGTGCAATCCTTACAGCACGCAACATTGTGAGACGTCCCTCTGTGTTATCCATGAGGAACACCATGGTCCCAGGCTGTGCCATGCATGGCTTTGGTCACCCGTCCATTTCCAAACAGGCTGGGTTTTACCTCACCGTTCCCCATGAACCTTCTCACTAGAAAACATACTTACCTGATGACTTGGAATAACAACTGACAGAGCTTCTTTTAAAGCTTTCAAGGAGACCTCTGTTTCTGAAAAATATACAGATATATAATAAAATAAAAAACATCAGTGAGCAATTTATTATAATTGGAGGCTCAGCTGTTTTCTAACCTGTAAGTAGACTACAGAAGCCATTCCTTTGAAAGTCCTCATGTTTTCTACACAATGCTCTGCTTTGTGCACATTTATGTGCTCACACTGCAGACACCTCGAATGCCCCAGAAAGGACAAAATAGCAGCAAGAAGCAGAGGCTTTGGCTGAACCCTAAGTCTTTGCATACACAGATAGGCCTTGTAACTAGATTTGTCCAGAAACATTCCAAAGCAGGGACCAAGTTTCCAAAATGCCTGGTAGTCAGCTTTAAACATGGAAAAGTAGCTCTCAAGACAAGCCATCTCACACTACTTATTTACAGGATAGGCATAGGATCCGCTGCAGTGGGGGAAGGTAGAAATAAGAAGCCTGAAGAAGCCCTCCAGCCTGAGTAACCTGCCCAAGAAAAAGAGATGCATTCCTGGTAAGGAATGGTCCTGGAGCTTGTGTCACTTCACACAAGCTGCAGGTAGCCAAACACGCTAGGGAACTACAACACAAAACTCAAATTGCAGCTAGTGGGAGGATTTATGGGCTATCTGTTTTGCTGAGTGGCTTCTGATGGGCTTTGAGGGCCTAAGAGATTGTCTCTGTCCTGAGCCTGACAACAGGCTTGTGGAAAAAGGGCTGCAAGCCTCAATAGGATCACCAGCCTGACAGCAGCCCAGACTATCACTGTCATAAGAAAAAAGCTTAGGAGCCACTGCTGGTGGTAACAGACCCACATAAATTTTGAAATTAATGCCTTGGAAACAGGCAGGTCCTTCCCAATAGATGAGGGAATTCTCAAGGATACAAGAATACAAAGTTCTAGCTGTTTTATCCAATCCCAGAAGTCTATACCTGTCATAACAATACCTCAGCACCGAAATGGGAATGACTCTTAATTGGTGTACTAGCACTTTTTCTCAAGCCTAAAAATCAATCACTGGTGTTGCATCATAGCAAGCATCAGCTTTGCCATCTTCACCCTGCCAGCTGCTCCCTCAGTTTTGCTATTTTATCTGCACTCACCAAGACCCCACAGCGAGGCTCCTGGGCACCACTTCCCACCCCAGCCCTGCTAAGTGCCATCCTCACTCCATCCAGGAGCTGCCTGCAGTCACTGCTGGCTGCACTCTGACAGATCAGCTCAGAGGTGCCCTGGCAGCCTTGCTTTAAGTCCTATTTCTACTCTCTTCCTCCCAGCTGCTTCCCAGATGCTGGAACCTTAACCCCTTTCCTGCCTTGCAGAGCTTTAAGCCCTAATAACGAAGGAGGGACGCCTATCTGTGCTGTGTGTTTATAAAACCCCTTCGGGTTTCATCAACCCACAGGCCCAGTTCTACACTCCCTGTATTTCTCGTGTACTCAAATGAGGGTATGGAACAGCCTGATTCATACAGATACGATACCTGGGGGAGGAATATGGTGTAAACAATACACTTCTGGATATAGTACTCAACAGAAATATATTCCAAGAGACATCTTCAGAGCTTCTCAGGCAACTTTAGCTGTAGCAAGTAATGCCACACCCAAGGGTGAACACTGCTGGTGCGGGGTTTGTCTCATATTTAAGAAAAGCCTTAAAAACACTCCTAAATAGGCAGAGGTTTATACACTCATGTAGGCATGACTGCGTGTGCCAGACACACAGATGCATCCATCTCACTCTCTGAAGACTGCCACGGTCAGCCTCAGTATCCTGCCTTATGCAATGGTTCCTGCAAACCTTCTGATGTTTATGCTTAGAAGCCTAAAGTGCTGCAAGCAGAACTAAATGGAAATGCTCCAGGTTCTGAGTCTCTCTCCAGCCTTCGAGACCACTAAGATAAAGTAAGTTAAAATAAATAAAAAATAAAATAACACAAAACAAAATAAAATAAAGTAATATAAAATAAATTTTAGGTGAACATTCCACAACTAAGTTCAAAAGAAAAGCACACATGGCACAATGTTCCAGCTTGGAGGTCTCTATCCTCACATAATCCTAAATATCTTTAGCATTAATTATTTCTAATTTATTATCATTTGCAAGCATCTGGACAACCTGGCAACTGTGGCAGGGTTGAGGTTTGAATCACAGGCTAATAAAATCTGTAGTGAAACCTGTAAACCAAACACATCAAGTCAGATGGGGGCATTAGTTAATGTGTGTCACTGAGGTGTTAGCTCCTACCCCGCGCTGGCCTCGCTGTGAAGGTGTAGGGATGAAGCAGCTGAGGTCTGGCAAGCCACGTTCCACTGAGTTTCCTGAGAGATGTTTACAGAGACACGTATGTAGCGCTGCACCGAGGGAGGTGTCAGCAAGCCACAGCAGTAGAACGCATTTCCAACCTTCATAGTCTCTCTCCAAGGACACACCTCCTCCTGCCTTGGGATCTTGGCTTTCACTTGGCTGTGGAGGGGCCCAACAGTTTTGCTTCTCTGATGCTGTGCCCTGGCTTCAGCATTTTTGCATTTTGTTGCTCTTCTAGTGAATTCCAAAAAAAACCCTGAGCTGCGCTTGGCAGTCCTACATGGGGCAGGTGTTCATAGCGAGAAAATTGTTTTCCAAAGCAAGCCAAACTCTAACTTTTGACATGGGATACAGTTTTGCAAGTCTGGACTAGAAAAGACTAAGCGCATACCTGAAGCATCAGTATCATATGTTGCTTTGACCTAAAACAGTCAGAAGTCCATCCTCTCTCTGCATGGGCAACAGAATTTTTATGAAACACCCTGACACCTCTTGGTTTCTAAACTTAGGTGTTTTTCATGCTAGCTACCTCCTGCCAGCAGTCATTAAAAGCCCTTGCCCAGTCCCTGGTTGCCCACAACACTGCCCAAGTCACTCTGCTCATGTGTTGGCACTTGTGACAGCTCAGCACCACTCACCTGGGACCAACCATGTAGAACCGGCACTTTCATCTTGTTGTCTGTTCACAGGGAAGAAACTTGCCCCTCCCCCTTCCTAGAAGACCACAATGGAAAGAAAAATAGGAAAAGAAAGGAAGAAAGGAAGAAAGGAAGAAAGGAAGAAAGGAAGAAAGGAAGAAAGGAAGAAAGGAAGAAAGGAAGAAAGGAAGAAAGGAAGAAAGGAAGAAAGGAAGAAAGGAAGAAAGGAAGAGCACCTAAACTTTATTTTAATGAGTTTTCACAAATGGGTCTCAAAAGGTTGATTTTTACCTTCCTTCCAAGCCTCTTATTCCTTCCTTCCTTCCTTCCTTCCTTCCTTCCTTCCTTCCTTCCTTCCTTCCTTCCTTCCTTCCTTCCCTCCTTCCTTCCTTCCCTGCCTGCCTTTACTTAGCTTTTATTTTTTCATTTTTCCAGTCCACCTCTCTTCCCTTCATAATTTTTTCCTCCCCTGTCTTGTCTTGAAAACCAGCAGAAGAGAGAATATGCAAGAGACAAAAAAATACAGAAGAAAGGTACAACTTTACCAAGTTGTAGGAAAGGTGGATGCAAATCCCAAACTGCTTTGTTAGTATTTTTGCAAACTGACATTTTTAAAAAAAGTAAAGGTCTTTTCAGTTTTAAATAATCTGTATCTATTTTATCTATTTTCTACATCCATAGAAAATAGGCTCTTTTGGTAGAAGATGATTAGTTCAAACTCAGACTCTGAGAAGTTTATACAGCATCTCCTCCTACAAAGATTTAAAGACAATAGATCTGGATAAGTCATGACACTGACAAATTGTCGGCAATTTACTTAGGAAAGATTTTTGTTTAGTGGTCTGATAATTTTTAAGGACTCTGGTACAAGATTGACCTGATTTGTGGGCAAACCAGACAGTTTTGGCCCTGGGCACCAGATTACTCCTTTCAACTTGAGAAGCTAATAGAACAGCTGGTGAAGTTCACTTTATGTACACAGGGTGAGAGTGGCACTGGGTATTTCACCCATATGGGCAAAAAATAACTAACTCAGTTCTATACAGATATGAAAAATTTTCCATGCTGATTTTTAATACTTAAAAGGTGACTCCTGTTCTAAAACTTGCTAAAGAAGATTCTAAAGAACAATTTAAAAAAAAAAACAAGGGGGGGGAAAGCTTTTTTTTTCAGTTGTTTTAGAAGGAAACTTCATGTTTCTTGACTTTCCCATGGAATTAATTTGAGGTTTCTGGTTTCCAGACGGTAGTGTGAGCACATAGCCAAGCTCTCCAAGCTGTGCCCAACATGTCATGAGCAAAACATCATGAGTTGCCCCAGCAGAACAAAAGCTGGTGCAGTAAATGTTGCTCTTCTCTCAACCCCAGAAAGCATAAAAGGTCATCCAAGTAAAGATCACCAAATTTTTTTGGCAGTGTTGTGCCTCGGTCACATGAGCTTTCAGGGTTAAACAAGGCACGGAAAGGGAAATTTGCAAGTATTTTTTTCACCATTTTGGTAGCTGGGTGAGGCCTATTGGCTGTTCAAGACAGAAATACAATAACCTAGAAACTGTGGGACTGTGAGAAAGAAAAACCTTCCTGGCACATAGTGAGAAAAAGTGAGAGACAGAGAGGATGAACTGCAAGGGGAAAAATATACCATGAAGAGGCATGACCAAAAATATTAATGTTAATGAGTCAGGACATAAAGTAACTAGCTTCCATTTAAACCCATGGTTTCAGAAAGAGGCTACAATCTGCTGGAGACGTCATCATTTCAATAGAAAGGTAAAACCAGAATCAGGATTATTTACTCTCACTAAACATTCGCTGGCCCTTTTTTGCACACATTCTGGCCTCGGGGATCTTTATCCAGGAACGCTGGTCAAATTCTAGTTAAGTCTCCATGTGCTACTTTCCTATAATATGCCACTTTCCTACAATTCATCCCATCATTTCACCTAAAGCACTTGTTCCTAAAAATATTGTTATGCAGCCACTGTGGCAGCACACGACGTCCAATCAGGATCAAATGATAAGCAATAAACCTGCTGCACACTCTGGCCCTGTATGCATCTCTCTCAGTAGGGACCCATCCAGACAGCTACATGCATACAAATTATTTTAGATTATCAAAGGTGCCATCTCAAGCACAATACCCCCCTGTGTATGCATCTGCACTTACTCATTTACACATAGATACAGCAAGATGCCATGAAAGCCCAGCATAAAAAGAGCTACCCAATTCCTGCCATCACAGCCCTGATCAAGGTAAGACTACAGCTGGGGAAGTGGGCAAAGTGTAAGAGAAGATACTAGGGGCAAAGACACCTCACTTTGCCTTGCAGAGGGCTGAAGCTGCAATGGCCTTGAGTAGTTATTACCCAGTAGTTCAAGTTGATTTGTTCTGCCTGTGAGTTTTGATCTGGAAACACAGCAAGCCTGGGGAAAAGGATATGAAATGACCTGTAGTTGGGACCTATATTTTTCCTTCCCCAGTGGACGTGCCTGCATACCTGCTTGCGGTGTAATAGTGCAATAAATTGAGTGCATATCTATATCCACACAGGGTCAAACTCTGCTCAGAATTACACCCGTGTAAATCCTCAGTAACTCCGCTGGCCTCACCGGAGTTATTTGGCATAGATTTACACTTATGTAACTGAGAGCTGGTCTTAAGCTACAGTATGAAAAGTGTTTCACCTTCAGGGTAAAAAAATGCTACTAATGTCAGTTGTTGTTACGTTTAAAATAACCAGAAGGAATTTCACCTGGATGGGATCCATCCACAATCCATGACATTTGCATGAACCTTTTCCCCTTCTTTCTGGTGTGCATGGATACATGTCAAATTTTAATTCACAGTGCACCCATGCCTTTTGTTTTGGAAGGACTATTATGCCTTAGATCAATCATCCGGAAAAGGTGTCTATATTGATAACACATTTGCCTCTGAGATGCTACAGGATGTTCCAAGCCAGATTTCCTTTGAAGCCAGGCACCACTTCTATTATCAAAGCATGAAAAACAGCTCTCATTCATGACATCAAGATGCAGCCAGCATACAATGCTGAGGGCTAAAATGAGACTCCAGTTACATCACGTACACCCAGAGGAGCTGTAGGCACTTTTGCTCCCATTCCTGGGATGCAACTGTCCCGCCTCAGCCCAGGTCCCGTGCCCCTGGGGCTGCCCTGCTGCCAAGAGGCAGCGCATGACCCGCAGCAGTGTCACCCTTCGGGCACAGGGCAGGTGGCCACGCTCTGACCCAGGGACACAGAGCTGAGGAGGGTGTAGGGATCGGAAAATACAGGCTGTCAATTGTGACCTTGTGCATTCATCGATCCCAAATTGAGCTGGATTCCTTTAAAATATCTGAGCCATCGGTGATGATGTCACAAGGGTTCTGGCTCTAGGGATTCAAGGACTAATTTTCCTGAGGTCTCCCCACCTCACTCTGGCTCCACGCTGGAGGTACAGAGCGAATGATTTGACACTCCTTCCTGCCAAACAGCTAAATTTCGTTAAGATACAACAGAAAGGTATGTGAGTTTGCTTTGTAACCCTATTAGAGCTTACAGACCAGTTAGTTAGAAATACAAACTTTGTTCTTTGAATAACCTCAGCTTGAACTGAGTCCTGGAAGGACTATCTTTGAGTTAAGGTAATACGAAGCAATAAAGCTTCCTGAGAACAGAAGACTGCCAAAGTTTAAGTGGTATATTTTATGATCTGGATTATTGTGCATTGGGGAACTCAGATGAAAACACAGACTCATTTCATTTAGGTCTCTAGTTGTGATTTGAGCCATGATCCAAATTTCCAATAAAACTACTCAAAGAGCAAAGCTAGTGCTTTATCCACTGCATACCAAGACTTGCTGGCCCTTTCCTAAAAAATCACAGTAATCCAAGGTCAAATAATACATGTGCAACGACTTGGATACTCCACAGAATTTCAGCTTCCACCATTTCTTCTCTTTCAGTAGTGCAAACCACATACAAAATGATGTACAGCGGGGTACATCGCACGTGATAGCGACAATTTTGCAAATAATCAGCAACAATATGAGCAAGAAGAAAAACATCTCTATAGAAAGGCAGCCTTTCTACAAACGATTTTGTGCAATAAATCTCCACTATGTCTTGGGCTCATCCCGAGAAGCAGCTGGTACCATGACCATATTCCATTCTGTCAGACGAGGCACAAAAGTACGTGTTCAAAGATATGTACCAAGCACATCTGTGCCTGCAACTCGGGAAGATAGTCATATTAACAAGTGATCAAAAATATGTTTATTATTTTCTCCTCAAGGGAATGAGATTCAAATGGTTTCTGTGAGCAGCATGGGAAGAAAAAAAAATCTCTAAATAAATCTCTAAATAAAATTGACTACAACCAGCTTCATCCTCTCATGCAAGATGACAAATGGTCTGACTTTTCTGAAAGGTCATTAGTCAAACTCAATTTTAAAATATTCAATTCAGGGAAAAAATCTCTAGATGAAAGCCAAAGTTCTACAGAGCACTAAAGAAAAAAAGAAAACTCTACCAACATGTTTTTTCTCACTCACCCCTATTTAAAAACCTAAACTGTAGGCTATTTTCAAGTCAGGAGAAGAAAAATAACTATTTTTTCCTCTGACAAGTCAAATGAATTTAGGTTTGTCTTCACACTTAGCCTGCACAGAAATGCAGCAGAACACATACATTGTTCCAAAGAAGAATCAGAGGTAGCTTGAAATAAAGAAATATTCAGAAATACAGTGCAGAAAATCTACAGAACAGAGAAGCAGCAGTTCCTTGTCTCAACACAGCACCTTATAATGCAAGAGGGAGAAGAACGGGCTCTCCCATAAATTTGTTTTCATTTCTACCAATGTTACTGACTTGAATGGGTGTCAGCTTACAGGTTCTGCACTGCTTTTATGGTCATTCTCCATTAATGGCAATGGGTGAATAATGTTTCGCTTGTACACAGAGAAAGCAAAATGTTTCAAAAATATTCTGATTCCATTTCAGGCAGAAAACTTCATCTCTTCTCCCTCTTTGCATGCTTGCAAGTAATGTCATGTTGGAATACTGATCCAGGCACTCTCCCAGAATCACAGTATCTCAGATTCAGTGAGCTGCTTGAGGACATCCTCAGTGATTTGTATGAAGTGGAATTGCCCACACAGGAGAAACCAGGAAATACTCTTCCCCCAGTGCTTGAGTTATGGGATCCCATGCCTCTCTAAAGTGCCAGAAAGGCCCTCTGGATTACTGAGTGCTCTGGATTTCCGTCCCTCTCAATCTGAAGTCTCTCAGTGACAGCTGTGCCAAAACAGGGACATATTTGCAAATCATCACTGTGTGTCCCAAAATGCACTCTACTTTGTCAAAAAAATTCAAGACTTCCTGTGTCTGAGATTTGCTACCCTACGGTTACTGTTTTGTTTTCCTGTCATGACTGGAAAACTGGCCCCTGAGAAACAGTAATAAATACACAGTAAAAAAATACTATGCTAGTGAAAATTTTAACTAAACATAATTTGTGCATTTATATTAAATTCATTGAATCTACAGCCCACAGAGCAAATGCCCTGAGATCTGCATCAAGAAGTGGTTCGATATCAAAAAATGAGGCAGAATTTGACTCGGCAATGTCAGAATTCTCACAGCATTTTTCCTAAAGGTGTCTGTAATCTATTCTTCAGCTAGTACTCCTGACTACATGCATAGCTCCAACAGACTGGGAACATAAAAGGGCCTTAAGTCTGAGCATTTGGATTGCCCCTCATCGTTGAATCATGCTCACTACTGCACCTGGATTAATAAGAATTAAATTAGCCCGTTCTACCAAAAACCAAAGGAGATTATTTTGCATAGGACATAGGAGTCAGGAAGTGAAAAAATCCACTTGCACATTTTGAATATGAGCTGCATTATCACAATGTGACTCCTTTTTGTCAAGATTTTTGGCCACTGGTTCTGCATGAATACAGAAAATCATTATTCATAATTTGTACTTATCATTCTCCCATCTCTGTTACTTCAGTAAGGAGGCAAAGCCATGCTATGTGGCCAATCACAAGTAATAAATAAAGAAGACCTAATGAGCAAACCTCTTGTCTGAAAATTATTGATCCAAATTGTATGGCAAAAACTTTCAAATATTGAATACTGCCAGGGCTAATAGGACTGGTTGGTTCATGGAGGATTCTTTCAAGCTGCACAGTTTTATTAATAGATGTATGACTAACAATTTCTATATAAAAATATATTAAAACTGTCAGATTTATAAAAGTCAGACAAATCCTCCATTTTTCTGTTCACAAACTCTCTAAATCCCTTTGCGGAAGATCCCAGACCTCAGCTGCATTCCTCAAGGATTTACAGGGCACCAGAGGAACAGCAATCTGCTCCAAATGAATATGTGCATTCAAAAGTATATGGAGGCTTTTCCAGCTTTTCACGTACTTCACTCAGATTAATCTTCCTGAAGGTACTGCATGTATTTGGAAGGGCAATTTTAATCTCTGCCCCTTTACAGCACATCCATTGTGTCTTGTTGATGGGAATAACTGCCGTGCAGCTAGAGGTGAAAGGAAGAGCGGCTGGAACATTGGAGGGAACCCACAAAACCAGGGAAAAACCCCCACACATACTTAACAAGGTTTACTCCTCTTGCAGTAATCTGAGCTAGGACTGTGGATCAGATTCTGATCTCGCTTGCTGTGGTCTTAATCTGAAGTACCAGCACTGATTTTGGCAGAACCTCCCTGGATTTGAGGCCCGACCCAAAGATTGCCACTGATTTGTGCTGACTGTGTAACAGATGGTTATTCCAGCAAAAGAATTTATCCTGGAAAAAGTTAACAATGCTTTTATCAACACTGCATTAGGCAATGCTTTGTACTAACATGCATAGTGCTTAACAAGGTTTACTATTTTCTCTTTTTGCTTTTTTGATCCATGTTTATGTCCTTCTCCTATTCTAATTACAAATACAGATAAGTAAATTTTATTCACCCTCTCTGCTATGTTCCTTTCATTTGCTGCAATATTTGCAAGATATAAACAAAAAGAAAAATGCTACGGGAAAAGCAAGAAAAAATGCTACAGCACAAATGCATCACTACAGGATGAACATTGGACAAAAGTTATTTTTCTTTCTTCTTTTCATTCCACCCTGTGTTTTATCTGGGATAAGTTATTCTTCATATGGCATGCCATGTTTTTTTTATTTTCTGGTCGGAATGAAAATGTCTTCAGATGTGGATGCTGAGGAAAAAAAAAATATGGCTAATATGTTGTCAAGATTTGCCATGCTAAGTAAAAATGACAGTGTTACTGTACACAAATTTTTAGTTGAATATTTACATAGATACTAGGATAAGCTGGATCCACCTGTTTTTCTAACATCTCAGTATGAATTAGATTAGCAGGATATGATTTATTTGGGTCAATAGGAAAAGATCTTTCCAGTCGTCCTGGAGATTTGAAAAAATAAAAAGGCCACTGCTGTATTTTGCACTACAGGTTCTGAGGAAATCTCTGCACTCTTCTGAACAATGTTTTTAAAAGGAAAAGGCTGCAAGGATCTTTCTTGCTTTTCCCTCTTCTGTCTCTCTAGTTAGAGGCCTCGTGAGTTGTCTCCAGTAGGATTTACAGCCATAAGAAAAGATGATCAAATATTTTTCTTGAGGAAAATTTTGACAAGCACGAAGAAAAAAGAACATGGGTCAGGTTTTTCCTTTAAAAAAATAAGGAAGTAAATAATCATAATAAAAATTAAAACCAACCAAACAATAAAATGCAGGAACTGTTTCCTTGCAAAAAAATTTTTGTTTCTCACACAAATGTTTTGGCTTGACTGAGTTTTTCTTCTCTTTCTTAACAAAAATGTTGAAACTTTCCCAAAAGAAGGAAGTTTTTCAGAGATGATGTCAAAACCAAGGTTCCTGGTGAAAACCAGTGTTATAAAAATGCCAGTGAGGTTGTAGGCAGAGTGAGTGGGGAGGAAGGGTGAGGAAGCCAGCAAAAGTGGGTGCTTGTGTTTTTCTGGAAGAGCAGTGCAGGACACGGCAGGGGCAGTGCTGCTGGAGCCTTTGCACACACTGGCTGCACATCAGCTGCTCCAGCTGTGCTCTCCCCACGCCTCCCGCTGTCCCTGCCAAGGGTGGGATTTCAGCATGAGAGGAATCTTGCAAGGAGGACTGGCTGTGAGCTCTTGCCTTGTCTAGAGGAGCCTTGGCAAGAGGTTTGCAAGAGGTTAAGGTGGCTTTTGGAGCAATCCATCATGGAGTACTAGCAGAAGAGCGCTAGATGTCAACACAGGAAAACTATGTCGTGTTGGTTCTAGAGGAGGATCAGTGTGGAAGATACGGTGAACACAGTACCAGTGATGAACATGAATATACAGACCAGGAATCACAGAGTGAGGAGATATGAGGAGGGCACAGCTGCTTCCACGTTGTTTGGCCATACCATACACCCTGCATTAGGTGATATTCGGGGTGGGACAGGGAGCAGAAGAGCTCGCTCCTTCAGTTCCTTCATGTGCCAGAGCTCAGACACAGAAGTATGGTAAACATTATGCTTCTGAATGATCAAATAAATAAATAAATAGAACATTTCTGGCACGGTTTGGCCAGGCAGAAATTGGACTCCCCCCAACCAAAACAGACCTCCCTCTCTCCCCAAAATATCTGGAAAATGAAGCACTTTTAAAGCCCCACATACTGAGTATACCTTTCTTACATTACAGGCCGCTGCCTTTTTCCACCCAACACATGGTAAGGATTATATTTAAATAAAGATTTAACACTCATAAATGGTTCCTTTTAATATTGCTGTAAAGTAATGGATCTTTTATGGGCAAATTTAAATGTCATTCCCCAATGTACAGCTGCGCCAAACGGTATGGTACCGTTTTATGCAGCCATAACCAAGGAGGCACGTTGACCAGCAGTGCCTGTGGGCAGAGTGTGGATTTTATTAGCCAATATGAGCTGATCACCCATGAGCAGAGTCAGGTTTTGTGTCTTGTAAAGTCAACCATTGTAAAGGTACCACCACATGTGGACAGTGAGCGGCTTCCAGCCCAGAACAGCTGAGCACAGCCTCCTGTCTTGGACAGCAGCAGATCCTTTTCAGCTTGTAAAGGTTTTTCCCAGCACCACTACCTGTCCAGGCTTCACCTCTCCCGGCAGGGATGCGGCTGGGCTGGCTTTGCACACACTACAGAAGAGCTGGTGTCAAACCCTCTGTTTTCTGATCACCGCATCTCTGAGCGTCTGCCCAGCTGAGCCAGCGCCGGATTCCTTGTGGTCCCAGGCAGAAAGCCAGTCTTTTCCCTCCCATCCCTGCAGAGGAGGGCTTGCATTGCTGCCTAATGCAGCCTTCGGCAGCTGGCGTGTGCAACCGAACACAAGGCTGTTTCAGATTAAAACTAAGAGTCGAGTTCCCAGCCCAAAGTATTACATGGCAGAGATATTCACAGCTCTTTCCAGCCTCACAAGATGAAGCATTTGGTGACTTTTCAGAACTCAATGGACTTTTTTCCAGAATTTGTTGCTGGAATGGATGATTACTGCCCAGTTTAAAAACATCCTCGACTTTTTAAAAAAGGCAGGATTATTTTGCTGCCTCATTTTTGCAACACTGTATTCCTTGCAGAGATGAAGTAACTGTCACTCTAGATATAACTATCCATGGAAAATTACAGACAATGCTGGAATGGGCCTAATTGTCTTAAAACAATGGTCACTCCCCTTGCAAAATGTTATGTCATGCTTCTGCTGCCAGAAGACCTCATCCCAAAGACATCTAAGTAATTATTTATGCATTTTCCAGACATCATTTCCTTCCTCTTTTTAAAATATTAGTTTCTGATGTTTAGAATAAGTAAAATACTTAATAAAATATCTCATAAAAAAGGCATCATACCCATCCCTAGACACTGGAGATTCTCCCATGCTCTCTACATTCCACAATAGGCAAGCTCCTGCCAAAAAAAACCCTGGCAGATCAATCCTCCCAGTGGAATGAGGGATCAGAAAATGTTATCCAAACCCTGCTGCAGCGCAGCCACTTGATAGGGCTCATTGCCATCGTTGCAGCATATGAAAAGAAACTTGTTATTTATTTCAGTCAGTTTCTCACCAGCCAGCTACAAAGCATCCCAAACGGCTTTTGGGTCTTGATTCAGCAAGTCATCTCAGCACATTTCAGAGAAGATGTGATCAGGAAATATTTTGGCCTCATCAAAGATGCACACTCACGTTGTTTGTTGTGTGCCTCACACGGGCACGGGAGATGGCCAGACAGAAATTTCCAGAGATACCTGACTAGGGGCTGCATTTTCAAGGGTATTTCTGGGCCAAGCAAAGAGACTAAATGAGCAGCAGCACTTTTCAGTAGAACTACTAGATCAGTTTCATTGGTTCACTAAATGAATCTCAAGCATTTATAAACATTTTTTACTTCTCAAGTAAGCCAGAAGCAGCACAACTCACCACAGAGCATTCAGAGATGCAGAGAATTCAAGTCAGACTCTCTTTTCCTGCCTTTTATCTCACAGAAAAATGGATCTGCCCAAAGAGCCCAACATAGGGATTTACTCCAGAGAATGTTCTTTTTCTTGGTTTGTTTTTTCTATTGTTATTTTTGGGGGTTGGGGTTTTTTTTCCCCTCTTGAACACATCAGCACACTCTGGGTTTGGTGATTAGTTTTATTTTGAATCTTGCTTTTGGTTTGGTGTAGATTTGAATATTTTCTTCACATTTTGCAAAGACTTTGAACACAAGAACAGCATCTCGTTCAATTTAAAAGCTGTGGTTTCCTTCCCCTTTTTAACTGTGAATCATGCTGTGATTTACAGTGGCATATATTCAGAAAACTGGACCAAGGCTTTTACAACTGGATGCTCCTAAAACCCTGTTTAAATTTTCTGTAGGGGAATGCTGGGGCAGTGAGAGTTTCTTAAAATCAGGATTTATTTAAGAGACTGAGGACAAACCCAGGAGCTTAACATTATGCCCTGGTGTTGGAAATCTTAGCCTAGATTTTACATTTTAATTCATCTGTCAGCACAAGCTCTGGGTAATGCAGAATTTCACTTTTTCTTTCCCTCCCACCTGCTCATGAAACCTCAACTAGCAATTCCACCTCCTTTTCATTAGGAGCCTGGCACTTCTCAAAGGACTCAAGCTGCATGGAACTGTCCCTGTGAAAGCTGAAACCAGGAGAAAATGCCTGAGCTTTCAGATTTCATTGCAGAACCAAAAAGCTGAGTTCATTTTGCTGCAGTTCAGCACGTCTCAGGAGCCAAGGCAAAGCTTTTTGTGAAACCGTGCTCAATTTAAAGTGAGTGTAGATGGAGGTGGTAACAGGGAGTAGGCACACGCAATTCTAGTTTCCTGGGTAGTCTCAAATTTTAGCATAAAAATTTGAATATAATGTAACTGAACCGTAAACTGCAAAAGGTTTTAAGTATCAGCATTTTGAACTGCACCTAAAAAATAAGTGGAAGCAAAACAAAATGTTGAACTATGATAAATATTTTCAAGGGAGAAGACAGTTGTCTTCTGTCCTAGTTTCAGGACATTCAGGACTACTTTCAGCCTTCATTCAAACTGAGGATCTCTGCTTTACCTTTGCTGGGTAGGAAAAAGCTATTGGATGTGTAAGAATGCAGTGGCAATCATCTGTGTGAAATGCCAGAGATCAACTCATAAAACCTTCTCAAAATTAAATAAACTCAATGTCTCCTTTAGCTCTGGCACCAGAATTGCTGCCTAAGCCCCAGGAAATTCTGGCTCCCTTCATCAAGGGGTTAAAAGCCACCATGCTGAGAATAATACATATTCTGCTCTTTCCTCTTCATACTCCCTGATGGTTAATGACATCCAGTCCCATCTGGATAACAAGCACCATAAAAAAACATATCCACCAAAGAATTTTGCCCAGATACTTGTCTTTGATGAAAACCAATTGCATGATGTTCACATTACAGGCCTTTTTAAGCCAGTCACTCATTTCTGGAGATTTGGGCTTCAGAGGTTTGAAGACAAGTGTATATAAGTGCAATTACTAATGCAACGCTTCTGCTACAGTGTCACTGGTGTTTTCCACCTTTCTTCCATGCTTTCAACAGGTGCAATGCTTTCCAAACATTGGAAGGCTGGCCACATTCACAGGCCTTTCACAGTAATATGATCTTGAGAGTTTTGGATAGCAACCCACCCATCACTGGTGGCACACAAGGACAGAAAATGGTGGGCTGGGGGATGTGGGGACAGCTGGGACAGATCTGAGCTCCACCAACCTTCATTTCTGCCCCAACTCACTCTGTGGCAGCAAACTCACAGGCTGGGGTCTCTGAAGTATGTAAATTATGGAGAAGTTAATTCCCCATCAGGCTATCTGATTTTTTGCATTTTCCATGATGGAGTCTAAACAGGTAAGTATTTCTACACCTTTTCTGAGTATTTCCCCTTGAACAAAATACAAAACCACACAAAAAACCATCCTCAAACTGAACCAGTCCTTTGTCCCTGTTTTTCATCTTCTGTTTCCCTTTTCCTTTTTCTCTTAGCTTTGCTATTTGGCTATCCTAATCCTACCAACATGGGTTGACGGACTCATAGGCCAAAAGCTTCTTTTTTTCTAAGCAAGGATTCAAATATCACCCTGGACCTCCAGCTCACAGGTTGTTTTTTGTAGGTCTTGCTTCTCTGCAGGAACAGCTAATGTGTATTTTGTGAGTGGACTGCTATTCTTTTTCTTACTTCATTAAGGTTTGCATGCTTTTTGTGATATTCTGGTGTTGAAAAATCTCTAGGCTAGTTCATATTTTGATACTGAAAACTACCTACCAGCCTGGGTGTCCAGGCTGTATCCTATTTTCCTGTTTGCTTACATCCAAGCCCCCAAAAAGCTTTATGCTAAGACCAAGAAAAACAGTATTCCAGAAAAACCAGCTACCTTACTTCTAAAATAGCCATCAGGTGGTGTCTGATTCTAGAAGTGCTCTTTTTTTTCATATTTGGGAAAAAAGTCTCTGTGAATGAAGTAATACAAAATATCAGGAAAATATTACAGTTTTCCGTATATTTATACCTCTCATTACAACAAGGATATTTTTATCCACAATGTGATCACAGTCCGTGATTTCATCAAAGAGAAACAAATCTTCTGTTATGTAGCATGACTCCCTTGGTTATCTCTGTGCCATGTGTTCTCTGCTCCCAGTGACCAAGTTCCCAGACTGTCCCATGTGACACCACAGTGCCAAGAGATTCTTGGACTTCCCTGCCCATTCCTGGAATGCCCCCTGTGGACTTGGGGGCAGCAATTCCGTCCACACAGAAGACCCAAAAATAAAAAATGCTCACAGATCAAGCTGAGTAGCAAACTTGCACTAGTCAGTGACCAGAAACAACAGGCAAAAGGAAGAACTATTAAAACCAGATGAACCTTTGCTTTTCAGGCCACTGGCTACAGAACGGCTTTTTCCCTTCCCATTATCTCCCAGAGCCAGGTGTAGATGTGGAGGAACTGAGGGCTGGATCTCATTGTGAGGATATTGAGGGAAGAGTGAAAAAAACCAGGGTTTCAGAACACTGCTAAAAGGAAAGCAGTAAGAGAAAGGCCACTAACTGTCCATAATGCTCTGAAGACATTTTGAAGGATGTTACATTGAGACCAGTATCAGCATTACATAGATGAAGGCCCTGGGCAGCACCTGGTTGATTTTCACCCTGACTTAAATTATCCAAGCCTTCTTTTCTCCCAGCATCCATTCCTGCTCAGGAGCTTCATATAAGAACTTGATTTCTCTCCCCTAGCAAAGGGCAAATTTTTTGTGCCTGTCAGGACCACAGCCTCAGAGACGAGACGAGATTGTTGGAAGAGAACTTCAGGGTATATGGGCAGGCAGTGCAAAGAGTTAGCAAATGCCAGGCAGTATCAGAGCTCTGTCTTTGGCTTTAGCTCCCTTTGAAACACCTGAACATCTGCAGTAATTTCCACTGCAAAGCAAATCAACTCCTGCAAAAACCCACAGGGCTGGGGAAGAACTGAGAATTCCTGAAAGTTTGAGGAGGGATTTCTTTTTTGAAAAGATGTGTTGCACAAGGTGAGTCGCCTCATCATATCTGGCACTGGCTCAAAGTTGAAGACATCAAGGAAACTGGGAGCCAAAAGAATAAGTCCAGTGCTCGTTTGTTTCTATTTCTGCTCCTCCAGTTAAAATACCAGCCGTAACCCTGGGTCAGGCAGGTGAGTAGCAGAGTTTAACAGAGATGCCAAGTCACACTAGGCAGGACAGAAAAAAATGGAATATCCAAGGGCTGGGACAACATAGAGCCATTTTATGCATGTTGAGAAACACTCCACTTAAGATATTACAGAGCAAGGCATCTCTCTCTTTAGCGAGCCTTCATCTAAATACCGCTTGAAGGGGCTGCATCTGGTGGATAAATGGTACCAGTTCACCAAGGAATGGTGCAAGAGGGAGGGAATGGAAGATAATGGCCATGGATACTGGGGCATCTCTTCCCAAAATTGTTTCAGGAACTCTGGCAGCTGAAAAAATCCCTTAGTTTTCCAGTGTCCTTCAAAAGATCTCCGTGGAGCATATAGTGTGTTACTCAGTTTGCCCATACTGGCAAGATGAGACACTGATCTTACTCTGCTAGAATGTGTAGAAAACCAATATCCTGTTATAAAGCTTCAGCCTTATGCTTCTCTTTTAATATAAGCCGTCATTACTGAACAACCACAGTATTACCCAGATCTGTTTTACATGAGTCCTTGGCAAGACAATGTCAGCTGTACTTAATAAACAAGGTCTGCATTTATCGATTCAATGATATTGTAAAGGGTGAAGTGTCATCTGGTGTTACTAGAACATCAAACCTGCACATCAGATGCAAGACAACCATCAGTTGCTGGAGGGCTGCATTACCAGCTAACGCAGAAGGAAAAACAGCATGTGAAATTTCCACGAAAAACCCAGCTCCCAAATTTGAGTAAGAAATTGATTTCCTCTGTGACCAATCTTCCATCCCCCAAGCTGGAATGATATCATGGACCTATGCTTCCTTCATGACAGCATCTAGTGTAGACTGGTTGTCCAATTCTGTCTTGACCACTGTTCCCTGGGGCATCCCTCTCCATCCCAGAGCCATGGAATGCTGTTGTCCCCATGCTGCTTCTGTGCAGGAGTCACAGGGGTGCTTCTCACTGGATTTATTTTCTTTCTATCTTCTTTTTCCAGCAACCAGTGGTGAATTTCACTTGAAATAATACTTTGTTCTTTGGTTTTCCTGAAGAATGTATCAGGGACAGAAGTCTCTATGCCATCAAGGAAGCAAGATGACAGAGCTGATGGGTAATTTCTTCGTATCCAGGATGTTTCATCCAAGGCATTTGTTCGCCCTAATGTTCTTCCAAGCCAAAGTTCTTGCAGCCTCTGCCTCAATTCCTCAGAACATTCCTGAAATATAAGGCCTTTATCTCCAGTCTTTCCCAGAAAGTCTGTTTACAAGCAGGGTACAGACAAACCCAGGACAACCTATGAAATTAAATGTCAAAGCAAGTATATGTACCACAGAGCTCACACCAGCTCTCCATAACCAGGCAACTAACCCCCAGTGCAACTCCTGAGAACACCTTCAAACAAAGAACATGGGAAACCCCCAGCTTTGAGGAGGGTAGAGTTTCCCCCAAAAATGTTGGTTTGGTTTATGTTTGGTTCAAGCCAAAGCTGGTATTCTGCACACACACATGCAAATCCCCGTGAAAAAAAAATTTCACGTTTTTGGCCAGGTGTCCTAGTGAGATAAATCAGAAGTAAAAATAGCACTGATTCTAGACATGGAGACAGGAGTGTTACTCCTGTAACACCATAAAAGCATCTTGATTTGGAGCTCTATGTATACCCTGCCCTGGCATCTTTGGGGAAGAATCACATTTGTCCTTACATTCCTGACCTACCCTGTTACAGACCTCAGTCTGCTTCTTTTGCAGAGACCTTTTCAAGGGGCTGAGTCAAATTGTCCAGAGATGTCAACAAGTTGTGAGAGGCAGGCTCACACTGGCAGCAATTACCAGAGGGCAATGATCAATGGGGGTCTTTTGTTAGCATTACAGGATCACTATTGACTCAGGAAGGAAGTGCCCCCATGGTTTAGGCTGAGCTGAAATGGACAGGCAGCCTTGCCCTTGGCTGCTCACAAGCCACTAACCTACACTTTTCTCATTAATTATTCCTGTCCAAATGGCAGCGATCGTTATGATCCACAATCAGCTGAGGAAGAAGAGGTCACAGCAAACACAGAGGCTCCATTTACCAATCTAAGGCATGCATCCTTTCTCTTATTTGCATCCAAAGTGTTGTATGACACCAGTGCTGTTCCTCTGACAAACAGGTAACAACACATGACAGCCACACCAGCTCTCTGCAAAAAAAAAAAAGGGTAGAGCTTACATGTTTTTCCACTTATAGAAGTAAAGCTACAAGGCACAGTGACCTTGCTAATTGCATAGATGGCGAGGGGGAATAGCATTCACATTCCAGTGCACCCAGATTGCCTTGATCCTCACATACTCCGATCCCAAACTATGGCCAGAGCCATCAAGGGTTTACAAGGCACTTGATGCACAATCCCATTGCTTCAAAAGTATAGTTTGTGCGAGGGAATTTATAGGAAGAAAATACATTTGACAGGAATAAAAGACATTTGAGGGATGAGGGCTTCTGGATGGAAGGATGGAGTCTCCTATTAAAGTCACCTTGCACTGCTGAGGGATAAATCACTCCCTTGAACATATTGCAGTCTGTTGTAAAGGCAGATGATTAGTATGACTGAGAATGAAACCACGCTCTGTTCTTGCCCCCCACTGTGTTATTTTTCTCCCTTGCACTGAATTGTTCAAGCAGCAGCATTTTAAATCAAGCTCTGATTTAAGAAAGGGAAGAATATACAAAAGGAGCAGTATATTCTGAACACACCTTGCCCTTCAAGCTTATTGGTCCCCAGACACTTCAGAAAGAGGAAAATCACGAGCCCCAGAGGAAACTTTACAAATGTGCACTCGCAAAGTGAAGTTTGCCACGGGTACTCAGCTGGGAAGGGAAAAGTCCCCAGCGCCTCTGTTCAACACCCTGAGCCCTGGGGGAGAATGCATTTGCAGCATTTGGTTGCTGTGCCCCAGTCTATCCTGATAACCAGGGAACAGCAGACAGCCTCAGGAGTTTCAGGACATAAAGAAAGGCCCCCACCAGGAAGCCATTTCCCTCTCCAAACTGCATTTGTGCAGAAGGGGTTTTTTCCCTCTCTTTCTCCCCTCAGGGGGGATAAAATAAGGGAAGAAGGGACTTTCAACATCTGCTCTAGATTTTTATTTCAACTCCACTGATTTATTTTCAAGATTCTTATCCAGTGCCTATAGCTTAAGCAGTCTGTATTTTTCTGACAAACAACTGTCAGACCCACTACTGTTCGTTGAACAGAAATGCCATCAGCCTTTGACTGAAGCATTTGCAGTGGGAAAGATCAAGAATTCATAGACTGGGTTTATGCCAGACTCTACTGCACCAAAAGCATCTTACAGTCATCTTCCACAGCCTCGAGAAGTGACTGAGAGATGTGAATCGTTCTTTCCTACATCAGTCTGCAACAGTGATCGGGTGGGAGATGGCAGAAGGAGAGGTGATGATCACGGGCTCTGAGGAGCTGCACTGGTTTTCAAACACTCCCCACTCTGTGGTCTCCTAGCGAACAGCAAGAGAGTTTAGCAATTGCTACTGTACTGCTATAGCAGTACAAAAACTGGTGCTGAAACACCACGCAGGGTCTGTATTCACCTGCAAAAAGAGGTCCCATTTTCAAAAGACACATAGGGGAGTTTACCATCCCCTGCTGGGTCAGGGCTAATGCTGACCAAACCCTGTTACTTCTGTTTAAGAGAAACCCATTCTCCCACAGGCAAAAATAGCAGCTTTTGTTCAGGGCACAAGAGATCAGGGATTTGTTATTCATACTTCTGCAAAGCACTCATGCTCAGCAAGAGATGATCCCTGTCCCAGTCATCTTCCAGACACAGACCTCTTGGGGGGGTCCATCTCTTCTCCCAGCTAATGAGCAATAAAACAAGAGGAAAAAACCTCAAGTCATGCCGGGGAAGGTTTAGATTGTATTTTAGGAAAAATTTCTTCACTGAAAGGGTGGTCAAGCAGTGGGACATTTCCCTGACTCTAACGATGTCCTCTGCCCTCCCAGCTGCCGTGTTGCCTCATCAAGACTTTTCTCTACCCATTTCCATGGGCTGTGAGTGCCCATGGGCAGTGATCTCAACAGACGGGGTAAACAGTCACCACTGGACAGCGCTTCAAACTGGTGGTGGCTAAAGGACCAAGTTACATGGAAGCATATCCACAGAAACTATTTTAATAACAATGGGCTGGCTGGGACAGCCATGCTGATGGTGGGGTGACCATGCTCTCTGTCAGGGCAGCCACCGTGGCTTGGCCAACTCCTCTACCCTGGCAGAGGGCAGCCAGCAGAGCAGGGCTGCTGCTGCAGCTGGGCAAGCCACAGCCCCCGCCAAAGCCCTGTCAGCAAGTGGCCACTTCCCCATCAGCGAGAGCCCAGTGGCTGGAGGGCCAAAAGCTCAGCCATGCTCCCAAAGCCGTGCTGTGCTACACTCCGCACACCGCTGAGCCTGTTTACATAAAGCCATTTCTTGTTTTCCTTTCCAGAAAGAGCACTGCCAATCGCTGGAGGCAGATGTGTTTATCAAGAAGTGTATCTCAAAGCCTGACATGAGATCTGCAGCCTCTGGTGCAGCTGAAAAAGTCTGTCAACACCTTGGAGAGAGCAAGCCAGCGGGGCCAGCGGGGGACCAGCCGGGGCCGCAGTCCTGCCAAAAGCTACAAGAGGAGCTCAAGCCAAACAAACCTTTTCCATGCCCTCTGTTCAGTATCTAGTGGGGGCGTCCAAACCACAAATCAGCCAGTTCTTACGTGAAAGGAAAAGCCTTTTTTATTATTATTTTTTAACCTCTCCCCCTCATTTGGAGAGCTGCTCTGCCCTTAAACCTGTGAATATATCACTGTATTAGGTCTGAAAGTTTATGTCAGAGGGATGTTGAAGTCTGACCATGCTGAAGATTGCCTGCTTAGGAAATAAAACACCCTTCTAGGGATCTCTGCACTTGATGATCAGCCTGAATTAAAAAAGTACTGAGGGGCAGAGTAAATCCTTCAAGCAGAGACCTGCCGGGTGGGGGAAGGGGGTGAGTCATGGGTTAAAGAGACTTTCTGTTAATGCTTTCAGGCTCTATCTGCTGCTCCTGAACTGCCACTTCAGAGACAGCAGTTTCTGGGGGAGCAGAGGGTCACGGAAACCCTCATCACAGGATGGGAGTCGCCCACAGTCCTTGGGGTGTCATTGCAGTCTGCAAACCAAGATGGGTTCTTCCACCTCCTTTTCCAGAAGCACCAGCTCTGGAAGCGAGAAGGAGAAAGAAAGGCAATTTGCAGAAAACTAATTTCACAGACCCATGGAAGGAAAGAGAAAAAGAAGGAAGACAAGAAAAAGAAATAAAGAAATCCTGCTTTACAGTGAAATGCAGTTCCTCTGAGTTACAAAGAAAATGTTGCCCATATCTGTGCAAAATTCCACTAGACTTATTGCTTATCTGGTAATCATCAGTCAATTACATTTGCACTCAGCTAAACTTCCTGAGGCAGAGAAATCTTCAAATCACCTCTTCTGCAAATCACTCTTTCTTCTCCACAACTCTTCGCTCCGGCACCTTCCCCATCCCTCCTCCTTCCTGGGGCTCTGTGACTTGTGCTGGGCAAGGTGCCCAAAGGGGGCTATTGCAGCTCCCCATGGGAGAAGCATAGCTGGCATTCCAGGGCACTCATTTCCTTGAAGCCTTCAAAAATGACAAACAGCTGGAGAAATAAAAAGTGCACACACACAAAAAGATGCCACAACGTCCACAATTGCATACCTAGGAGAAGATTGGGGTTGTATGTATGCAGGTACAGTCCTGGCCCCCATGCATTTTCAGAAATCCCTGAAGCTGGATTCCAGGATGGAAAAGCTACTTTTTCAATCCTCTTTCATTTGGAGAACTTCAACCTTCCCCTTTGTGGGTGTATGATGGGGACACATTCCCCACCACTCCTGGTCCAGAGAGGAAAGCACAGCTCCCCAGGTCATCCATGGACAGGACATGTCCTAGGCCTGGCCACAATAACATGGACTGGACCATGCTTCTCACACTTCATGTAAGGCAATTTGAAGGTGCTCTTCTCTGGAGCTTCCTGTTGCTGTTTGGTTTATAACATGAGTATAACAATAAGCAAATCCTAGTTATTCCTTGCTCATAGGCACATGGAAGAAACTGGGCAGGAGGATTATCTTGTGACATCTGGTATCACCAGTGGGATCTAAATAGGCAATAAAGATGCGAAAGAAAGATACATTTTTATGGACCCCCTGTGGAAGTGCAAAGCATGGTGTTTATCTTTGCATCCACTGGGCTCACAGGATTCTCACCCTTGGGCCACCAAGTTTTCCTTGCCAAGGTAAAGGTACAGAGCATGGGGCTAAACTTGTTTATTTGCAGTATCCTATTCTCAGCAGCAACTGCAAGACGGTTTCCACACTTAGTGTCTCCCCAAGCTACTTAAGTCCTACCTAAGTCTGTTTGGATGGTTCTGACAGGCTCAGGGAGAACAATTTCTGAAGTTCAGGCTCATGAGAAAGACAGCTTTCTGGTTTTCCTCATAATGAATGGTTTTAGTTATTTTCCAAACCAAAAACCCCAAATGCAGGGTTTTTTACCCTTCTGCTCCCCCTTCCTGCCGTTCAAAGCTTTTGCATCGACCACAGTACTCATTCCCACGTAGCCTCCAAGAGCTGCAACTCATAATCTTCACACCAAATGAATTTCTGTTTACAGTCTCACAGCTGGTCATAATGAGAAGGACTTCCCAAATTCAAAAAAATCAGCATCTGCCTCTTGTGTGTATTTTCCACTTAATATCTAGGAAAAATATAACAACAGGACCATATTATCAAAAAATATATGAAAACTTTTTTCCAGGGTTTATTCAGAAGCTACCCAAACACTGTGCATTAGATTCCATGACAGGCTTCATGTTGGCAAACAGATAAGGAACACAGTGGAATAGATTTCCCAAATGGGCTAAATCAGCACCATTCCCTTGACTCCATTTACATAGTACAAGTCTGGCCGGAGATATCTAAGACACAGGCACCATGACCAGGAGTTAAATTAGAGTCTGCAATTCCCATTAGTATTTCCTGTAATAGGAATCTTTGCTGGAACTGCCATATCTTGGTGCTTCCTGAAGTACAAGTAATTATTGGGGATGTCAGGAAAAAATCCTTCGGGATAGAGTCATGCACATACCTACTTGGGCACACTGGGCACACCCCTGCTGGGAGCCTGGATTCTTTTTCTGGGTAATGAAACACTGAATGTCTGCTTTTCAGGATGATATTTTGTGCATGTAGATGACAGCACAGGCAAAATGTCAGAATAGTCATTTTATCTGGCTGGTTGACAACGGGGCTTGCAACGTCCAAACTAAAACACGTTACCCTTTGGAAAGATCACATTACTGCCAATAGGCAAAACGTTCAAAACTGCTTATCAGCCAGGCTTGGAGTAAGGCCAGAGCACGTCTGGGGCAGAGGCCTTTCTTTGCCCATCACATCATCTCTGTTATCAGCCACTTCTCTGCAAGCTCACACTGAGTCTTCTCATACTCCCTCCGCATCCAGTTCACCAAGGCCCAGAGGAGGAGGATGAGAAAGCATCTGAGCTTCTTCTCTGCTGAGTGCTTCCTGTTTCATTTGTTTCTTTGTTTTGAAAAAGAGAAGAAAGAATCTGTCTTGAATGTCATGTATAGAGACTCTGGCTCTGAAACTGCTGCAGTGCTCCTATTCAGCTGCAAGCATCCCCACGCTCAATGGCCCTTTATCCCCCGATCACTGACATGACAGGAACTGCGGTTACCATGTCACCGGCAGCTATTGCAGGCTCAGAGGGATCAGGACCTTCAGCCACAGGTTATGGACTCAATACATAATCAGAGTCCCCTGAGCTCCATGATCACTCGGACCTGGCAATGCAACCTTCGGAATGCATCTGCCCTCTCCAGCACACCACTTACAGCATACAGCATGCACGAAATCTAAACATTTGACCTTTTTTTTCTTTTTCGTACTCTGTTAGAAGAAACAATTTAAATTTCATCCAATTTATTTTGTCTTTAGCGAGCTACAGTGTTGCAAGAGCACTGTGAAACCACTGACAAAAAATTGGGTGCCTTCTACCTGCTCTGGCACACAAATCACAGTTAAAATCATGCAGAGTTTTTTTTAATGTGAGAATTGTTTATTCTAGGGTTGCCTACTTGAGCTTGTCACTCCCTTGCAGTTGGGTAAGTCACCTAGTGGTGGTCCCCAACCAGAGCTTATGAGCAGGTTGCTGGTGAAAGTGCCAACAGAAAGCAACTGGGCAAATTTGCCTTTTGCAGCCATTTGGGGCCTCAAAACTCCATTACATGAACAATACTGAGAACTCAAAGAAGCATCAAGCTGGACAAAGTGGACGGGTTAGAAAATTAAAATAAAAATTCACAGAAAAGACATTCCACTGTGTATCCAGGTCCAATTTGTGTACCCATTGCCTGCTTTGTGTTAAAAGCTCTCTCCTGAATTAAATGCACATGTTTTCCCAGGATTTCATAAGACTCCACAATTGCCTTTAGACAACGGAAAGACTGACCTCAGCTTTTCCAGCATTGTCTTACTGTTTTCTGTGAGGGAAGCAATGTGAAAATCTTCCCAAACCAGCTGTAATAACTTCAAAAATTTGTCTTGGTATTTTTCAACGTGTAGAAATGATTTGGTTTTTCTAAAGGGATTAGTTCCCTTGCTAAGGCTAGAAGTACCGCGGCACGGGTGTGCAAAACATGGCATGTTTTTCTTTACGGGAATGCGGCTTCTCCTAACCCAGATTTTCACCAGCTTTCCCGCTGTATTAAACAAACCCACTGCCTCGGCGGAAAACCGTCCGGGCAGCCTTGCAGGGGAAAGGAAAACCGCGGGGAAGGGGCCGTGCGGCGGCGGGGCCGCTCCCCGGTGTCTGCTGCCCTCCGGTGGCCGCACGCCGGCGCTGCGTGTTCGCCGCGCGGGCACAGGATGGGGACACGGGCGAGCACGGACGGCTCCGATTTTTGACATGTACCTACACACATATGTACATGTAAACATGCACACATATAGACATACACGTATTACACGTATATAGGTGTGTAGATGTGCATACACACACATACAGACGTGTGTGTGTATATATATTTATGTGTGTGTATATACACATGGATATATATGTGTATGTGTGTGTATATATAGATATATACATAAAAAGCATCGTGTTTCTCTTGACTCCCCCCTCGACCCCAAACCGCCCCTGCACTTATGGCTTTGGGAACGCCATTCATAAGATTTGGGGACGGCGTTTAACAACACTGCATAATACTCCCCTAATGAGAGCAAAAAGGTAACACCTCATACCAGATAGGCACATGCACAGGCTCCCAAGCCAAGCAAACATACCTGTGTGGAAGGAAATAATCTGTGGCACAGCAATAGCTGCAAGCCAAAATGGGGGAGAGTGGGGGGTTTGAAACCTTTTTTTTTCCTTTTCTTTTTTTTTTTTTTCGTCGTTTGCTTGGTTGCTTTGTTGTTAGTTTTACACCCCAGCCCCCTTACTTCCCCAGGGAACCACTTTCCCTTGTCGAGTCTGCAGACGTGACACTGTGGGAAAGATGCCGACTTGTACTTTGTCCTGCTTCATTGCCCCCGGCATGGATCTGGCTGTTTTCCGGCCAGCATTCTTCTGCAGTGCCTTAACTTCACGGAAAGGAGAAAGCGAGGGTTTAGGGGAGGAAGGTTTCAGGGTTTCACCAGTGCAGATAGCCCACACTATAGAAACAAACAAACTATGCAGTGAAAGCATTTTAAAGTCACAATTCTCTGACTCCGTACGAAAGCAAAATAGACTAGAAAACCACAGGCTCTGTATTCAAAACCCTCAGGGTGCAAAGTGGCCAGAATAAAACCAAAAGAAATGGTTGTCCAAGAAGAGGCCAGAAAGGCGGTGTGATACTGAAGAAAGACTGGGAGAGGCTTGGGGACAAAGGATGAGTAAGAGGAGAGGAGAAAATGAGTGGGGGGCCCCGGTTCAGCAGTGACCCTATAACGAGCTCATCAGCAAACACATGCATTTCACCACAGGGCATGCTTAACTCCCAGTGCAGTTCCTGGGAATGACCAGTGCACTGGGAAAAGAGAGGAGGGGGGACCAATTTTGGACAGGGTCAATTATTTCCAATTATTTGGAGATGGGAGAGGAGATTCTTTCCAAGCCCAGTGGGTAATCAGACTTGTGCAATGAAGTGTAGCATTTGTTTCTCCCTGTTACCATAGCAGATATATCCCCTCCGCTGTGGAGCCATCTCTATTTCCCTGAGCCCTCCCCAACTCAAGGCCCCTTTCGCTTCTCACCAAACTACGCAGTCATTTCTTGAGGGAGTGAATTACAGCAAGTTATTCCCTAAGGAACCTTCCTTATTTAGAGAGAAACCACAAGCCAGGGAGATCTGGGAGTGGAGAAGGAGAGAAAGAAATCAGGCTTGTTTAGAGGCAGCAGCTAAACAGCTGGGAGATCTTTCAGTTGGTTTATATTTCTAACTCTGTTTGGGTCTTGCTTTACAACCTGAATGAAAACAAATCAGGATTGTTTCCTCCTTCTTGGAATGTCTGTTTAGGGTTTTAAGGGCGGAACAAGGAGGGGGAGAGGGGGAACAACTCCACATGGGTTCTCAGGAATCACTGCTTTCCCAACGCCTGCAGCCTCTTTATCCCCCTGCTAACCTCTTCTGCACACATGCAGCCCCACTGCCTTCCAGCCACACAATACAGAGACAGTTGTAAAACTGCTTTGTCAAAAAAGGTGGCTTTTCACCCTTTTCTTGGAAAAGGGAAATGTTTTTCCTGTGTTGGGTCACTGCAGAATAAACTGTCCTGGACCATCACAGCGATTTAAATTTTTTTTTCAAGTCACAAAAGCAGAAATTTCCCTTTCCTCTCCCCGCTCTCCCTCCCAAAAAAAAAAAAAAAAAAAAAAAAAAAAAAAAAAAAAAAAAAAAAAAAAAAGACAAAATCCTTTCGTTGCTTCATACAAATGTCCCATGTCATTCTTTCATGGGATTAGTCCTAAATGCCGGGTACTGAATTCAAGAGCATTCCCACGTACATAAGCACTTGTGAGCTGTCACAGCCCAGCTCCGAGAGGGTCACACAAGCACGACATGACCTTCTACCCCCGCGTTACTGCCGCGCTGGGCAGAAGCATGGCGTGATGTTTCTTGGGCCATTAAAAGTTGTTTAAATTACACACTGTACGCAGTGGCCTCAAAGTGCCTCATCTGCTAAACCAAACTGAAGGGACTGCAAGCTCCCCTGGAGACAAAAATGCAAACCCCGCGAAAGCGGGATGAGAAGAGGGGCAGGAGGCAGCGGCGGCTGTATGCGGCCGCGGGAGCTCGGCGGGCAGCCCTGCCTCGGGGACGGGGCTTGCTGTGGCAGTCCCGGAGCCTGCGGACAAGCAGAAGATAGAAGCAGCTCCGGCGAGCTCATCGGGGAAGTTCTTTAGAGGATAACTTTCCTTTCTTACACTTAAAACCACACGTATGAAATAGAAACGCTCCCCGTGCCAGCGTGTGTATGTGTATATTTGCAGTCCCGGCGTGGGGACCCGAGCACGCAACCTGGATCACACCCGGAACACTTCGATAGGAGGCGGGCACGCCGGGCTGCCGCTGCGGGCTCTCCGCGGCGGAGGGCTGCGGGGAGAGCTCGGGCCGGCCCCCGCTCTCTGCACCGCACAGGGGCTGACGGGGCTGCCCCGACCCGGGCCCGCCTGCTGAGTGCGTGTGTGCCCGTTTGGCAGCGCTACAGGCGGTGCCCCCGAGCTCGCAGCCCCCGGCGCCGGACTCGCCGCCGGCCGAGGCGGCCCCGAGCATCCCCGGACCCGGCTCCGAGGCGGCGGCTCCAGCGTGAGCCGCTCCGGAGCTGCCACTGAACCAGCCCGGGAAGCACCTGTGTCCCTTCCCTTCTCAGGGAAAAGAGAACCGGAGCTGGTTTGCTTTGTCTAATTAACAATAAATGCCACTTCCCCTGGCCTAGGAAAGGAAATTCACCCTACACAGAATTCGGGGCGGGACGGACAGTGAAGCTCCCGAGTGCCCGTGGGCTTAGTTTCCGATTTTATTTTAAAATTTTCTCCCTGGGCAGACGTGGAAAAGTGCTAAAACTCATAAAGCCAAGCGGCGCAGCCGGCTGCCCGCCCGGTGTCCCCGCCTGCCCGCTGCGGCCCGTGGGTATGTCCGCCTTGCCCAGCAGGGCGGGCAGCCCCAGCGCACGGCCCGGTGCAGTGCCGGTGCCCCCAGTGGCCCGGTGCTGGCCCGGTGCCGGCCCGGTGCCCGCAGTGGCCCGGTGCAGCGCCGGTGCCCGCAGAGGCCCGGTGCCGGCCCCGGCCCCGCACCGCCGCTGCAGCGCGCCGCGCGGCCACGGGGCGGCGCCCGCCGCCTCCGCCCCCCCTCGCGCCCCCGTGATTTGCATACGCGGTGTGGATTGGTCAACGTTTCCACTTGCGTCATCTATGACGCCAGTGCTCCCCGGCCAATGGCTCTCCGGGAGTGCCGCCATTGGCTGCCTGCGTAGCTGTCAATCAGGAGTAATTTGCATGCGGGCGCGCTCCCGCCGTGGGAGCGCAGGCGGGCGGGGCGCGGAGGGCGCGCGGGGGGCCCGGCGGTCACGCGGAGTCACACGTCACAGCAGTGGCACGCGCTGGCGGCGCCCCGCCCCGCCGCCCCGCGCGTGGCTCTGCCCCGGAGCTCCGCGCCACCGGCGCTCTGTGGCGGCCATGGCGCCTGCAAACTCCGCTCTGAAACCGTGGCCCAGCGCCGAAACGAGCGTGTGTGCCCGTGTTCGTGGTCTGGGTTTGTGGTGCGCGTAGCTGTGCCGGCCACACCCGTATGTCCGGCTCCTCCGGCAGCGGGAGGAAGAGGCAAAGCCGTGGGTGCTCCTCCACCGCCCCGGCCGCCGGTCCGCTTGCACGGCACGTTCCCCCGCGTCTCCCCGCGGGATGCGAGGCAGGGGCGTGGGAGCCCCGGGACACCCAAGGGAGAGAGGCCGCGTAGCAGCTCCCCACCGTGCGGGGCAACGCCGAGCGCGGCTTCTGCACTGGGGAACACAACGCGGGGGTCAAAACAGGCGGCAGCCCCCGCTCGCTGCGCACACGGGGAGCGGCGCGCCCCGGGAGCGGCAGCACAGCTCAGCCCCGGCCCCGCCGCCCCGGGCCCGCTCCGCTCCCCAGAGCCCTGGCGCACGCGTCACCGACGGGCGCTGCACGTCACCCCGCCGGCCCCCGACGTCACCGCCGGCGGCGTGAGGGGGAGCGGGCTGGGAGCGCGCAGGGACGGGGATTTACGGGCTTCGGGACGCGGCCGGCAAAAAGAGCCGCCAGCGCTACGCGGGTCCCGGAGGGCCTACGGGCACACACCGGGGGGGGGGGACCAGCCAGCCCCGTGCTCCCCGCCCGGTCCGCCCGCCTGTCCCAACGCGCCCCGGTGTTTTGGGGGGCAGAAATCAGAGCGGGCCCTCCGCAGGGGCCGCACAGCGGAAGGGTTTCGGCAGCCGCTGAGGCGCGGCCAGGCCGCCTCGCCGCCCCCCGGCGATGGGGTACAGCACGGCCGGCTTTGGCTTCTTAGGCGTGTTTACAGAAAACACGCAGAAAACAAAACAAACACAGCTCCAGGCGCTTCCTGACCCTCTCGCCGCCCTTATTTAGAAACAGAGGCCGGAGCAGCCCCGAGACCGTCGGCGTGACGTCACTAGGGAGGGGCTGTGTCGTCACGGCTGGTGGGTACGGAGGGCTGGAGCTGTGATCCCCCCGCGGCAGCACCGGGACCGCCGCTGCCGCCAGGTGTTGGATTTCCGCCGCGGCGGCAAATTGATGCTTTAATTGGCGAAGCAGCTCTATTTTCTCCCCTCTTTTTTTTTTCTTTTTTTTTTCTTTTTCCTCGCAAATAAAGTAAACACAAGAGGGCGTTTCGAGCCTTTGATCCCGGCTCTGTACAGTAAGGAAAACAAACCATGAACTTCAAAAGGGATGGAGCTTTTCTGGGGTTAATTTCGCTTCCTAAACGGCTAAACACGGCAATAAATCATAGCTTCCCTCCCCTCCAGGAAAGCGCTAATCGGAGGAATATGTCCCAAAAGCACCCTTCACCATCGGCAGCCTCAGAGCCCGCGTAGGCTGTGATCTGACGGATCAAACTTCAGGCGGGAGATACTATAAATCAACAGGTTTCATAAATCTTTGCAGGCGACAGCACCGCGGGGCCGGGGCGGGGGCGGGAGAAGGGGAGTGCCCGGCGTTAATGTGGGTACCGTGAAAATTCACTTCCTCGCAAGAATTGCATTAAGTAAACCTAACACCGAAATGTTGTCTGGCAATCTGTCTTGAAAAGGTTACAGCATGTTAAAGATTTGGAAAGCTCCATAAAGCAGTAAAGATTATGAAGTACAGCTTAAAGGTTTATCAAATAACTTCCCGTGCCCGGACAACATTTAAACCGAAGGCAAAACCTGAAGCCTGTGATCTTTGCAGTCTGAGCCCATAAAAGTGTTTGAGGAGGTATTCTGGTTTCTGCGGCTTTATAGTATCGCTTCTCTAATACGTAATTTAAATCCACTTTTCAGGAGCCGATATCTGGTAGTAAAACTAATACCAGGCGATTAGACACGGTGCTTTAAAACCGCGTCGGGGTAGATGCAGTCCGAAGGGGCATATACGTGAAATCAGGAAGCGAACCTGTGGCTAGAGAGTGGGGAAACGATCCTTAAACCCTCTTGTCCCGAGTCTGGGAGCGAGGGGAAGAGACCGTGTGCTGGAAACGGCACGGAGGAGAAGGGGCACAGCAGCCCGAGCTGCCCCGCCCGGGGAGCGGTGTAGGGAAGTGGGGGACGACCAGCCGCGGTGCCGGGAGCCGCGGAGGCGCCTCCGGGCTCTTCCCTCACTGGTTTCCGTCCAGGGCTGCCCCTCCGTTCCCTGCACACACACACACCGGCTCTGAATCACACGGTGTTTTTAAGGGGGCTCTTTGATCTGGCCAAGTGTCAGAGCCCCGAAAGCCGGGACTCAAATAACACGTCGTTACGGCAAACAAATTTCTGCAGTCAGCTTTATGGCTTTATTGTCTATGGCACGAATAAACTCGGGGAATTAGCAGGTTAGGGGGGAAAAAAAAAAAAAGCTCGCCTATAATAAAATACACATCTGTTTCCAGGAAAAATATGGTAAAAAACACACAGAGTCAAAACCTGGCTTAGTCTCCACTGGCTGTATGGATAGGGAAAAGCACCATCTGTCATTTTTTAAGTGGCCCTTATGTGGATATTTACATTTGCAATAGGCGTTTTAATCACTCGTTTTATAATATTTAGTGTTGAGTGCATTTTGCAATACACATATACAAGAAAAAAAAAAAGCAAGCTCAGTGTGTGTATACAATCATATCAATTCCCTTTCCACGAACAAGCAGGCGCACTTAAAGCATAGACTACCATAAAATTTATATAGGGGTAGATTTTTATGGGCTTGTGTATTAATAGTCTCTAATAAAATAAAGTTTACTCTGTATGTGTGTGGTTTGTGTGCATATGGCTACGCTCACCGTCCGGTTCTCAGTGTGCTGGATAACCTGTGCAGGAATTATTAAAGGGGGCATATACATATACCCATTAACACGTAGTGATAAATCAGTGAATGTCTGGGTTAGCTTGCGCACGTACCGAGATCTAATTTCCGAGCTGGGAGAACAATATATCATCTCCGATATTTCAACAAGTGGGGTTTTGGTGTGTCTTAAATATTTTGCGAGCCAGACTATGCAACCGGAAATAATGGATTTTCTATGAGATATTAAAGAAAAATCCATCATCTTTTTTTTTTTCTCTTTGGAAAGTCGTTAAAAGTTTGGAAAATAAAATCCCAGAGATTTGCGAGGGTATTAAATCGTTTCGTTCCCTCTTTGCACACACGCGCGTGTGCCCCCACACACGAACCCTTCCATGCGCACACACGTGCTGCCCTTTTTGTAGGGATTCCCACCGAACCCATGAAAGGACACCGGTGGGTGTTAAACGATGCGACTTAGGAGCTTTCAATCCACAGGTTTAGTTTCCCCTAGGTATTGCATTCATATGTACTTTATTTGTATTTAATAGATAAATATTTTACACGTCTATATACGTTGTATATGCATATGTGTGTACGTTTAGCAAGAAATGTAGATTAATTGATCGGAGCCTCTGCTCCGGGGGACCCTGGCAGACCCCCCCCGCGGACGGTCTGCGGGGATGATGGCGGTGCCTCCCCCAGGTACCGCAGCGCAGAGGGGCGATGGGATGAAGGCAGTATGTGCTGGAGGGGTTGCGGAGGGAGGCACCCTGGCACGGGCGGCGGATCCGCCTGCCCGGGAGCGGGGATCGCCCGGGCTTTATTCCCTACCATAGCTCACAGCTTCCAGGCCCTTTAATAAGTCCAAATATTTACCCTCGAGAGAAACGCTTTATGCGGCTGCATGAGGGCTCGTAACCTTTGACAGGAGCCGTCACAAAACACTCCTCCGTAATGGACCACAGTGCGCGTACATCTAATTTATTGTGCTAAAAGTTATTGCAGGGGCTGCGGGAGGGGGTCTCGGACTACAAATAAGCGTTTTGCCACTGAGCGGAAAACACCGCCCCTCGGTCAGCCGGGCAAAGCCACAGGGTATCCGATTCGGCCCCATCATCCATCCCATGTGATGCCGCTTTCATGCTTTTGGGGGGAAAAAAAATACAACAAAAAAACCCGCACCGGATACTGCAACACGATACCCCGGTAATGCGGCAGGCAATATGTTTCCCGCGTATCTGATAAAGTGGAGTGTTGAAACGAAGGGCAGGAAACCGTGCCCGATTTAACGGGGAGAAGCGGGAAAACCCCGGCAGCCCTGGGTGGCGGCGGTGTCAGCACCGGTCCGGAGCCACCGGGAGTCCCGGGCTTGGACCGGGTGGGAGCAGCCCGAGCGCCTTTTAAAGCCGGCGGCCGGTGCGGGCTAATAAGGGGGGACACTTCCAGCGGCAGCAGCACCCGTGGGGGCAGCGCGGAGGAAGCCCGATGGGATATTACCCTGTTTGTTTTCCCTTTGATCCGTAGGAAATAGGTCCTGCACTGCGTGACCCATTAAACTAATAAGATTGTAAAGATCAGCGAGAGGGGCTGGGGCCGCTAATGGTTCCCATCTGGGCCAGGTTTCGGCGTTATTAAAAACGCCGAGGCAGCGGGCTTGGGTTACAGAGCCGAGGTGAAAGCAGAGAGAGCGGGGAGCCGGGACCACACATCGCACCAATTAGCGCGGCGCGGCGGAAGGGCCCGGGGAGCCGGAGGGGCCGGCACGCCATAAACCCCGGCGGGACCCCGCGCCCCGCCCGCCCCGCGCCCGCGCCCCGCCCGCCCGGCGCCCGCCCCGCGCCCGCCCCGCGCCCGCCCCTCATGCATATGCAATGGGCGGGGCCTCTATGCAAATCAGCGCCCCGGGGCCGCCCAGGGCGGCGCGCGCGGTGGGCGGGGGCGGGGACGGGCCCCGCTTTGAATAGCACCGCCCGGCGCGTGACGCCCCCGCGCCCTCCTCCAATGAGGGCGGCCGCCGTCTCGGGTTGCTCCGGCGCGTGCGCCCCTTCCTCCCCGCCCCCGCGGGGCACGCCCCCCTCGCGTGCCGTCCAGCCAATAGCAACGCCGGATGCAAATACTAGGGGGCGGTGCGCGCCCCGCGGCCGCGGATTGGACGCGCGGCGCCGGCGCTGGGCGGCCCCTGGCGGAGGGGCGGGGGCGGCCCGCGATTGGCCGGCGGCGCGGGCGGGGCGCGTGACGGCGGGCGGGCGGGGGTCGGGGCGGGACGGGCCCCGCGCTCCTCCCGGCCCCTCCCGGCCCCGCCCGCGGCCTCCGCCCGCCCCGGAGAGCGGGGACCGCCCCTCTGGCGCCGTGTGCCCGCCTTCCCCCGCGCACGGGTGCTGCGAAGCTCCGCCGCCCCCCCGCCGGCTGCTCCCGCTCTGGCGGAAAAGGAGGCGGGCAGGCCGGTGTTGCCCCGCCGCCGCTGGGGTGCGCGATAAAAAGGGGAGGGGGAAGGAAAGAAACCCCTGAGGGCGGGGGCGGGGAACGGCCCCAACTCCGCTCGTTTGCGGCTAATGAGCAGCCTCGAGCGCGGGGCAATTAGCGGGTGTCAGCCCGGGGGAAGGCGGTGAGAGCGGGGAGAGCTGATGGAGGGAGGCGACAGGAGCGCCCAGGTTGAACCGGGAGGGGCTGAGTCTGACACACGGGTGCCGCAGCGAGGGTGGGGCGGTTCGCCCCCCTTGGCATCCATCCCTTTCGTGTGCCACGGTGAACAACTGTAAACGGCGCCTACGAGGTTAATTGAAAACATTCAGCTAATGGAACGATGCCTGCGAGACACCGAGTGTCTGAGCGTCAATTCAAACCTTCCCCCGGCCTCCCCGATGCGGTTTTTAAAAGAAGCAAATAGCATCGGAACTATTCGCTCTAGGCAGCTTCGTGCTTTTTTAAGTGCCCCAGCTTCACCTCTCCATGATTTAGGTGATCATCTGAAGTGATTTAAGTGATCGTCTTGCCTCGAGCGGTCATTTCAGCCTTTTCGTTAAAGTCGATTTCAGAACAAAAATCTCCTGGTGGTCGGTGGGGTCTTAAAGGCACCGCTTTAAAGGGCTTATTTTTAGCTAACAGCTTAAGATTAAAGCACATCTGAAAGCTTACTTATATATATATTCGTGAATAATCATTCTTCACCGTTATTTGCAATTTATTTTTTTTTTTACAGATTGTTCCTCACCATTGACACTGTACTTTACAAGCTGTTCTTCGCTGTATTTCTTGAATACGCACGAATTGACAGCTGACATAAACACTTCGCGGGAATAACATAGCATAAGTTAAGGGTGTAAATGTGCTTTCAGAACTCGCGTCAGAGCTGGCCCAGCAAATGCATAAATGATGCCGAAGCCTCTCAGAACGGCAGCAAATAGTTCTCAACACAGCGGGTTGCGGTTCGTACATGAGGGTGGTTTGTAATGTATCGTTCTCTGTCCGTGAAGGCTTTTTGCAATATTTGTTCTAAGCACAAACTATTAAATCGTACCGTGTATTTCGTTATTTGAGAGCCTGAGAACCGTGGCGTCAAGCAGGGAGACAACTTTGGGCTCTGATCCTGTAAGCGCTAATGGAGTCATGCTTGCTGTTTATCAGGACTTCTAGGACCAATTGTTCATAACTTCTGCAAAACTAGGGATAAAATCCCTGCTTAAGGATGAAGCAAATGAAGACTGAAAAATCCGTGTAGAGAAAGATAAATGTCATAATGAACAATCAGGGAAGCTACACGAGATACTGGGTGTAGCTCATTTTCAGGGAGCAGACTTGGGTAGAAAATTCGAAGTACACCCAGAACGCAGTTGTAGGATGTGGTATTGAAAACCTGCTCATTCTGAAGTTCGCTGTGTTAGTATAATTAATGTATGAAGTTCCCGCAGTGCCTGAGAGGGAAAAGAGCAAGTCTGCAATGCATATTTTTCTGTGCTTGAGAGCATGCCTTCGAGGGAGTTATTTTTATATTAAATATATGTGCTTATGTTACTCCAAAATACGTAAAATGCCTTTGTTTGGAGGTTTTGGGTTTGTTTGGGGTTTTTTTTGTTTGTTTCGGGTTTTTTTCTACATTGTTAAAATTTTTGTGTACTGTATTCCAGCGTTTCTGCTGCTCACATAACTTAATAGGGGAATCGTGCATCTTCGCTGTATTATTGCTGACGTAAATGACATGGTAAACCACTGAAAACAGAGGTGAAAGCTAACTGAATTTTTGTACCAAACCCACATGACAAGACTAATTTCTAGCTTAACTGTGTATTCTTCTAGACACTGTCTTCCTGTCATTTAGAAGTACTTAAAAACATGCAAATAAATTGCTGGTTATTCATATAGATTATTACAGATTCCTGTGGAGGAGGAGCACAGCAGGAGAAGGTGACAACTGCATCAGCTTGGTTCTTTACCTGACCTAAATTGATGTAGGCAGGAACATTTCCCTCTAGCTGGGGATCTGTGATATTGACAGATTTATTTGCTATTAAGGACCTGGAATTTAATTTACCTGAACTGCAAAAGAAGTTTTGACGGATAAAGATATAGGATCGGGCCAATGCAAAAAAAAAAGTCAATCACTGAACAATTGGTTTCAGCTTATTTTATTGTGTCTTAAATCCTGGTTTAGTTTTCTAAATTACTTTTGAGATACAGTTCATCAAGATGTCTGAAACTCGATGGCAGAAAATTCTATAGATCCAAATAGCTTAGTAGGACTTTTAAAAGGATTATGTAGCTGTATGGATAATAAAGAAGCCCAAAGAACTGGTAATACCAGCATGTATAAGGGATAGAAATACTTATACACCAAGGTGTAAAACAATACTAGATTTACATTGTTGGAAATAGTGTTTCCTGGTGCAGGCTTTTTCATAATCCTTTATCATGGAGTTATTCATTGTCCCTTACTTCACTTCATCTGGGACTGATATCTGTCTGAATAAACCACTTTTAATTTTGCCAACGTTTATATGTATTTTCCTTTTTGCGTATCTTAAATCATATTCCCTGCTTCATTCAAGATCTGTTCCACAATAAAATAAGTGGGAGTTTCCCCAAAGACTGACAGGCATTGGATTATGCCCTAAAGTAATCATTGTATTTCATGCAATGTCAAAGAATGAATAAGCATGAAATCTGATTAGATCTATTTTTCTCATGTTACAGTTATTGTGATTTGCACAATTGCTACTCAACATATTTTGCAGATTATGTATATTTTATGCATGTTAGAGAAACAGATTTTTTCCTTCCACACTTATTTGTTTAATCCCAATATGTAAAATAGGTAGCTGCTCACAGAAAGAAAGAGTGAAGCAGTTAACTACGTGGGGAGTCCTTAAGTGAAAATTTTTGCAACAGATATTCAAGAGTGGTTTACACCTGAGGCTGTACTCCCTGGTGATGAGGACAGGATAGCAGAGTGTAATTATTGGTTTCTGTTTCTGACCCTGGGGACTGACTAGGTGTGTGACCCTCTCAGTTTACAGGTCTGTAGGTTGTAACTCAGTTTGCCTTACTGAAGCAGGTTAAGAATCTTGTCTGCAATACTCCAAGAGTCACTGTGGAAAGACTTTTAGAAATACAAAGCATTGTGTGGAAACAGTAACAGAAACGCAGGCAGAAATAGCAGAGCTCTTGCATGCCAGAAACATTCAGCGTGTAGACATAAGTCAAAAATATCAGGGATAATTCATGGCTATGTCAGAAGATCAATTTTCCCTATACCAAGCACAAACTGAAGTCTGCTTTAAAGTAAAGCAAATGCAGAAACTGTGCTTTCCAGACATGGGAAAAAAAAAAAAAAGAGCTCATTTAAAGCACACTGTAGTAACAGTTAAGTGATTTTTCTTCTCTTAGGTGTTTTTAGTGGCATAAAGACTGCTGTTTGGACAAGCTGAACACTTGAAACTCATTTTTTAGTTCGTGCTTTACGGTTTGCTCTGGGTTTTGTTATTTGTTTGGGGCTTTTTCCAAGCCATGAGCTTCTGAAATGCAGTAATAGAAATCTTCTGATCATGATCTCTGCTGGACTAGAATGTTATTACACTTCGGTGGTGTAATTGTGAGCCAGCTAAGGAATTTGTTTCACGTTAGATCATTATAATTGTGAGTTCCAGACCTGGCCCTCTAATTCTGTTTGAATTAGGCACTCCTGGTACAGTCTATCACACTCATGTGCCTTGACTGTTCGCTGTGAACCCCGTGTCACAGGGCTTCTATAAACCCCACCTTGCCTTCTTCTTCAAAAAAAAAAAAAAAAAAGACCTATATGCTCATAGCTTTACAAAAACCAGATCTTTATGGTTGTGAATGCCATCCTGGGCATTGCTGGACCACAGAATAAAAAACCAGAAGCGTCATGTGATAAAATGATTAAGACACTCAAAACTCCGTTAGTGTGCACGGTCTCAGGCTTGTCCAGGTGGTAGCATGGGCTCCGGAGCCCTGCCTAGCTGCTCTGAGAAATGAAGGCAGGCTCGCAGCTCCCCCGTCTCAGAGCAGGAGCGCTGTGTTACCGCCCGTGCAGAAAAGCAGGCTCTGAGGCAATTCTTTAATCTGCCGCAGGAGGGTTGGCGGACTGCAGGAACACTGAACCGCAGCCCCGAAGTGCTGCCTCAGCCCTTGGTTTGAATCACCCGGCAGCAAACCAGAACGGATAAAAGGGAAACAGAGCAAGGGAAGCGGCAGGAACGAGTGACATCCTAGAGAGACACGAGCTGTGTTAGCTCAGGTTAGCACTTCCTCTGAACACAAGGTGAATTGACATCTCCTGGCCAGGTCTATAGTTTAAATATAGGGTTATACAAATAATTCAGGTTTGTTTGGGGGTTTTTTCCGGTGCTAAACCGCTTTGTAGAACCTTTTTTGGTCACTCAGCCCCTTTTCTCACCAGTAAGTCAAAATACCTATTCCATGTATTTTTAACTATCAGAAATCTTGTTCAATATCAACAGAAGAAGAGAAAATAGCAAAGAGCAAAATCTTCTTCCCCTTTGACAGCCCAAACACACACGGCAACTGCAGAGGCACAGAGAAACTAGTGTGTTTCTGATGCAGAAAGTCAGGGACAGGTATAAGGTTCAGCCTTTTCCTGTGGAGGCAGAAAAGGTGCAGGTTTTGCCACTTCAGAGGGCGTCCCCATGCATCTGCCATCCCCGTTCCCGTGCAGCACGTGGCATCCAGCTCTGGGGTTGCTGTGCTGACTGCACAGAGAGGGGCAGAACTGCAGCCCTGTGGAGCCTGGGTGATCTGGAGGTGCCCACACCCTGCCTCCTCCCAGCCCAGGGCAGTCTGTCTGGGTGGTTTTCTCTCTCCAAACCCCTGCCCTCACATCCCCATCTTCCCAAGGATGCCAGAAGGGTTCAGGCTGGCTCTGGGGTGATAGGACCCATAGTGTTGCCAGCTCAAAACAGAAAGAACTGCTTTTCTTTTTTTTTGGTAATGGTAGAAGGGATAGCACAAATTGCACATTGAGAGCAGCCATTTTCTCCATTGCCATAACATAACTGTCTTTGCCTGTTCCCCAGAGCTTTACTAGTACATAATTTCCAGATTATCACTTCCATCTTGTGCATATGGAGATGCTACTCTAGTAGAGTTCATCCTCAGGAGAAAATATTACGCATTTTAAATTGTTCTCCTTGTCTTTTCCCTGCAGATATATTTTATGCTAACAGGGAATGCAATATTCAGCACAAACTCGGGAACAACATGGTGAACTATAATAATTATTGGACCTGTTAGGTCTATTATGGAAATAAATCTTCTGTGAACCAACATTTTCCCTCTTATGTTTCACAGAGAGACAGTAACCCTTCTGCTGTCAATGAATTAATTTGCTAAAAGAAGCTGGAGTTCGTAGATAAATCTTGAGATTATTTCTCATTTACATATTAGCTTAGCATTTATGTGCAGTTCCATTTGTGTGATACTCCTGGGGACAATCCAGGGAACAATATGAATCATCTAATATGTTAAAATTAGGCTACAATAGAAGTGGAGAAAACCTACCTCTTTTTTTTTTAAATTTTGAATTATTTAGAATAGTCTTTGTGATTAATTATCTAGCACTGTATGCATAGTGTTCCAGAGTAATTTTTGCATATGTCTGATGCTGGAGCATACTTGAAGAAAGCTTTCTGTGCTGAGACTCCTTCAGAGCGTGCATTATCTCAAGGACTCCTGGTTGGGGCTTGTGTGATATCCTGGCTCAGACATGGATTGTTTTTTTCTTCTTATTTATGGCGAAGAAACAAGGTCAGAGGCATAAATGAAAGCAGGACCAGTGTACTTCCTATTTCCTGTGGAGTCCCCAGAGCTCTGGTTTGAAATAATTACTGCTGTTAATTAATGATTTGCCAGCTGTCTGCACTAATTTTATAGCATTTATGTATGCAGAGCCATTGTGCCTCACATTCCTGCTTGAGAATCAAGAAGCAAGACACTAGAATCACACTTATATGTTCATTTGTTATTTTGAATATGGTCTGCTTGCACAGACCAAACTGTAAGGCTCACTGAAGAGGTTTAGCAGCAGCAGAGATCTACTTTGGGACATTTTAGACATTTTCATTTCAAATTTGCTTGATTTTGGGCAGTAATACATCAAGAAAAAGGCAAAGTGGCCTGTTTATTCTTACTTTAAAGGTACACATCAGTTGAAAATTGGAGTGAAAAAGCTGGGCACTGTAATGTGTTAGCCAGACAGATTCTTACAGAACATAATTTCTTTGTGTGCTCTTGGCTGCTCCACTGCCCTGAACGCCTGCACTGAGCTGCAATGCCTGCATGGTTTTGCTTGCCTCCTTCCATAACCCCTTCATAAAACCCTCATTTTTCCTGAAGGTTTGGGAAACCAGATGGTTGCAGTAACAGAATTCCCAGCGACCAATTCCGTTTCTCTGTAGCAGTCCTGCAGTTACAGTTGGCTCAATGTTTAGTGCAGTATTTGTTTCCCCTTCTCTCCTTTGAGGGCTTCTGTCGATGTGGGCTGTTCAGCAGCTGCGGCATTTCTGATAGAAACTGCAATATCTCAGTGGTGGCTGTCTGTACACACCCTACACAGTGTTTAGAGTGGGAGCCCGCTACTCTGGAAGTGATTCATCTGAACAGCTGAGTGTCCTGGTTTCAGCTGGGAGAGAGTTAATTTACTTTCCAGTAGCTGGCACAGTGCTGTGTTTTGGATTTAGAATGAGAATAATGTTGATAACACACTGATGTTTTAGTTGTTGCCAAGCAGTGGTCAAGGACTCTTCAGAGTCTCGTATTGCCCTTCCAGGGAGTAGGCTGGGGGCACAAGTAGTTCAGAGGGGACACAGCTGGGACAACTGACCCAAGCTGGACAAAGAATATTCCATACCATATGACAACATGCTCAGTATGCAAACTGGGGGCATAGCTGGCCAGGGGCCACTGCTCAGGAACTGCCTGGGCATCAGTCTGTGAGGGGTGAGCAACAGCACTGTGCATGGTTATTTCATATATAACATCAACAACAACAACAAAACCAACTATTATTGTTGTTGTTGTTTTTGTGGTTGTTATAATTATTATTACTACTGTTATTATTATTATTATTATTATTATTATTATTTCCCTCCTTCCTTTTCTGTCTTATTAAACCGTCTTTATCCCAACCCACAAATTTTACTCTTTGTTTCTGAATCTCTCCCACATCCTGCTGCAGGGAGAGGGAAAACAAGTGAGCAAGCTGCTGTGTGGTGTTTAGCTGCCAGCCAGGTTAAACCACAACAGCCATTTTTCGGACTCCCAGCATGGTGCCAAGAGGGTGAAGATAATGACAGGTCTGACCAGAGTGTTTTGAAACAAATTTTTATAAACATTCCTTATGTTAGTTTAATAGTCACTGGTCACAGTGTTGATTTATTTGCTCACAGAGTTGTTGCACTTGTTCTGAGTTGCACTATGTAGCACCTTACTTGCTGTATGTGTTCCCTCTAGGGGCTAGGTTAAGGTTATCATTTTGTTGTCTTTTGTAACACTGGCTTCTGATATGATAAAATTGCTGGTCATGAGACTACTCTGGTATCTGTACTCAGACTGCCCTCATCTCCATATTCTGGGAGCCATTTCTCAGAAATTAATAATAATTATGTAATAATTATGAAACTAGTAATAATTAGTAATAATTTATGACTTCTCCTTAGAGAGCCAAGCTATGGATGAGACAAAGCAGGGCAAGGTGTCTCCCACTCCTTCACCCTCCTTTCCTCCTTTTTGTCTTCCCCTTTATTCTCCAGGCTAGTTACAATAGCTCTTGAGAATTTTGAATATTATTGGGATGTTCAGACTGGCATGTTTCTGTTGATGTCTTACATTACTGACTGTGCTCCAGATCTTGTTTAAAGTTAAATACCTATTTAAGAATACCATCCAGAGATCTACCTGGAGGCTGGACAGTTGTGAGTTTCAGGGTGTATGGGACAGTACGGGCAAGCACCTAGGACAGTAGGCACGTCCAATATTTTGGACTTCATCCCTAAACAAGAGCAGAACCCTGAAAAACTAGCAAAATATTTGGGAAAAGTGAGCTGTCACCTCGGCAATTTCTGAGAGACACAAATCACTGCAGCATGCTGAGGACTGGCCCATACCCACTGAGCCCTGTTCAACACCACTCACTACCCTCAAGGGCAAGAGAAGGTCTCTTAATCTGACAACAAAGTGACAGATATTGCAGCTACTCCAACCCCCATGACGTGGCTGAACCAGAGAACCAACCCATGTCATTATCAGTCACTCCTGTACACATGGAGAAATGTTGGAAGCAAAAGTCCACTCATCCAATAAAGGAAGAAACTCTTCCCTTACTTAAGGGAAGAAGTGGATGAGGCAGACTACTCCAAAGCAAGACCATCATGAGAACAGAAGGAAGAAAAGACAGAACCCATAAACAAAGCAGTAACCACCCAATCTCTATCCCTGTGTTTGTTGCGGGATACGTGAAGAGATTTCAGCCATTTTCCAGGTGAGCACATTGTCACCTGTCTGTTCCAATGCCAGGATAACTGGGCCAGTAGCCTGGAATTATAGGGTAGGGAAGCCAAAAAGCTGTGATCTGTTTCTAGGGAAACGGGCATTGACAAAATAATTGGAAAAGGGGCATGAGGCCTCAGCCTCTGGACGTGCCTCCAGTTCAGGAGAGAAGGAAAGGTATCCCTTCCAGGAAAATGTTATGTATCACCCAAGCAAGTGGATCAACATGGAGAGAGATATCCTGGACCTGAAGAAATTAGCTGTGCTGGAGGTCATTTATGGTAACCCACACAAAAAGTGCCCTGGTTTCAGCTGGGATAGAGTTAATGTTTTTCCCAGCAGCTGGCACAGTGCTGCGTTTTGGATTTAGGATGAGAATAATGTTGATAACCCACTGATGTTTTAGTTGTTGCTAAGCAGTGGTCAGGGACTGTTCAGCTTCTCACATTGCCCTGCGCGCGAGTGGACTGGGGGCAAAAGAAGTTGGGAGGAGACACAGCCATGACATCTGACCCAAACTGGACAAAGAGTTATTCCATACCATATGGCATATGTACCCCAGTATATAAACAGGAGGGGACAGCTGGCCAGAGGGCGCTGCTCAGGAATTGTCTGAGCAGTGAGTGGTGAGCAATAACACTGTGCATCATTTGTTTTGTATATTCTAATGATTTTAGAGTTCTTCTTATTGTTGTTATCATTATTACTACTTTCCATTCCTTTTCTGTCCTATTAAACTGTTTATACCTCAACTCACAAATTTTTGTCCAATTCTCTCCACCATCCCACTGAGGAGGGGAGAAGTGAGTGAATGGCTGTGTGGTGTTTAGCTGCCTGCCAGGCTAAAACACAACACTGGCTTAGTGTTTGAGCTATTCCTGCCCCCCTGCTGCTTTGAGTTCCTCTACAAGGTCTGTATTTTTCATACCTGCTCCTTGAAGATATTGTTTAGCTCATGTATTATTCCTTGTAGACAAAATATTCCTTCATAATGTGAAAAAAAAAAGAAAAAGCACATGAGTTTATCTAAAGCATCTACAGAAAAACAAAGCAATGCTACAGTAATTCCAGTTTTCAGTATTCTGAGAAGTGATGCACTCTGAACTTGAATTAGAAAGTTTTCATCGTATTTCAGTTTAAAGCATAGCTGCAAGTGTTTCACCTCGGTAAACAGCAAAATTTCTGTGGAAGCCAAGTAATGGTGCAAGGATTTGGAGTCTTCTGAAACAGATGGTGTTACACAAATTTTGGATCACCACAAGAGCAAAAAATATAGGACAACTGGTTGGTTTATAGGTATATGTATAGCACAGGAGCGATCTAAAGATTTACAGGTCCTCTCCGAGGCCAGACTGTGCTTATTTCTATATCACTTTTACACTTCCTTGATTCAGAAGTCTGCAGTTTTTGCTGTCTTTATCAGATTTGGTCACTCATGGGGAAATGTCTTTCAAATAAGCACCTTAAAATACTAGATACTGAATTACTAAGACCATAAACCAAGGTAAAAACAAAAAAAAGATGTTTAGATACCAGTGGGCACAAAATATGCCATAGGATTTCTCTTCTCCTCCTCCCTTTCTCCCATCCCAAACAATCCTTTTCAATATTGAACAGGTCTGAGAACAATCCAATCCAGAAGGTCAAGATAGGGTCAGATTTCCTGACCTGCTTGCCCCCACCTCTTGATAATCTAGAAATGAAAATCAATTCTTGTCTTCGAGCTTGTGAGGAGCTCATAATTGCTTTAGACTAAAGCACCGAGTGCCTGCTTTTTCTGCCACCTTTCAATTCTTAGAGATGGGGATGTCATTTTTCAAGTCGAGTGCACTGTCAGAATTAGATTGCGTGGTAACCAAGTAGAAAGATTTCTGCTCAGAATGAGATTTCTTCTCACTGCTGTGCCTTTTATTTTGGTCCAAATTCTTTTTTTCACTCTTATCCACAGGGATATCATAATACATTTTGAGTGCATTATCTATGGAATATAATTATTTTTATTAGGGACAAAATTGGAGATCTTTTGTAGCCACTGAAATTAATTGATAAATAAAAACTGAGGCTATATTTGCTTCCGGATCTTTTGTTTGCTACACTTTCTGCCACAAATCATACCAGTCAAATGCGGGTAGAATTACATCTTATTTTTATTAAGTATAGCTTTTTAGCCAATTAAACTGAACATATTATTCAATTATGATAGAACATTTCTAGGCCATTTTGGATTGCTGTGAATTGCTTTCCTGAAAATAAGTTTGTGGGAGGCTGTGCTGTGCCAGCTATCTGGTGGGGCTTACCCAGCACAGGGGGCTCTGACAGGAAGGTTGCTGCCCCTGGAGTAAAGAGAATGGAGCTGGAAATCTGGTCCCAACTGTCAGCTGGGGAGGAGGGAATTTGCTTAGGACCACACTCCCTTCTCATGAGATTTCCTGTGTGAGCCTGAACCCTCAAATCTTTACCACCTTATCTGCACTGATTTCCAAGCCAGATAATAAAATAAGAGGGATCCAGCTTTTTTTTTTTTTTTTTTTTTTTTTTAATGTGGAGGATCCTGAGGACCATGTGGGGAAAGTTAAGTGGAAGAGTGATGTATCACTTGCTTTTCAGCAGTCTTTTCCTTTTTACAGCTTGTGAGTGTATGTGTATCTATTTTCATCTATCCTGATTAAAAATATCCTGTTTGTGATATTGGTGAGGGCTTGGCTTTTACAGTTTGTGTCCTTTATGTATAATGCTATGGCTGTTATCTAATGAAAGGCCACCCTCACCTGTGGGGAAGAAGATCAGAAGAAGTTCTTCTGCCGAACAACTCTAGCATTCCTGACAGCACAGGTATCCTACATACCTGCAGTAAAATTAGACAGAATGTAGCTCTTTCCCCACTACTCCTCTGCTGCTAAGATCTGTGATTTGCCCTAAAGAGCCATTTAGACAGTGAAAGAAAACATAACTAAGACAATGATTTATTGCTAGAATGATATTTTTTTTTTAATGCATAGATATTGAATGAACATTTTTATATCTGTTTTTACCTCATTTGGCAGCTGAGAGTTTCCGTAAGGAGAGCTGCCAAGAATTACAGTAAAATAAAACCTAAATAATTAATTCTGTCAATGAATGATGATAGGATATCAATAGCTAAGAATAGTCTAAAAGCTAAGGGGGAAAAAAAGAGGAGAAAGAGGAAAGACAATCCTTGCTGGAATGACCAAAATAAGGGCAAGATTAGAGTAATAGAATTTGTTTGGTTTTTTGTTAGTTTGTTTGGGGGGTTTTGCTGTTGTTGTTTTTGTGGGAGTTTTTCGGTTTTTGTTTTGTTATGTATTGTTGGTTTGTTTGTTTGTTTGTTTTTGAGATCCATGCTGACTCTTGACTCTCCTTTTCAGAGACTCTGTCACAGCAGGTAAACTCAGGGAGCAAGTGAGGGCTTGGTGCTATCAGCCTCTCTTTCCTGACAAGGAAGAACATCAAAACAGGAGGGCATCTTTCACTAAACGAAGCCCATTTCTCTTTTAATACCAGCTTGCCCAGGGAAGCTGCATCAGGTAATGTCAGTGGAATCTCTCTTTCATCTTTCTCCTCACTTCATGGATTCAATCCTTCCTTCTCTCTGGCCACTCTCCAGATGGCACAGCCATAGTGTTTGTGAAAGGAGGTTTGAAACCCAAGGCCCATCTTTACCCTTCTTGATGTCATGAGAATTGCACACACTGATTTTGAATGTTGCATTTTGAATTGCACTCACTGATACTACAAATTAGCATTGCTCTTGAATGGAGAATGAAATAATACATACTTCAGTCAGGTAGAACTCAAGCACATGAGTTTCGTATTCATGTACTTCCCTATATTAACATATAACTGAAAAGCAAGAGAATTTTTTAGTTCAACACGATCAGAAACACCAATATCCTCTGTTTACGTTCCTATGCTTGTTACACTGTCTCCATAAGGCAGGTTCTGGTTTTGTGAGCAGATTAGCAACATTCGGAAGTTTAAACACATCTATGGTATCTGAGAACTTGTTAAATTGTAACTTTAATTCTGACCTTCCAATGATTATTAACTAAGCTTGTGTTCTTAGAGAAAACAGTTTTCAGCTTAATAACTTCTTTTTCCTCATATCTTGCTTCCTCTGTGCAGAAAAGTCTGAGGTTCTCAGATGGGCTTGAAAACTGGAAGTGCAGAGGTGCAAACCTAAGACTCTGCTTCTGGTTCTCAAATAAAATGAAAAAAAAAAAAAAAAAAAAGACTTTCTGACCAAAAGTAATTTGAGAGCAGGAATGAATTTTTCTTCATTTCTTTGTTTTGCTTTTGATAATTACACCAAATCCCTATAATACATTCTACACTGAATTACTGATATGCACTTTCAACCTCAGCCCCCAAGCTCCACTGTTGTTTCTGACTGGGAATAACAAACACACTTCCTCCTTTAATGTGCCCCTTGAGAGGTGACTAAATACAAATATTTATCGCTGCCTTCCTTGCTCGTATGCATCGTCCCAGGTGTTGATGTTGAACCCCAATGTTTTTTTCTGTTATTTCTTGCTCCTGAGTGCTGATGCCAAAGCTGATGCTTGCTCCTGCAAAGCTGATGGAGCTCAGGCTGGGACCTGGGGCCTGTCCTGCTGGTAGGAATGGGCTGGTTCCAAGTGGAGGGTGGCCTCAAGGCTGCTAAGCCTGTAATTGACTGGGCATGTAGCATGATGCAAAATGACCTGTTGCCTTCAGAGTCTGCGGGTCAGAGAGAAAGAATGTTTTCTCCAGTAACTTCAGCGAAATGGAGTCTGTGAGACCTGATAACACACATGCCCCTTGATCACCCCATTTTTACAGACCTTTTCAGAACTTCTGCAATTGCAGCAGGTTCTAATTTGGATTCCCACTTTAAATCTTGTTTTTCTATATCAGTTTTTCAAAAGTTGGTGATTTCAGTGTCCATTGTGTCCAGCCTGAACCACATGAGGAAATCCAAGCAGCACACTGGCAGCCAGACAAGGCAAACAAAACTCTTTTTTTGTTTTGTTTGTTGGCTGGGGTTTTTTTCATGGTTTGATTTTGACTTGCAAAGTCACTTTACAGACAAGGAGTGCTTCAGATCTGTAGCACACTCAGGGCAATATTAACTCATATGGCTGCTGGATGTTGATCTAGATCCAAATCACCTTAAAAATTAAGATATTTGCCTGTAGACCTTCATTCAAGAGGAGCAATATTTATTTTTTTCCTTACTTAATGGACACAGGATTATATATTATATGGGTAGCATGAATGGTAGATAAATCTAGGTTCTGGTTTTGACATTCAGTGGTATTGCTAATAAAAGAAATATGTTTCAAACAACTTCTGTATAAATCATGGTTATTTTTGTAGAAGATTAAACAATAGTTTGGTCCCTCAGGATATTCATGAACAGATGAAACATTAACCACAGGGTCTTAAATGTTTTATAAATCTGCAGTACATTCCTGCAATGGAGAAATAAAACCCATGATTTATAAGCCAGCAGCCCATGGTAGGATATTTACTTTTGCAGAAACAAGGCTGCACATTAGGCAGGGCTGGCACATTTTGTTTATCAAAATTTTGGGATATTCTCTGATGAGATGCACTTGTGCAGCGAGCTGCACCTCATGGTGCATGGAGGATAATTTTATAGAAAATACATCATTTATTTGCTTGTGTGCAACAGCTGTGTCTCTAGACTTGCAGGTTTTGGGTTGTCAGACAAGCAGTGGATGCAACGAACATCCAAGGAAGTCCATTACTCATAAACGTTTAGTGCAGGATTTCTAATGCAAATGTAATATAAGATATCCTTTATAATCCAGACTATGTGGCAATCCTAGAACAAGGGCAGGTCACAGCATGCCTTGGACATGTAGCAGAGAATTTCTGCATCAGCCAGAAGGCCAAAAGATCAGCCTTGGGCTCAAAGGCAACATAACCCCCACCCCGCCACTGTCAAGGTGAAGAGCAGGTTTGAGGGAGGTTCAGTCTCACTGCACATCATGACACAAGTTTTTCATCCTGCCCACTGACCAGCTGTATATTTATTTAAGGGTAGGTGAGACTATTTGGTGTTGGTCCCTTACTAATCTGGATGATGTGGACAGTTTAGCCACCTCCTCTTGCCTTGGCTCCAGATTGCTCATGCCCAAACAATTAGGGCAGGGGTATTAGGTCTCAGCTCCCACAGTCACCTCTGCATAGGTATAACTTCAGCTGCAGGAATAATTTCATCTCATCTTTTCAAAATATGCACAATTACAAGTCCCTTTTACTTGCTGTGGCAGAGAAATGATAAGAAAACCTGTGAACCTGTGAGGAAACTTCTTTTTTATCATTATATATCATGGGCAATGCTGCTATTCACTGCATGCTGTATTCAGTGTCACACACTGCCCTCATACAGTAGAAAGGAATATGCTCTGCTGGGAAAACAGGGGCATATGGGTCAGACTGGAGAGAGGTGGCCATGAAGCACGATTCTTGTTCAGTGGAAACGCTGGGCTTTAGGTCATCTGGTTTTCAGCCCAAACTGAAAGATGCTTCTACGAGGGGGACGGAGAAGTTCCCTGGCCGTGAGGCCTGTGGCTCCTCCCTGCCTGCAGGAAGGACATCAGGCCAGCCTTCCCCTGGAGGTAATGAGTGGTCCCTTGTGCTCATTTCAGACAACAGAGTTTTTACCAGCCATGTGCAGTGTGCTTTCGGGAAAATTCCAGCCAGTCGGGTGGGTACCTGGGATCTGCTTCCCACAAAGGCAGGAGTGAGATCTGTCCCAAGGACACCAGGTGTCCCTATCCCAAGGATCCCAGGTGTCCCTGTCCCAAGGATCCCAGGTGTCCATGTCCCAAGGACCTCGGGCATCCCTGTCCCAAGGATCCCAGGTGTCCCTATCCCAAGGATACCAGGTATCCCTATCCCAAGGATCCCAAGTGTCCGTGTCCCAAGGATCCCAGGTGTCCGTGTTCCAAGGACTTCGGGCATCCCTGTCCCAAGGACACCAAGCGTCCCTATCACCAAGGATCCCAGCTATCACTGTCCCAAGGATCCCCGGTGTCCCTCCAGCACACCGTCGTGGCGGCGGACGGGCAGCAGGCGGCGCTCCGCGACCGCGCAGCCGCTGGCGCAGCGCCGGTGGCTGCTCCCCGTTCCCGGCTGAGTTCCTCCTCCTCCGAACGCCTGTGACTGGGAATAAATGTGCGCCTGTGCCTGTTCCTGCGAGCGCCTGTAAGCCTGGCAGCCTACACGCGTGAGTGCCCACACCACAGGTGGAGCCATACGCCCGCACATCCCTCTGCATACAGGTATTTCCTCCCTAACCCCTTCCCACGACAGAATTAAAAGCACAAACCCCGATGATGCAAAAAAAGTATCAAAACCCCAAACAAAACCAAATAAAGCCAAAAAAGGCCAAACAAAACAACAAAACTAAACCAAACCAAACAAACGAAAAGCAAAAAAGCCCACCCCAAAAAACCAACAGAAAAAAACCCAAACAAACCATAAACATCCTTCCCTAAAGCAGGTAGGGAGGATTGGAGGTGAAGAAGCATCTGTGCAAAAATAAAAAGAGAAGTAAAAATTAAATAAGCATATCTAAAAACCAATCCCAGCTTGATACAGTAGGACTTTAAGACATAATTGGATTAATTGAAAAGGCTGAGACCCAAGCCTTAGGAACACAGACCATGTGCCACAATTGCATGGACCCTATTCATTTTAGCTAGTGACATCAGCTAGAAATTGAAAACTACTTTTAAAAATACCAAGCAGCTGCAATTGCCAAGCTGTTGAGCTTTCCCTGACTTGCTGTGGTTTAAGATGCCTCTTTTAGGTTTTGGGAAATACGGATACTCACAATTGTCATGTGCTGTCACTCACACTGCTTAAGTCAGCCATTTATGAACTAAGAGTAATTTTGAATTAATTAAACATCAAGGTCTGGTTGTCCATTTCTGCTCCATACCCAGTGGTACTGATTTGTGTGCTTCTGAGAGTGAGAGTTAAATAACTTTATTGCTGTGCTGCTGGCTGATTGATAACAGAAGGCTGCAGCTAGTGCTTTCTGTTTCCACAATGCAGTATTGTTCAGGAACATAATAATTTAGCGATACTGTAAGGTCAGAGCACTTACAGCTTATTGTCTCACTGGGCAATAATCTGAAGTTTTGCCTGGAATATTTGTGGGCCTTTGTGTTTTTTAAAAGGCACAAATTAATTTGAAATCCAAAATTTTTCAGGGTATGGAGCAAAGCCCGATCTTAGCTACGGACAAGCAACCAGTGCCAGGCAGACAAAGATGCTATTTCAGAATTGCTTCAATATAAACCAAAGCTTTGGCCCCATAAAGAAGCCTTTTAAAATGATGCATGTATTTGCTGTGTGTGTCGTGCAGGCACCACAAAAATAGTCACTGCATTGGTAATGTGACAGCCAGAGTAGCTGTTTTCACACTTCAGGGCTTAGCACTATCAGCAGATGCTGATGGAACAACCCAGAAACTCAAAGCACAGCCCAGAGCAGATAAAACACTTTTTATGTTACCTTTAATCTGAGGGGGAAAAAAACCCAATTTATCATTCTGATAGAGAAAGAAACTTCCATGTGATGGTGTACGTCCATGTAAATAGGTTTTGAGGCTGGTGGCTTTCTCTGTGGGCATCAGGAAGATGCCGTCTCCAGGTGTTCTGGTCTGGAGAGGAAAAATGAACGGCAGGAAGGAAAGGAAGAAAAGGACAATCCCACTGAATAGTTAGCTCCGCCACAGAGCTGGAAGAATTGAGAAATCTGCCCAGCGACCCTACAAAAGAAACAGAAAACACGATAGCATGTGTTGTTCATTTTCATGTTGATAAATTCCTCAAGCAAAGGCTGGAAACTGCCAACTGCTGGATTCACCACCAAAGCACAGCAAGCTGAGTGTTAACCCCTCCTTGGCACGGGTTATAGTGAGCACTTTGCTCTTCATCACTGAAAATACTGATCAGCAGTGCTGCCATCATGTCACTGTCATGGCCAGCAATGCTCAGACCTCCCCACCCACCTGCTCAACAGCCCATCCAGAAAATTATTAAATAAACCTTTGGAGATCCCACCCCTCACTGGCTGGGTTTGGCACACTTCAGATGCAGCACAGTAGGAGTATTTTTATGGTGCCCCACCTTTGACTGTGTAGTCAAACGCTCTGTGCTCGTATTTGTGGGTTCAGAGCATCTCCCTCACCTCTGGAGCAGCATGGCTGCTGCCAAGACCTTTGTCCCTGAGAAGGAGCCCTGGGAACAACAATCCCACTTTATGTAGGAAAGCATCACCAAGAACATCTTCTTTGCTGCATTTTCCCTTTCAGAGAAGTCAGAGACGTGGTAGCAGCAGATCAGAGGGTCCCGTGCCCAAAGAGGAGCACACCATGTTGGCTTCTGGAGGCTGGCATTGTTGTTCATCCTAATTTTTGCCATAAGTGATTCAAAAAAGCAAGGATGGAGTCTAGAAGCATCTGAATGATCTTTGCTTGAAAAAAAAGTATAACAAAGCCTCAGCTGGCTGGCTGTGAAGGGCACAGAAATCTCTCTCTGTTAAACGCTTCCTTTCAGTTGCAAAAGAAATTGTGAAGTACCATCCATGGAAGTGCTCAAGGCCAGGTTGGACAGATCTGAGCAAGCTGCTACAGCGACAGATGTCCCTGCCCACAGCAGGGGAGTTGGACTAGGTGATCTTTAAAGGTCCCTTCTGAAACTAACCATTCTCTGATTCTATGGAAATCACTTCACATGGACCCACTGCACTTTCACTGGCCGAAGTTTCCCCAGCACTATTGCCCCCTGGGGCACCATTCAAGATACTTTGCCTAATAAGGAGGAGAGCACCCTGACAGATGATTCCCACCTCCAGGGATAGAAAGGCTTCTCTGTGAGGGGCTGGGAGGTAATGTTAAACCTAACTTAATGAATTCCCAGATGTCTTTCCCCTGTGAGAGCAGTGTCAAAAAAATCCATTGGTGAACTTGGCTGAATGTATTTTAGAGCCCTGACAGCATCAGGGATAATAATGAAGGGATCATCTCTGTTGCCATACCCATGTTTGGTTCATGTCCGCATCCATGTCCATGTCCATGTCTGGACATGACTCTCCAGGTGCTCAATCTTGATTTTTTTGTGTGTGTGGAGCTGTTGGTATGCTAGGAACTACATGAAAACAAGTTAATTAATTTCAGAGAGGTCATTGAAGAGCCTGTTGATCAAGCAGTGATGAGTCAAGTCCCACAGTGCTGCTATTTTCTCCATCAGTTTCCACTACAAGGCCCTGAACCACACACTGTGAATGGTATCTTTTCTCTTAAAAGTAACATTTTTGCTATAGGAAAAGGGCCCACAAGGTGGCTCAGGTGGAACAGAAATGCAGAGTTTTTGATCTCTGGATAGCACATAAATGACTGGGACAGAAGAGTGTTACTCTAGGACAGCTATTTGAGACTGTTCCAAGAGATGTGTTTGTGTGAATGTGAATTCAGCTAAAGAAGAAGAGGTGCAGAGCACCGAACCAGTGGCAATCAGTGCTGAGGGAACCTCATATTAAGAGACCAAGAGCTGAGACACAATAGCCAGGATATACAAAGAAAAATGTATCCTTGAGATCCAGATCTTAGGACATAGCCCTTCTGACTTGCCCACAGGTAGCTTCTCCAAAAACTAAATGTACCCAAGTAAGACTGAAAAGCACACATCTTTCAGCATTTTCTTCCAAGTTAGTCAAGGAAGTTTCTGTTGAACCAAGAGCTGCCTCTCATGCTTGGCAAATCCTTTTAAAGCCCATGAAGTAATTTGTATTATTATAAGATATTTACCCTCTGACCATCTTTGTGGCCCTCCTCTGGACTTGCTCCAAGCAAGTCTGTATCCCTTCTGTGTTGAGGACCCCAGACCTGGATGCAGTACTCCAGGTGTGGTCTCATGAGAGCAAAGAAGAAGAGGATAATCACATTCCTTGACCTGCTGGCCAAGCTGCTTTTGATGCAGCCCAGGGTACAGGTGGCTTTCTGGGCTGCAAAAACACATTGATGGCTCCTGTTGAGGTTCACATCATCCCGCAACCCCACCTGTGCGGCTAACAGACTGCTCATGGCAATAACTCATTATTTTATAATATATCATTAGGCAAGGTGTATTGTTTTTGTTCTCTGAGTGCATGATGGGACATCTAACAGTTGAATAAGTAGAGAACAATATGCAAGCCTGCTGATCTCAATACTGGGTAATTCAGGATTTCTAGGCCATAGAATCATAAAGTCATTTAGGTTGGAAAATGCCTTTAAGATTGAGTCCAACCCTTAACTCAGCACTATCAAGTGCACCCAAGTGCCCCATCTACACAAGATAGCAAGGTCTGAATTGCCTGACCAGGGCAGAATAGGAGTACAGCAGTTATCTGACAGGTTTGCTTTGTGCTTGCACGAAACGGTGTGCAAATAAGTAGCTATCCTCTTTGCTAACAAGTGTGGGTTGAAAGGTCACCAGATGGACAGTTCGGTAAAATGAGACTTTTCCTTAGCTAGCAAAGGCTAACACTTTTTCCTCTGACCCACATGCTTCCAACTACAATATGCAGAGCTTTTCAGATGAAGCATCACAGTGCCTCATGTAACTTCCCTGAGACAAATGTAAATGGTCTAGGCAATAGTCCTTCTATCTTAAATGCCTTGTTAAATGTCTCTTTTTACAGTTACCAGTGGCAAATTCCTTCCAAAGAAGCAGAATAGTGATTCATGCTGCTGTGGAATAACAGTTTCTCAAACCTCCTGAAAAGAAAGTGATAACACATCAAGCCTCAAAGTTTAGAGAATAATTCCCAGTGTTGTATTTTGGAAAGAGAAGCCTTCGGGATATCAATTTTCCTGAAAGGAAATAAACATCTATGCCTGTTATGCTCAACACATCACAGAAAAAGCCAGCACTAGAACCAGGCAGTTTTTTCCCATCCACAGTGCAGATGGTATGAAGGATGCCTCACTGGGATGCATCACTAGCACAGCTATGTTCTCACACACTCATTCTCATTCCCGCAGCCAGAATGGTCGTCTGCCTTCACCAGCTTCCTCCCCAAATGCAAAGAGGCGGGTCAAGGAAACCTAGCTCCCAGGACTGGAGTTCTCTTCCCCAGCAAACAGACCTGCTAAGTGTTTTTAGGGATGCCTCCTTCAAAATCTCCTGAAGTGCTCGCCTTCCATTCTCACAGGTACACCGAGATATTTCTTATCAATACAACTGGAAAGAGAGGTAAAAGGTACAGGGCATTGATTACAAACTATTCCAACAGATACACCAAGACTCAAGAGACAAGAATATTTTCATCCTGATAAGTCTGCAGTATTCCCCTTTGGTGGTTCGTCCCCTACTCTTTAAACAATGAGGATGTTATTGAGGGGGTTCAGCAGTCTCTAATCTGGCTGGAAGCCACGACACCAAGCCTTCACCCCCAAGCGTGGTGGTGGCTGAGGGCCATGAATCACATCTGCTGGTCCCAGGACTGCTGCTGTGACACCCATGGTCCTGTTCCAGCCCCTGCTCCTATGGGGCTCCACCGATGCCCCATGAGTGCCTCAGACTGACGCCCTCTGAAGTTCTCTTCCCCAACAGAAAAGGAAACTGTTCTGCTTCATGCTAGCACTCATTACTTTGCATTACTGATTTGTTTTAGGGGGTCATGACGACTTCTTCTTTTATAACCACGCCAGTTAGCAGAGCTAGATGAAAAATTGGCCACTTGCATAATAAAACTGTAGTTTTTTAAGAATTGCTTCAAACCAAAGCCCTATGCCAAATGCATTTGGATGAGATTAACTAATTTTGCCTAACATTTTCTAGGCAGTATTTCCATAAAAGCAACACTACGACATAGTAAGGATGCGGAGATCTGATAAATGACCAAAATAAGGGTGACTTAGAAATCACATTTCCCACAGATGAAAGAAATTAATCAAGTTGGACTTATCTCAAAAAACGAGCTCCTATTAGATGCATTAAAAAGCAAAGCTCTTCATATGAAGGCAGTAACTGCTCTCAATAGCCATGGAGTTTGCCTGAATTGAATTTTGGAGAAAAAAGATTTTAGAGAATATGCCTATTTTTTAGTTAAAATTATCCAGACTGGGTCCAGGCACCCATGATCTCTGGTGGGAGCTCTCCTCTCCTCTCCATGCAGACTGATAATCTAGCTGCAGGATACCCTCTCCCAAAATAATTCTTCTTTCCCATACAACTACCTCTTTATGGTTATGTATTTTACCCAGCTCCAGCCCCAAACCCTGCCATACCCTCCACAGCCCCGGCCCCATGGGCAGGGGAATGGCACCCACTATGCTGGGCCACGCCAGTGTGCGACATCATTACAGCTTCTTCACCTCTCCCTCTGAAGAGACAGGGGACAGGGACGTTCTACCAAAGCTGTGTGAAAACTGATTTTCTACAGCTAATCTCAAAAAGCAGCAGCAGATCAGAATTCCAGTAGGAAGGAGCACCCAGGAGCTCTCCAAACAGAGATGGTGGCATGAGTTCAAGGCAGGTTCAAGGCTGCTATAGTTTTTTTGGAGACATGGAAAGAAATTAGCCTCATCCCTTTGTGGGAGGAAAGTCCTCAACAGGGAAAGGAAGCAGAGACACCCTCAAGGAATCCGATAGCAGCGATAACTGTCTGGGGTTGACCTTGGCTATGTGCATAAATGTTGTGACCCCTCTAGGGGGTGGCCAAAGGGTGTTGAGCATCCAGAGAGGGACATACGCAGTAATAACTCTGTCAGATGCTGCCCCAGCCTCCAGTGACCTATGGCCCAAGCTGTCCATGTCCCCAGCTTGTGGCCAAGCATTGAAACTGGTCTGCCAGCAGCTGGAGATGGCTGGTCCCTGGGTAGGCTTTCAGACCTGTTAATGTCTCAAAATACCAGATGTTATACCAAAAAGCAGACATAAAAAAACCCCCTATATTTGATGTAAGTTGCTTAATTGCAGACATTCTTCAGTTACAAATCTTGTGGCAGCTGAGGATCTAGCTCTTTGCATGCAGAAAGGTCAGGTTGAGTCTTAAAATATTTACAAAGCTTCCAGGTAATGATTAAAAGTCGTAAGTGCCACACCGGAGGCATAAACAAATTGAATCATATTTCACAATTCCTGAAATTTAGCCATTATTTCCAGTTAACTGATAATTGACTGAAATCTCTGGATATTCTGGGCATATTTGTTCCACTCTTTATAGAATTCACAATTTTTAGACTTTTTTTTTGCATTATTAGAGTTGCTTTTTGTGTGTTCATGCAATCTTTGTTCACACAGTCCATAGATTTAAGACATGCTTTCTTCTCAAGAAAAGATGGGTTCTGAGCTCTTCAGTGAGTGTCAGGGAATTTTTCCTGATGGGTGCATTCCCAGGACATACGAGGAATGAGTTAACGCAGAGCCACTTGCCAGCCTGGAACATAGGAAATGATGGATCAGTGTCCTAAATCAGCATGCATGATAGCAATCACATAAACCATGTATGAGGGGGACGATGAACAGTACGCAAAAGGTTGTTCCGTTTTTTTCTTCCCCCAATCTGAGGGTTAGCAGTAAAATGGACAAAAGTTAACACATTGTATTAGCTCTTCTTAAGAAGAATATTAAATCTTAAATACAAAGTGTCATAGGTAGTAAAGACACCATAAAGTGTTTTGAGCTAAGAAACTGTAAGGAAAAGAAAGGAGTGTAGTTAGTTTTTGTTTCTTCCAGGAAATCCTTCCTTTCCATTTATTAAGCATATCTAGGAAATTCCTAGCTTAACAGTACATTTGAAGTACATTATTTGAAATTAAATTTGAAGTTCATTCAAATTCAGTTCTCCCATACCATAGAAAAGTATAAGGGCTGATCTTCAAATTAAATGTTTTCCTCCCTGAAGAAAAACCAGTAACCTATATATGTGAGAATGCAGTTAAAATACTGGCACTAGCAAAGGATCTCTCAGATTTTTTTCCCCATATTTCTAGAGTTTCATTGGAAAATATGCTGTCTGACCTCCTGAGGGAGCAAAGCATCTTCTCCACGAATTATGTTGGAGAGCTTGGAAGGAAAGCAGCCATTTGCTTCAGTGTTGTGCTCTGTGGGTTGCTAATTTGAGTTTCTGCAAAATGGAACCAGTTTCAAGTGCCTCAAATGATTCCTATCAAGTGTTGACATTTCCAGATAAGGAGAACATCAGCTCCTATGTTGTCTTTCTCTGCAGCTTCAGCAGGCTGGTTCTTAGCTCTCTGCTTACCAATATCACTGCATATTTACACTAGCTTTTATTCTCAGTGCCAAGTGGCTAGAATCACTGGGAGCATTTCTACACTGTAGGGAAGAACATGGCTTTTTATGAGACAGAAGCAGCTCAGTAGAAGAACTGAAAAAGAGTAACTTTTATAGGGCTTGAGGTGAGGAACAGCGAGTGTTACAAGGATTATTTAATGGGGTAAAGTCCCCTCAGGGATCTGAAACTCTCAAGAGGCTGTTGAAAGAAGGAAGTTAATTCAAGAATGTCTTGCCAGTCAGGTTATACAAGGGGGGGTTTTGCTAGTGGCTGAGTGGGAGAGAGAGGTGGGATGGGATTCTTAGCCACGTGAAGTGGGCATGACTGAGCAGCTGGAGTCCAGTACCCTCATTTGCTGATGGATCCTGATGACTATCATAGCCTTTGAAGCTAACTCTGTACTGAAGGTCAGGCCTGGTCTTTGTCCCACTGATGCTCCAGCCCTGATGCTCCAGGGCACTGATCGTGCCTGGTTCATACACTCCAGCTCCTGGTCTGTGGAATAAGTGGATGCACAGAATTAATGCCAAACCCACAAGTTTCACATATTTCATTATGACTTGCTGACCTTGATCAGCTTCTGCAAGAGCTGGTGGAGGGAGTCGGCATGAGGCCTGACAGGCCACCCTGGCTTCACATCATTCTTCCTTGAGCAACTCTGCTGCGGTTTCTCAGAGAGAGAAAAACACCAGCATCCTACAGCATTTTGCCATTGGTAATAAAGTAACACTTGTAATTGAGTTCGTTCCCTTCAACAGAAAAAGCAGTCCCTTCTCAATTAATGTGAGGAGAAGTGGCACTTCATCAGTTGTGTAATGAGCTTAATAACATCTAGTGTTCACTTAATACTCTTACTGGTGGTTGACCACGAAATAAAGCCAGGTTGATTGGGATTAGTGGCTTAATGCCAAGGATAGCTGGGTTTGAAGATGGCCACTTTAATTTTCAGAGTTCATTATCACTGCTAGTATCTGGTGGTGTAATTTCTACAGCAGCACTAGGAAGCCTTCGTTACTTACCACTGCATAAGCACATGAAAAAATTGTGACCATTGCCACAGGCAGTTTGTGACTTTGAGGGGGAACACACCCTACTGGCCTCCTGGTACCACTGCTGCAGGACTAGGGTACTACTTACGAGTCTTGCAGATTAAAAAAAGTATTATTATTATTATTATTATTATTATTATTATTATTATTATTACCACCAATATGGACTGGATTTTTCTCAGTTCAACAGATATCCATCAATGAAAGGACTGAAAAACAAATGATGCAAGAAGTAAGAGAGCAGATTAACAGAATTAATGGTAATGGACACTCAGTCCTGGGAATTGTCTTTTGAGCTTTGAGTTTCAGCTGTCCTCTGTGTTTCAAACAGTTTATTGTGTTCATCACTTTTTTACTTTTTTAAGGTGAAAAAATAAACAAACCCTCCCCAAAGCAGGATCATACTATTACATATGTATATGTAATATATGTAATATGTAAGAGCTCTTGAGGATGAGCACATTTACCTTGTTTTCTGGTTCGGTTTTGAAAATGCATTGTCCACTGTTTGCTGTTGTTCCTACCCTGCTCCCATTAGGATGACTGTAAGCTCCAAAGGGGGTGTTGCACATTGACAGATCTGGGGCAGAATGAATTTTCAAAGGTGTGCACAGTGTTTGGACGTCTGAGTAAGGGCCTTGATACAGTAGTGTCATTCACTCACAATGTATATTTTTTCTGCTTTGAGCTGCATCAGAAACAAAAGTGGTTCAAAAAGCAGTTTGCTTCTGCGCTGGGATCAGTTTCCTCTACTGTTTGACTGGCACTTAAACAAAGGCTGGTTTTGCAGGGTGGCCCTTATTACATCATACAAAACCAACCATCAAGCTGCCACAACGTCACTTATTGCAGAGCATTGCTGCACAACCTTCACTAATGAACAGAAGCAGCCAAATTCCTCCTAACACTGAGGAAGGAAATATTTCTCTACATCTGATGTCTTTCACTTCTCCTGCTCTGAGTTATAAATATTCTGGTGCATGAGCTCAGATGAATAATGCTCATACTACAAATAACTAAAGCTAAGGATCTTTATATTTAAAGGTGAAGAATCATTTCTTTCAGAATGTACAGTGTGGTTTTTTTCTTTTGTTTTGTTTAGCAGCTTTCAAATGTGAACAAAACCACCTATGAAAGAATAGAGATTATGAGGTTGTGGTTTTATTTTTAAACCTAGAAACTCAGGTATGGATTTCTATCTAGTTTATTTTGAGATAATGTTAATTTTTTTTTAAAAAGGCAGGGGGGAAGGGGGAGCAATGAACCCTGTAACTCTGAACTGTGTCAGCAAAACCCTTCTAATTGATCATTCTGTTTTCCAGCAAACTCATCAGTGCTGGGGTTTCTTTCGTCTTCTGTGCAACTCCACCATTAAGAAACTTTTGTGATTGCACAGTTCAAATTCAGACAGGGACTCTGAGATTTTATTGTTCCCCTTTTGCTAGGCTGTGGTTAGTAATGGCTTAAGTAATGTTTCATAACCCATTTGTAGTCTAGTATCTCCTTGAAAAAGACAGACAGGTTTGACCCTTTCTTTCACAAAATAACTCCTCAATTCATCTCTTCTTGGCAGAGCTGTACTGATTTAAACACAGGAATAAGAAATTAAGTAAACATAGGGAGGATTGGGTTTGAGTAACTGAACACTTGCGATACAATGCAGACACCTCTTTGTTTTGAAAGTGCTGAAGTAAAAAGATAGATTTTTGTTCTGATCTCCCATAAAATAATTTTGAGAAGCAATGCTAAGAAAATTATGAGATGTATCAGCAATAAACATCTCTGGCATATCGAGGGATTTATTCATTAGGGACAGCATGACACACAAATTCAAGACTGATAAGATTATTGGTGCCGATCCTGCCCACAGCCATGTGCAGGACTGTTTTGTTACTGCAACTATTTAGCAGGGAGCCTTTCTCACCCGCCTTTTAAATTTTTCTCTGCTGAAACACTGCAGGCCAAAACCAGTCATTTTGTATTTGGCTGTTACCTGTTACCATTCCTTTCTTTTCCAGCTAGTGAGCACTTTAACCCCTGTGGTGCCTGCTCTACTTTTTCCTCTGGTGTTCACATTAAAATAGATCGTATTTAACATTCTGCACTTTTGAATGCGGACTATGGCCACTGAAAAGCAAAAACTGTAACAACTTTAAATAGGCTACAACACAATATATAGATGTAACAAGATGCATATCACTAGTTTTGCAGTTCCTCATTCAAATGCCTTCAAAGGTGCCTTTTTCCTAGGCACCAATTTTACCCAGTCACCAGCTCCAAAACCTGATAAGTAGCTCCTGTTGGCGTGTTGCACATCGGTGCTTCAGCAAAGCAAGAGGAGCAGTGCCTTTAAAAGAGAGGGCTACTGCAGGAGCAGGTCTGGCACTTCAGTGCAAAGCAGGAATAAAAAACATCAAACAAGTTCTATCAGGAGAAGGCTGGATGATGTTAATTATGAGCCTACACAAACACTTAAGACTATGCATGATTGTTAATACACAATGGACTGTCCACATCTTCAGTGGAAGGCTTGGACGCAGATCAAGCACAGAAACTCATTTGTGTCAGCTTGTGCAATCAGTTATTTCTTCATTTTAAGTCAATATAAACTGCCTCCAGCCTTTCTTAGATTTGTCACCCCCTAAATAACTTTCCTCACTCTTCAAGCATTCCTTTATAATGCTATGGGGATGGCCATTGTAATGGCTTTGAAAGAAATCCCAACAAGTCCAAAGACACTCCCATGTGAAGTGCTGTGGGCAAGCAACACACTACCAATGCATCCTACTGGTGGCAGCCTTATTTGTCACCTGTAAGACCTGCTCCAGAACCGCAGCCCAGCTTGCTGCCTATGCTGTGTCCTCCCTAAAACATAGGGTATGGGGTCTGAGAGAGAATTGTAGGCATGTAACTTAGGTCCAGATTTTGCTCCACAGCACTTGTGTTAAATATTCTAGAGAGTACATTTGCAACAGTAAATCTCTCTCCAGTTGTATTCAACCTGCCCATCATATACTTGTCAGTTTTAGAAGTAGCATTTTCCAGTTCATTTAGGTGAGCATGAAGAATGAGTTACACCAAGCTATAGATAACGTTGGTTCATGAATAGGCATGAAATTTTATGGATTAAAGCCAAAGTTGCTTTTCTGTTTGAACGTATCAGCACTTTGTTTCTGTTACCGCCTAAACCACCAGGCTCCAATTTTGACAGTTTCATCACAAAGAACTCCGCAGTCCCTCTGGCTGGAATGTGTTTTGTGCTTTTCACCATCATGTACCATAACTGTGTCTTTATTAACAAATGCCTTCAGCTCCTCACTCATTTTGTTAAGATCTGGCTCCCACAAATACTTGGCATCTTCACAGCCTAGCTTGGCAATTGATGATTCAAACAGCCACATCAGACATGAACTTCCTTACATACTCTTCTGTTCTCAGAGGCTTTGTATCATCTCCCTGAGTGCCAGATCTCCAACCATCACACTTCCTCTCTGCCTCCACGCTACCCAGCTTCTAACCCACTTGTTTTGGTTGAACAAGACCCTATCATCCTTTAATTTATATCTAGCAGTTATATCCAAACCTGCTCAGAGCCTCTACTCATCTCCTGTTGTCCCTCAGGTCTATCATTTAGGATATTCATGTAACAGTGGTATAGCCCTTCCCTGCAAAAAACTGCTAGATTGGGCCAAATGGAAATACAAACACTCTCTCCAAAACCAGTTCTGTTGGAGACATCACAGCCAGACTGCATCTCCCAAACTCTGATACTCCAAAAAACTCAAAAAAGTTCAGCTGCATGCCTTTCTCCCAAAATGTCCCTTATGTGTTTGTTCTTCTATATTTAAATTTTACTCCCTATTTGATGAAAATGTTTGTGCAATTAAAAAAAAAACAAACCCTCCATCAACTAGATGGCAAATCCACTCTTGGGTTTTCCTGCTATTGCAGTGGTTCACAGTATTAACCTTACTTACCTCCCAAATTCTACACAGGGTAAGTCATGAGAAGTTTCCCTCTGCTTGTGAAAACATCCTTTAATTCTTTCCCATTTTTCGCCTCCCTTTTTCTCAAGGGAATGCAGTGCCCTGGACTAGATGGATATTTTGCTGCAAATGTTCACTGCTCAAAAGGAATTCCCCAAGCTGGCAGCACTGCCATCCTTTGCCCAGTGCTACACATGTATGGAGGTTGCCTCCCCTGCATGCAACCTGTTACCTGTGGTATAATCAAATCTTACCTCAAAAAAGCAGACATATGTCTGCATTTAAGTACCTTTTGGCTATGAAAAATCTATGTTCAAAAGATCCCTTCTGTATACCATGCACTTGAAAAAACTTCATAAACATCAAAATCTAAAACCATAATTTTTACATCCATATATATGTTTATATGCATATATTTAGATAATCATATATCATTCAACTTTTTTCCACCCCAAAATGACAGTTTATGAAGCAGAATAAATAGCATCAATTTGGCATAGCATGATCCAACAGCAAGTCTTCTCACAAATGTTTTTTATTCTTAGTGCAAAGAAACAATTTCAGTCTGGAGACTGTAAAATCCATTTGTAGTTCAAAGTATTTTATTAGGTTTCTTTTCACATTCAATAACTTTGAATGTGATAAAATAACAACATTTCCTTGGAAGTTTTACACAGCTAACAGTACTTACTGTCTCATACACTGTAACAGTGACTGTCACCAGTATATCTGTACATCAGAAATGAGCTTAATAGAGCAATAGAATCATTTAAGTTAGAAAAGACCTTTAAGATCATCAAGTCCAACTGTTAATCCAGCACTGCCAAGTCCACCACTAAACCATGTCCCCAAGCAGCACATCTACACATCTTGGCAACCTTACCACTTCTCCGGGCAGCCTGCTCCAATGCCTGACAGCCCTTTTGGTGAAGAATTCTTTCCTAATATCCAATCTAAACCTCCCCTGGCACAACTTGAGGCCATTTCCTTTTGTCCTGTTACTTGGGAGAGGAGACTGACCCCCACCTTGCTACAGCCTCCTTTCAGGCAGAGAGCAAATGTGGTTATACAAAACTCAGCATTTTAACATTACCCTTAAAACAAGAGGTCAATTTAACATAATTTAAACAAAAAGATTTCAAAGCACTGAGACAAAGACTGACGTGGGCCTGTAACACAAAGCTTTCCCTGCTTTTACCACCCTTCATGCTGCTTACCATACATAGCAAGTGGTCCATATAAAGCTGAAGAAAGTATCTCAACACTTAATGCTGTGAACATAGGCTCAGAGCTATGCTGCCCATGCCCTTTCTTCATCTATATCCAACCACTAAAGTTGCCTTTACATATTCCCATTTCGTTTGCTTGATCCCAATTATGATTATATTTAACACCAAAATTTAAACAATATGGTTCAGACAAGTGAACCAATCCAGAACTGGATGTTTAACATTAAGCCAAGAACATACAATTTGAGTAATGAAGTATTTTAAAGACAGAATTCAATTTTCATTGTATTTTTATTCTTGCTTCTTAATCAAACCCACATGGAATGCATTGTGTTTAATGAAACTACAAGATTAATATTTCAACAAATCAGCCAGTACATAAGCCCACAACTGAGCATAAGAAGAAGAGGTTATTTTAAAATATTTTTGGAAAAGCCTTTTATGAGAGAAGCACCCTCCTGCAGGCTTGGGCCTGCTTTCTCTTCTCTTTCAGGAGTGATCTCTCCTTGAACACTGAGCTTTGTCTCCATGCGCTGTTCCTGGCTTTTCAGTTCTGGTTTGGATTTGACTGGCTGAGAACACATGAGGTTGGAAACCAAAGCTGTTGTCATCCATTTATTTCCTTTCGATGATGTTTTCTGAAACTTTTACCATGGAGAATTTGTGAGCCTTCCTTCCTTGTTTAGGACTCCGCTGTTATTGATTTTTTACTGCACAATGGTTAAGCACAGTTCCTCTTTCTTGTCAGTGTTCTATAGCACCTCTTCTTTCTCTCTAAAGAGATAATTAATTACAGTTTGTTTGCCAACAATTGTTTGAGTACTGCAGGTCCTCATTGGGTTAGCTAACATATTTGAACTAATGGATTTACATGATATAAGCCACAAGAACCCAGAATCTGAAGTCCACATTTATTTTCCAATTAATGCACAACTTAAATTTAAGTCCCATACTACATAATTATAGTACTTTACGAACATTATGTTTCAGGTACTTATTACAATACCTCAAGAGGCACAAGCTCCTCTCACACAGTGTGAGTGTACCTAAGGCTCCCAAATTAGTTTGGTCAATGTAGAGTCCAGCAGTTTAACATCTAGAAAAGCACTCACCACGTCATGGTCACATGGACATCAAACTTTACAGCAGACCTAAATCATTCTCCTTTGGCAATTTCGACAGCCTCTTTTACCCACCACCCTCTGCCTTGTCCTCTTCCCTTTTTTTCTTCTCTTCCCAGATGTATCTACATCTCCTTCCTCCTCCTGATCCCTCAAGCCATACCTACAGGAGAGTGCAGTATGTTACGTGGCACCAGCAAAGCAAATACTCTCCAGCATACTTGCTCTTCAAGGCAAGCACTATGAGTTTCACAACTAGTGTGAAATGCACCTTCTCCCCAAGACTTGCTCTACACTATCAGCTTCTTGCCTTGACGGCTGTGTGGGGGATACAGTGATGCAAATCCCTGAAGACTAAACATGAGCAACCTTGAAAAGGAGTCAGGGCAGCCAAGCAGATATTCTTTACTATTTGAAGCCCTCATATCTACCCGACATCTTCCACTGCAGCAAGCCCTCACCTCACCTACGTTTCTGCCCTGGCAAGGTCCTTCCCTCTGTATGGAAGTGTGGTTTGCCACACTTTCCCCCACCTCAGCACAGCTCCTTTTCCTTGGTGAAGGGGCAAGGAGCAAGTGGCACTGGCATTGGTGCCATTTGGTTAAGAGCTGCAATCACACAAGGAATATTTTGTCAGTCTGTTAACATCACTGCACTGGGAAGGCCTTATGCAGAAGAAATCCTGCAGTTGCTTCCTCGGGACCAGCCATAACTTAAGAGCAAAACTCACACTTTCAGGAGATTAAGAGTCACTAGGAAAATGAGAATTCCTCTGGATTAAACACATATTTAATACTGTACCTTACTACTTATGGAGGTTAAAGCAAGAGCATGCTTCTGAAGGGATTCATTTTTTTTAAACTCTCAAGCATCAACTCAAGCTAAGTAACACACTAGAGTCAAAGGTGATCACTATATGCTTTACATTACATTTATTTAGATTAATATTGATCTTCTGTAACCCTTCTCCCCCTCTGCTTTATTAATGAAAGGATAATTCACGTGACAATAAGTAGCAAGAAGAAACTGTGAACAGGAAGAAGAGAGAAGGAAAGGTAAAACAATTTTCTGCATATAAAGTGAGGAAAAGAATTACAGAACCACAGAATGGTTCAGGTTGGAAAGGAACTCCAGAGGTCATCTGGTCCAACCCCATGCTCAAGAAGGGCCACCAAGAGCAGGCTGCCCAGAACTGTATCCAGACAGCTTTTGGATATCTTCAAGTATGGAGACTCCACAACCTCCCCGGTCAAGCTGTAAAAGTGCTTGGTCACCATCACAGTAAAAAGGTGCTTCCTGATGTTCAGACGGGCCTCCTGTGTCTCTGTTTGTGAAAGAAGACATTAAAGGATGACAGCTGATTGCTGTATCTATGTACATTTCCACAAACTAAGACCATCCTTTCTCTGCATCTTCCAAGGAAGCAGCACCTGAAGAAACTGTTGCAGGCAGTCACACTTTTGGGATGTCTATTGGGAGCTGGGAGACAGTATAGCAAAAGTAATAGCACTCACAGCACTTGAACTTACTTGCCTATGAATTTAGACAGCTCCAAGTCACCCAGCTGCCAAAATGCACGGTATTAAACAGCTTCTGTTTGCCTAAATGGCACTACTTGCACAACTTCAATATGCTACTGCCATTAGTTTGGGCCTCCCATACTGTTAATGCTGTTTTCAAAACTAGTGCTGCTGGATTTTACTGTCCAAGGGGGTCAATATTCAGCATTGAGACTTACTTTTCAATAAAAAGAGAAACGAATCCTTTGACTACAGCTCAAGAACATTCATATGAGCTCTGCAACAGATCAAGTATCGGTGCAAGAATGTAATTTCCAAAACTTGAAAGGTAAGAGCCATTAGACAAGGTAAAAACTGTCACTGCACAAATAGGCAGTATTGCCTCACAGCCCAACTGGACTCAAAATAAAGTGGCAATCCTTCACCAAAAGTCCAATGTTGTTTTTTGACAAGGCCCAGGATTCTGTATGCTCATTTCAGAAAGTTACTACATACATATATATAATTCAGCAAGTAATTACTTTGTGCTGGCTATATGAAGCCAAGTTTCAGCTCCCTGATTCTGCAGCTAATTACGATGAGGTTTCAGCACACCACCTCTCATATTTTAAATACAGGCTCAACCACTCCCATTCTGCAGCTGACACATGCACCTGGCCTTGTGCTGGTAACTTAGGTATCCTGCAAAACACTTCTATCCCACTGTCCCAAGATTTTGGGAAAAGACCACTGCTACCACCAGAAGCAAAACAACCAAGACTCCAGAAGCTGCTGCTCTTGGTGGGCTTTCAGGACACTTCACTTTATGTGGATTGGAGAAGTTTCCTGAATATAGCTGCCCAGGCAGCAGATAAATATAAACATACCAAGGTTTTGGTAGTCAGCTCATGACTTCCAATACTTTATTTGTATTTCATTGAACTTTATGGTCTATTTATAAATTGTTTATCATACAGTTCCTAGAAGTCAGTAAATCCACTTCTGTTTCTAATAAAACAGAACAACTTAGTTCCATGAAAATACACATGAAAGACTTGTCCTTTTTATCTCTTCCAGCAGCATTTTTTGGTACAAGATAGATTTTTGCTTAAAACTTCAGCTCAAAATCCAGTCTCTGGAAGCTACTCGAGTAAGCACATTCCTCAACCCTATCAGGTCCCGTGGCATCCTGAGACTAACCAGCTACAGGCTGTGCAGCTTGCCTTTACTCTATATTCCCTATGCTCTTAATTATTCTCCCATCACAAAAAAACCCCCAACACCTGAGCTTGCACACTGCCTCATCATCACTCCCGGCAGTGCAAGACATACCTAAATCTTGGCATTTAAGGAGATCCCAATCTGGAAGAGAAAAGAAGGCATGAGATGGCACCTTTTATATTCTAAAATTCTAAGACGCCTCTTTTAAAATTCTGAATTCAAACTTCAGCACCTCTATACAGATTTCAAGCACGTACATACAGCTGAATCAATACATGCAGGGAGTCTGGGCCATGCTCAGATCCATTCAGCTTCAACCTTCAGAGTACTTGACAGCAAACTCCTTTCCTGTTCTCCACTTGGCAGAACAATAAATAGGTTGGTATCATTTCCTTTGCCTCTGCCCCTCCAAATAACAGACTTGTACTATTTTGGAAATTTGTGTAATTTACTCAGCATGCTCATTTGCCACTCTTCCAATGAGGGAAGGACTGTAATTGGAATAGACACTCTGAAGTGTCAAAAAGCACTAAAAAATAAAGTAGCAGTTTAGAGTACGTCTCCAGTGATGCACTGGAAGAGAAGCAGACAATGCCAAGCAGTCATTGGAAAATAACGTGTATGAATGCATTTACACAGTTTGGCATTCAGACTTCATATTAAATAGCATCACCAGTTCTTTTTCTCCTTCCATTTCCAGCATCATCTTCATCAAACACTACAGTCAATACGTTAGCCAAAGCTTCATCTCCCATTCAAGGCCCCAAGCACTGCTACACACCTCAAGCTTGCTTCTAAAGTCTTGCACTGCAAAGAAGTGAGGAAGTTCAAATGCCAGGGTACTGTCAGATCACATACATTTCAGTGCAAGAATAAAGCTCAAAATCAGAAGCGCTAAGCTCTTCTCTAGTCCTATCTGAAGGCCACATGATTTCCTGTATCAAAGCAGAAGTGCCACCAAAAGGTCACTATTCAAGTATTACTTGCAGGACAGGAGGTACAACATGCTGCAGACATGTGGAAAGGACAAGTGAGGGCTACCAAGAGGCCAAGCAATACTCACTCACTCACCTTGCCTTCAGAACTGGTCAGCTTGACCACCAGGGAAGGAAAGCAAGCAAAAAAAAAGCTGAAACGTTTTAAAGAGAAGGCAGACAACTCTTCATTCCCACCACAGCTGGACTCAGCTTTGCTATCTGCCATCACACCCAGTCCACTGCAAGAGGCTTCAGGATCCTTGCCCCCCTGTTCTGGGCTGAATTTATGCTGCAATAAGCTAAGATCCCAACATGTTACACTTACCTCAAAAGAGTAAGCCTGTGCTCCAGTCTGTGGGTTTCCAGAACTGGAAGAATCTATATGGAGTTTTAACCACCAAATCTGAGTATCTAAGAAGCCTTTATAAGATCTACTGCACCCCACCCCACCCCCTCCCCAACACTCCAAAAGGCTATTTAGTACAAAAATTGGAAACTGCAATTTGCATTACATATCCTGCTAGGCAGGAACCACCCCTAAATTAAATACAGTGGGACTTTAGCCCTGACACTACAAGGTGTTTCCCTATAACTGCACTGATTAAACAGTTTGCAGACACCAGACCTCCAAGTCCTTTTTAGCAGACGTCACACTGCACAACATAAAGCAGCAGGCAATTGGCCAAAAATGGTTAGCAAAAAGGATTCCTTAAACCTCCAGCATCCAAATATAGCCCTAGCTGGTCACATGGGCTGCCATACAGTAAGTGCTCCTCACTTTACCTACCCTTTGATTAAACAGTTTGAGCTAAAAAGAATGTACTTAGAATAGCATTTCAGTTTCCAGCCCAATTCCATGAACCGTATAATCTTGCTGTACCTTCCACATTCAGACTGGCAGAAAGGAAAAGTTGATTCAGGTTTCTAGTGAGCCCAAGGGGGATCATTAGCTACAAGAAGCTAACAGAATATGAGACCTCTAACATATACATATATACACACATATTTGTGTGTGTGTATATATATATATAAATATAAAAATAAAAGCAACATATCTGCCATACAACACAACTGCTGTAAAATACTTCATTATTAACATACTCTATGGCACATAGTGATTTTTAGTTTTAAATAAATTGTCACACCTTACACTCCATCTGACCTCTAGCAATGTTTTTTCATATTACTCTCATTATGATGAAAGCTGATCAGCTGATCACATCCACCTCACAAGAACTCCACAGCTTAGTTTACACATCAGGAAACTCTGCAAAATTTCTGAAGAAAGGCAGGCCAGCTACTGTACCATTGCCAGATGTCAACATGAACCGAAAAAAGTTGAGCCTGGCCCTTCCTTTCTCAGCCCTTAAAGCCACTGTCCAAGTATTGTGCAGGTGTCAAGTAAGTTTACATTATAAAATCTTGCAACTGCACTAATAAATACAAGTATCACTTATCCTTCCAAAGCCTTCCCCCCACCATCACTGAGAATGAAGCCTTGCAGTACTCACTCACAACAAACCTTGTGATCTTTGAAAATGCAGAAGCTTGAAGTTGTAGCTACTACTCAACTGAAGCTGGAAGTCTGAGGTTCCTAAAGATGAAAACAGCCCAACACCAGAGGCAAGGCCTAAACCCTGAATTAGCACACTGCATTGTGTTACCGCAGGGCTCTGTGGCATAGATTTTTGCTAGAAGCACGGAGCCTTTTATCAACCTCAAGCCCCCAGTTAAGCTGTCATATTCTGTTACACACTTAAAGCACAATTAGGCACAGCATCGAGCACGTTCACATACCCACCACCGGCTCAGCTGCACCGAGCACCAGTTAGTTTCACATTTATGCCGGCAGCCAGGCCGGCCTGACTGCACTGAAATAACCCTCAGTACCCAGATGTTGCGCTATTTTTACCCTGGAAACGAGAAAAAGGACACCCAACAAAACTTCAGAGCGGGAGGCCACGACAGCACAGACTTTATTCCGAGGCTGCAGCGCAGGTTTCGGCGCTCGGCAGCGCCCGGGCTCCCCAGCCCCGCAGTGACGTGTCCACCTGAGGCTCCGGGGCCGCCGCCGCCGCCGGAGACAAAGTTCTGTAGTGCACTGACTGCTATCGTACCCAGAGTCGGAGTGTCACAGAACTTTGCTTCCGGAGGCTCCAGTCCTCCGCCGGTACCGGCGCCGGGGCCGCCCGCCAGCACAAGTTTCCCTGCCTGGGAAGGGAAGGCGCACACGGTTAGAGGGGGGGAAGGGAGCCCCCTCCTCCTCCGCGGCTCGGCGGGAGACCCGCTGCCCGGGGAAGAGGGAGAAGGAGGCCAAGAGTTTGTTTTTGGTTTTTTTTAATACATACCCAAAATGCATCCCCCCCCCAACCCCCACGCCTCCCCCAACCCGGAGCTAACGGGCCGCCGTGCAAAAGCCGCGGCCGAGCAGCTGCCCGGAGCGCTGCCGCTGCAGCGAGCGGGGGCTGCCGGCTGCCGCTGACAGCCCCGGCGCCGCGGCCCTGCGGGACCCCAGGCAGCGCCGGGCATCCCCCCGCGGCCCCACAGCCCCCCACGGGAGGGACCCGAGCGGCGCCCCCCCGCCCGCCAGCCCTTCCCCCGCCGACGAGCGCAACAGGTCCGGCCCGCCCGGTGCCGCCCGCAGCCCCCCGCGGCGGCGGCGGCCCCGTCCGGTCCGGCCGCGTCCCGCGGGGCGGCTGTGGCGGCCGGTGTCGCTCGCTCGCCCGCCCGCGCCGCGCGCCCGCCGCTCCATCTTGACTTTTGCCGACGTGGAAATTTTGGGTTCGGGGACGAGCCGCGCTCTTATTGGCCGGCGGCGGGCGGGGTCGGAGGTCACGGCTGCTGTCGCCGCTCCGCGCCAAAGCCGCCTCGCAGGCGGCCCCGCCCCGCCGCCTGCCCCGCCCGCCCGGGGGCGGTGCCGCCCGCGGGGCCCCGGTGGCCGCTGCGGCCGTGTCCGTGCGGGGGGCGGCGCGGAGGGGAGGGGGCGGCGGCGCCGGGTTAGGTCCTCGCCCCCGAGTCGGCTCGGGGGGCCGCGGGACGGGGCTGGGGGCATGGGGCGGGCTGGAGGGGCTGCCGCGGGCCCTCTGGGGGCGGGGACGCGGTGCCGGTTCTCGGTGCGCCCCCGCCCGCCGCCTGCGGCCCCGCAGCGTTAGTGCCCCGAGCGGGTCCTGCCCGCGCCCGGCCGTGCCCGGCCCCGGCCTCGGCAGCCACCCCCGTGCCGCCTCCCGCAGCCCCCGCGGGGAGGGCTCGGTGTAACCTCGCGGCGGAGGTGCTGCCCCTGAGCGCCGGGTGCCGCGGTACCTCTGCTCCGCGGGCACTTCAGGTGTCGTGCGTTCCCTCCGAGAAAGCAGCCGGGGCTGGGCGGTGGTGGGTGTGAGCAGGAGAATCCTCGGGTGTCTCCAGTTCCCGTTTGGCATTTGAAGGACTTTTGAAAGAATGTAACAACTTTTACCGAGGAGTGCGTTCCCTCTCCCCGAAGTAATAGCTGAGGGCTTCTGTTGTCTGAAAATCATGTTTTCTGCTCTCTCTCGAAGGTGTCAGGACTTCACTAGTTCTCTGTGGAACTCATCGTACACTAATAGTACAAAATTACCTAAACAAAGCTTTGAAAATAAATCCTGCAATTGTTTGTATCTCTTACATTGAATTAAAGTCGTAGAACTTTAATGTCCAGCTTGTTCGCTAGGCTCGGGCAGAACTGCTAACGCCACTAACAGCTGGAAATACTGATCCAGGGCTCCTCCAGCCGTGGAAGCCTCGACAGTAAAAATGCTCTTTCTGTACTTCAGGCACTGGAGTAGTTCCAAGAGAACCATTCACCGATATGAGCTGTGTGTACATGCAGGTGTTCACGGGAGGAGACATGCTGGCCCTGTCCTGCAGCAGCATCACTGCGCCGTGAACTCCAGTGTTTATGTGGTCCTTGTCGTTGCAGGATCACAGCGATACCTGTTAGCTCAAACCTATGGCTGTCATTTCAGTATCTGAAAGAAAAATAAACTGAAAAATGCTTTGAAATTAGATTTTGTCTCTTTTAGCTCCTTTGTCTGCAGAAACAGAAGGGGCAAGCCTTTCCTGAGCCTTTCTGTTCTGTTTCAGAAACGTGTTCCTCCCTCCTTGTCTGCACCTTCAGTGTGCTGTTCAGTCATCAGCCCTATTCTGTCTTGCTGCAGCTTGCCATGTGTAGTAGTACTTCCCACCTTCCTGTCGCCCCTCTATCCCTGCTCCCTCCACATACACCCTCTCTGCTAGGCCATGGAGTAGGCCCCAGCTATGCCTCTGCTACTTAGCTGTGTGTACGGGAATATTGATTTGACAGTGTGTATGCTCTGTAAAAAAATCAATATTTCAGTAGATTGAGCAGAGTGTGCAGCAGTGTAATGGAGTCCAGCCTGCTAATGTAATGTGCAGGGGTCCTCATTCAGAGATTGAGGTCAGTCAGAAAATGGAAATGTGTTTTCTTATTTTATTGTGTGCTTCAGATATAATGTAGGTGTTTATGTTCCAGTGTTTAACTTACAGCACGCAGTTACTTTTAAGCCATATCCAACAGAAGGTCACATATTGCAGGTGACATGCACAAAAAAGCGTGCCACAGATATACAATCAATTTTTTTAAAGCTTACTAAATCCCCTCTTACCCTTATCCATCATGTTATCTATCAAACAACAGTTGTGAGGGAAAATGCATAATTTTTGTTCCTGCAAATAAAAATAATATTCCGTTGTTTGGTGCAAACTTGGCTTCTGATTATGTAATGAAACATGCAGTATTTTAACAAACTCCAACATAGCGACATGTATCGAAGAGTATCATAAAATGAGCATAAGTGAAAAGAACGAAGGAAGAGAGATAACTAATGTATGACACAAAACCAGAGTAAAAGCTCCCATTGATTTTAGTGGACCTGGGATTTCAGCCAGAATGTTCTCCATGATACATTTTCCACTTTTTAAAGCGTTGCATCATGCCTTAAAATGTAGCAAAAGTAATTTGTAAAATGACATGAGAAACCACAGCATTCTCAGGCTCATGGTCAAGATTAGTGTAAGCTAACTATTGTTTCTCAGCTCAAGGGGACACTTGATACGGTTTTTTCTTTACTTAATAATTTTATCTGCAGGTTTTGTCGGAGGCTATTTCTCATCCACCAAAATCTCTCACTGCAGGAGTGAGTACAGATCTATACAGCAGGCAGCAGAGTTTTATGTTTGTGAATGTTGCCATGCTTTGTGCTGAATATAACATACATTTCAAGATGCTACGGGGGCCCTCATGTTCGGTAGAAAAGGCAAAGCTATTTATTCTTTCGTCATTCACGTTCTTAATTGGAGACTGATTTGGCAGTCGTGGCCGGGGAGGCACGCAGGGCTGGAGCAGTAACATCTTTCAGTTACAACTCTGGTTTAGGACATGACTCATGGAGAAAGCTTCCAAATGCAAAATACTGCTACCTACAAATGCACACGACACTGGGATTTCTCAGAAGTCAGTTGATATTCTTCAGTCACTGAACACAGATTTCTCATATATGTTTCACTGTTCTGAAGAAGTGTTTGTTTTAGTATTAACAGATGCTGGAAACCTATGCACTCACCACTCTTAAAAACATACCTCAAGACATGCAATATGTCCTAAAACGTTTTAGGTATAGTTTTAAAAATAGTACTGTAATAACATAAAATGTAAAAATATATTAAAACCACTGTGAAACAGTGTTTTACTTAATCCTAGAATGCTTTTCACAGTACAAGTATGATAAACTGCAATGAAAGTATTATTCCAATTTAAATTATAAGATAAATCTCATAGCTGAAGATTAGGAAATAATAATTAGTCTTGCACTTTACTTTGAGAGTCCATCTGTTTTGGCAGCATGCTTCCAACTGAGAAGATTCAAGAAGGTGGTTACTATATGAGACTGACAAAAGTACATGATATAGAGGACTAAGCTGTGACGTTTTGTAAAGTGAAGCTGAACAATATTTCACAAAGTGCTAGTTTAAAAGGTGGGAGACTTTTATGATAGAATTTATTTTTATGAAGACTCCGTCTTTCAAGGGTCTTCCTCTGCCAGCTTTGTGAAATAGTGAATTGGGGGTGGGTTTTTGTGTTTTTTGTTTTGGTTTGGTTCTTTTGGTTGGTTGATTTTTTGGGGTTTTTTTTCAGTTTGAAGAAATGAGTACATTATAAGAATTAGTATTTAAATCTAATTGAAAACTGGAGTTATGCTGGATGGAAAATTAATTTACTCATTAGTTGGAGAACTTTTATGGTATTCGTACAATAAGTACTCAGCCAAAAGCATCAATCAATATTATAGAATGTTTTAAAACAAATGTAAACGATTTATATTATGACAATTTGTAGCATTACTTATTGATAGAAGAAAAATGATACATAGAAACTCAGTGGCATATAATTCTAATTCTTAGTTGGTTATTATATGAGATTGCTCTTGATTAAATATGATTTGTGTTATATCTGTGTAATTCTGGTCTTCATTACTATAATAAATGTGCATTAAAACTGCATTATAATGTCCTAATTGTGAAATTGCCATTGAGTAAATTAAGGTTATGAGTATTGTAATGCAATATTTTACTGAATGTTTTATTTCCTAGTGCTTAAATTTCCTTGCATATTGGAATCATAAAATTAATTGCTAAAGTTAATAAATAATGATAGATAGTCTAAGTCAGTGGTAAGTCAGAGAAGAATCCAGGTTTCCTGAATTCCTATTCTTTCTCTAAAGAATAGACAAAGTTGATACTTCTTTCTGAAATTGTAGAGATGCACGACTGATATAAACATAATTTTAGTAGAAACTGAACATTATTAAAATAAGACAAGATCAAGTGTCAAATCAAAACTTGAAGATACAAGGAGATAATGTAATGAACTTTCATTTGAGACCAGTAGAAGTCTTTCTATTGACTGCAATAAAGCTGTTATCAATTCATGATGTGCTGGCATCAAGTGTATGAATAGCTCCATTAGTTAAGTAGCTAAAGCTCATAACAGCTTATACATTACAAATTTGCAGAATCAAACCCTAGATATCTCCTAAAAAACCTGCAAAGAGTCAGAAGGGCTCCATTTACATTATAGATCTGAAATGGAGTGACTCTGTCCTCCTCACTTTAAAGAAGATGTGAATGGATCTGCAAGGCGATCACTGCTGGGTTAGTGCAACACTATCTGCAGAACATTAGTATTTTGGAAAACAATGGACATTTCAAAATGTGCTTTTGTTGAACATTAAGATGAAATTAGAATCTTTCTGAAAAAAAAATGCCAAACAGGCATAAAAAGACAGAGGCCAGTAAGAATAGTCCCTTTTACCCTGTCTGACGATGTTCAACTTTGCATAGCTGGCCCAGAGAGAGACTAACACTGAACCAGTGGGGTTTGAACCTGTCTTGCCCATTTCCTCCAGGGAATGCCTGAGCACTCTGCAGCCATCTACTATGAGGAAAAGAAGGGAAAGTTTGTCTTTCTCTTTTTCTTTTTTCTTTTTTTTCCCCCCCCTTCCAGAAGTTCGCTTCTGAATCTGAGAAGCCTTCTTACTGGAACAAATACTTTTCCACAAAAAGGTTCCATTTCAGCAAGTCAGCATTTTTGGATACAAACAAATATGCTGTGGGAAAATTCCCACCAAGCTTTACTTTGGAGTCTTTCAGAAAAAATCATGCAAGGGAGAATTATAGGAATGGCATTTACAAAGGCACACACATATGGTCCTCTCTTGAGTTCAAACACAGTGACATGGCAATATCTGGACAAAGACTTGAAGGCATTTAACCTTTCATTTTTAGAGCAGTGGAAATCTGATACAAGAAAATCAGCCAGAGATAAATAAACAGCTGAATTCTGTACCATGCATCACAAGCCACAATTTATTCATCTTATAAAAACTTTCATGGGGATTGTGCTGAAGCTTGTCAGCAGAGTCTGCAGGACCAGGACTGAGAAGGAGCAACCAGGAGGTTATTGACACAACAGGCCCACGTATCTTGAATGGTGTGTCCCAGAAATGGGAAGCAAGGGTCATACTTCTCAAACTGGCCGGCAGCTACTTATGTAAGTAGTCTCACTGAATTCAAACCTGCCCTGAAAAGGCACTTAACAATCTTCTGGCTGCAACAACGTGAAAAGAAGGTAAATAACTGGAATAAGAACTAGGCAGGCTGTAGTCAAATGCTTCTTGCAGAAATGGCTGGGATGGTCATGAAGTTACCTACTTCTTCCATCTGCCCTATGTCGGCAGTTCAAGATAAACCAGTTGCTTTCACAGTGATGGAAAAGCACTTGCATAGGGTATTCCTGTGGTGAAAGCTGTAAAGACATGCACCATCACTGCCATTTCTCCTGCCTGTGGCCTCAGTGTTTGAGTGCTACATTTTCTCACAGAATCATAGAACATCCTGAATTGGAAGGGACCCCCAAAGATCACAGAGTCCAGCTCCTGGTCCTGGACGGGACACCCCAAGAGTCACACCATGTGCCTGAGAGCATTGTCCAAATGCTTCTTGAACTCTGTCAGGCTGGGTTGACTGGCTGGTGACCATTTCCCTGGGGAGCCTGTTCCAGTGCCCAACCACCATCTGAAGAACTTTGTCCTAATATCCAGCCTCAAGCTCCTCAAGCCTAGCAAATCTCAGCTGGTGAGCAAGGTTGAGGAAAAGAATTCATGCGGCAAAACTTAATGAGTAAATGCCAGTAATTCAACTTGCAACTGCAGACTAGTTGAGAGTGCAAAGAACATTAATAAAAGTAACCCTGTCCTCCCTGCACACACATTTTCTCTGGGTAAAAGTAATGTCATTTGCAGATACTAGTCTTTAAGGGAAGTTTTTTAAGTATTTGGGGAATGAAAACTATTCTTACATACTGAATAACCGAGGAAGATAGAGGGTGGTGGAAAAAACATATGTGAGTGTTGTGTTGTGTGACAGTTTTTCTTATGCTCTTCCAAACCATTTGCCTGGCAAATCCCTTCTTTTTTTTTAAGTTTTTCCTTAACTTTTTAGGGTCTTAAGCACAGCTTATCCCTCAAGGAACAAGCATAAAAAATAATATCCAGTGAACATTAAAAATCAGAATATCTCTACCACATTTATTTAATTTCTGTTATCTACATCAAAGCATGAATTTGGGGAAGGTATGGTTATTCAGGGTAATAAAACTGAATCTTTAGCAGGAGACCCCTTTCTTCAGTCTCCTTAAACACATAAATCATGAATTCTCAAACAATCCTATGACACAGAGGTATTTGGTTAGGAAAAACCTGCTCTAATGGAAAGGTTTCAGTTAGCTTGGGATGAAAGAGATGCTGTGCTTCCTGGTGAATTCTGGAGCTGTGGGTCTTCCTGGGTCATACCATTTCTAGCTCCCTTGGAGACTGTCGCAGTGCTGAACACTCGGCAGCTTTGGTATTCGTCCAAGATGCAGCGTGACTGCTCCAGAAGGTACTCAGCGCCACGATCATATTTAAAACATCAGCTTCTGTCTCTGAGGTAGCAGGCTGGGTATGATGAGTCGGAATCCCACTGAATGAAGCATCATACAACCATCCTTCAGAGGCCATCTGTACCTCCTCCAGAACACTATGGCTTTTCATAGCAGTCTTGGAAGAAGAAGTGCATTCATCGCACCTCCTGGGAATTTCTGAAGAATGCAGCTCAAAAGTTCCCTCTTTCGCTATTTCCTTATTCTAAAGCAGGGAAAGTATCTTTGTCCTGTCCAGATCTTGAAGAGGTGAAATGAAGTTTGGCACCTTAATTTCAAAACATTAACGATCACTTAGACTTTCACTTCTGCTTAGACCTGATTTATGGCTCTCACCTTGCAGGACATTTAATTCAAACCACCATCCGCTTAGGTCCACAAGAAGAATCTTCAGGCTAAGCCGTTACAGCAACCCATTACTCTTCTGGCTTTTCTACACCACCCGGAAATGTCAGTGAATGCCAAACTTTTGCAACTGCAAACAAAGGGAAATGGATATTCATCTCTACCTTTACTTTCATAATTAGCTGAACAGGGAAAAAACAATCTTACCAGGAAATCCTCACAAGTCTGAACTACATCTGTCAGCCCTGTTTGCTTGCCAGTTCTGATGAACCACAGGAAACATATTCCAACTCCAGCACAGATTGTTCAGAGGAGACAAGACAGGCTCATTAGCACTGTAACCTACAGGCAGTAGGCAGACACAAAAAGACTTCAGCCTTTAGATAGGGCAGAGCAGATGCAACCACGTGGGCTTGCCTGACGCAACTGGATTATGTATTCATATCTATGTTGATCATATAACCCCGACTGTGGCTCTTTATCAAGGCTCATGTGACCTTGATAGAGCAGGCTTTTAGATCCCAAGCTCACGTGCATGAGAAACCTGGATAATGCAGGTTCCCCTGCATGCAACTTCCCAGAGAACTGTATTTCTTCCATGCTGGAGGGTAAGTCTGCAGTAAAACTACTAATTGATGCAGTCATCAGTTATTAATAGAGTCACTTGAAAGAGTGGTGTAGTTGCTGTGCAGGACTTCCTAGGCACAGTAAGTCACGATACGAGTGTGTCACTTTTTGATTTTGTCAAAGCTTGCTGTACAACACACCATGAAATGTATTAAAATAAATAATCTGAACAACTGAACACTGTATTTAAGATCAAATACATCAGAAAGTAAATGAGGCATATTTCATGGGTCTGGATGTTTCTGTTCCCTCTAGCTAAATTCCATATCATTAAATGGAGAATTTCACTAGGCTTATTAGTTTGTTGTCTATAAAACTTTTAGCAAATTTATATGTGCCCCACTCAGCTGCTTTCAAATAAAGGCACTTTATTTGAAGCTGTTTGACTAAAGGTTTTTTTCTCATTGAAATCCACAGAAAAATTTCTGTTAGTTTCATCAAGTGAAGGGGACAATCTTTATAAAAAGTTTCCTTTTGAAACAGATTGCTTGGAGTCCTTTACTGTAAGAAAAATAGTGCTCTTTAGATCCCACCATGGCACTCTCCTAATTTTATGAGATTAGGAATAGCCTGTCAAAATTCTGAAACACAGGGGGATCCTAATCATGAGCAACTTGTTCCAGCTAGAATCATATTTCCTATGCTGCAGGACAGCAGTGGGCAAAGTGCTTCATTTGCACCTCACAGAAATGTGCTTTTCCTCCCCAATTTCTCAGCAGAATGCAACAAGACACTTCCTCTGGCCCTTAGCAACAGCCCTTAGCAAGGGCCGACAGAGAAGTACAAGCAGCAAAGCCAGGACTAGCAAAGAGCTATTGATTCGTGAATGAAAGAGAACATTTTCTGAAATGAAAAAAACCATCTAGTCACAATAACTCTAGGACAAGTCTAACTTTAGTGACTAGAAGCAAAAAGAGCAGGCAACTTGAATTGACATTGATCTTGCTGGCATTCCAAGGGTAATATTTTCATTATGATAAAATGTTCTTTAACAATCTCTCTGGTGAATTGGGCACAAACATGCTTTTCTTCTACATTGGTCCTGCCTATCTTCCTGTTCCACCTATTTTTATACTACTAAAAAATATTTGTTTAGGCAATGCAAACAAAATCCCCCCTTCCATGTGTTTAAGTTCCCTTGCCATTTATGCTATACTGTAGTACAAGACCAGCAAGACAGATGACAATTTAGTTTCAAATGATTTTTTTTGTCTCCTTTTCAGTCTCCCCTCAGAAAAGGAATAATAAAACATGCCCAAAATGCTAGTAAATATATAGGATCTGGACGAAAGTTCTACAGCACCCCTTCCCGGCAAACACACCAGCAGAGGAGCATACACACATACACAAATAAAAGTCACATTTATGTAGGTGGACAGGCGAGTGTGTTTTGTCCAGAGAAATATTTTTGTGTGTGATAATATAAAATAAACAACACAGAGTTGCATATTATATGTAATATATATAATATATGTATATAAAATTTCTTCAGCCATTTTTAAACTTTGATTCCCAAAAGACAACAGGTGAAAAGATGCAAGTACAAACAATAACTGTGGATCTTCGTCTTGCATAAATTTCCATGGTTTTCTTTGCCCATCTTAATCAGGCGATAATTTGTCTAATTAACATCTTTCATAGGAGGGAAATAGTTTGTGTGCTTTTCAACACTGCTCCAAAAATATATAGCAGCATTACGTGACAAAATGCATTGGTAGCAGATACATGACTATTGCTTGTTATTATAAAGCATCAGCTGTGCATTCATGAGCTGCACAGAAGAGAGTCTCTGACGGAAGTTCTGTAGAGTCTGTGAAGATTTATGTTATTTTTTTTTTCTGCAGCTTATGATGTGGCAGAATGACCAATTTATGATGTGGGTGGAACTTTGTTCAGCGCATGAAAATGCCTCCGCTCTCCAGATTATGTTCTCCTGTGGTAGGCAGTAATGCTTTCTGCCCTCCATATGGCCACCATGTGCCAGCAGACACCAAATTGGTATGTGGGTTAAATGTAAAATAACCACCAGAGTTCCTGAGTCAATAATTACAAAGCTCCTTTTGATATGGTTAGTGTATCATTATCTGTACTGTGCAATAATAAAACAGAGCTCATGTTGTCCCTCTCCTCTCCTTCAATAGCTGGAGAGCTCATTGCAGAACTATCACACACAATTGATGTTCACAAAATGCTTTTGGGAATTGTCATAGCAGCAGCAAAGAGCACACCAAAATCGTAGCTCTAATTAAACATCAGCTTGAATGAAGTGCTGGAGAGGACAAAAAAAGAGGCTTATTCCTGTGCATTCACTAAAGACATGTATCTTGCATCCTTGTCTGAGCTGCTCAGGCTCTGGGGTAGAGCAGTTGGTTTGGAGGGCATTTCAGGTGTTAAAGAAGTCCCTCTGTCCATTTAAAGCCTGAATTATCAAGTTTTAGCACTCTGTACTTGTACTTGTACTTGTACACACGGCTCTGTAAACACTGCTAGTTCCCACTTCTATCCAGGTGCAGTTCAAGGCTTGGATGTGAGTTATTTTATAATTTTGGCCTTGCCACAAGTATCTCAAAAACTAGTCCCTGTGGTTTTACCCAGCAGCGGAGATAAACTGCGATCCAGAAGCAAATGCTTCCTGGATATGCTTAGCTATAGGCTTGGGATGGGTTGTTCTTAGTAAAGAGCTCATGATTATTGCTTTGCTTTGGTGCACTAGATCCCAACATTTTTGCAAGGGTTTTTTATAAGCTTGAGATTTTTGAGAAGGTAGAGTTTAGTGGGAGGGATTTGTTGAACAGGGAGGGCTTAAACTGTTTATTCTCTTACACTTGGCAAATATGGATTATTACTTGTCATAGTTGATAATGGTATTTTATGTGTGATTTTGACTGACCTGTTGTGTTAAATGAAAACAAATAGGACTTGTCACTCATTTGTCTTCTGAATATGTCATTCAGAACATTCTAGCTGTCTGGTTCAGGATGGGCTTCCTACTCATCTCCTTGCAACATCTATAAAGCAATAGATGAGCACAAATCTGTCTCTATCTGAAAATGTACAAACATTCCTGTTAATCAGGAATAGAGAAGTTGGTGCACATATAAAATCCAGTTAGAAAGTAACTCACATGAACAGCAAATAGGATTTTCAGTTTTGTTGCCTATTTGTCATTTATAACAACTGACAGTGTTCCAATGAGCTTTAGCATTTTCCTCCTTATAGTGTATGGAGTATATTACTATGTCATTAATTATAGTGTGTTAATTATTCATTATGTTGAATTAAATAATAAAGAAAAGTATGTCTGGGGTATACAAAGGAAAGCTGTGTGTATATATAGATGTGTACAGGGCAGGGCTCTAAGAGATCTGCCCTTAACTCTCTGTGAAGGGCCATCATTTTTTCAATGCTTTTGGTATTATTTTCTGGTCAAGGACTTGGAAGGACTCCCTGTGATCAAGGGAGTGAAAGACCTCTCAGTGCCAGCTTCTCCAGCTGTGACTTCCACCTAGGCTGCACGTTGTGGGCACTGTAAAACCAACAACATGACACTTCATTTACAACCATGTCACACATCAGGAGAGGCTGCAGCTCCTCACATTTTGTATGAACAATTCCAGCTCAGCTTTAATCTTTATTAAGACTGTCAGGCAACACTTGCAAAAAAAAAACAACAAAAAACCCCCCCCCAAAACAACAACCAACTTTCTGCTTTACATTGGTAATTTTCTTTTGATTACAGTTGTGTTTGTGTATTTGTAACTAAAACGCTAGCCATGTCATTTTTTCCCTTTTCTTTTAATTTTTTTTCCCAATCTGTTATAAAGCAGTCACTGGTTTCCTGACCCAGACAGCTCCCACGGGTATCAAACACCCTCTAAGTACTAGATCTTTGGACTGGCTTTCTGATTTGGCTGACAGACATGCGAAATCACACACAGGGAAACTGCTCCAAACCAGGTTGGCAGAGACTGAAAGCTACTACTATCTGGAGTCTGTCCAGAGATAGATGGGAATTACAGTAATTTAGTAGTCTCAGTCAAGTTCCTGGCTGACCAGTATCTGCATCACAAAGCCGCCACTATACCCTTCACTTGGCAGTAATCAGTACTTTGTTAGCAATCTCCATAGGGAAATGGTTAGCAAAAAGCACAAGAAAGACCAGAGATCGAGTGGAGTGGTGGAGCCAACAGCTGAATATCCAAAATAGCTACATGCACTATCAGGAATATGTTGAATAAAGAGGAAAATTCACAGTCTTCATATGTACAAACCCATGACATCATAGAGGCCACGAAGTCCTGATGGAATAAATCAGGGAACTGGAATAGGGACACAGATACAGCTTTTTTTTCCCAAGAAACTAGACAGGACAAGGTATTTAGACATGTATACTTGCTTTCCATTTCAGTGAGAGCTAGGAAGATGGCTTCTTGACTGCCTTTGAGTGAAAATTAGGAGAGAAAAGAAAAATATGTATGTCTTGTTGGATGTGTTTTGGAGAAAACTAAATCATGGAGAAGGAGTAATACATGAGGGTCTTTTTGCTTGAGCAACTCATAGAGATGTTCAAGAGTCAACCTTGTCCCTACAAGGCACTTCAAATAGCATCATATCCTCTGAGAAGCAATAGAGGAGGAGACAGACAGTTGTCAGGGTCTGGGAATACACTGAGGGCAGGTTTTCCCTCAGAAGGTGTGGTGTGAAGAGACGTAATATTTGGGGAGACAGCTAAACTGAATTTGATTCAGCTAATAATGAGGGTGGAAGGTGGAAGGTAGTCTGGGTGAAAGAAAGCAAGTATGAAATGACAGACCACTATTTTAGGAATAGCCTTACTATTAAGGATGAACTACATAAGAGCAGATTTCTAAAAATTCATAAGCTGGTGTGAAGGCCTCTTGAGAAGATAATTGAAAGGATAAAAGGGTAGGGGACCACTGGCAGATACTGAAAAAATTCTCATACTAAAGGCTGTTCAGATACAAAGGGAAAAGAAAGCACAATTGCAGGTTGGTATGGTATTCTAAGGCATTCTTTAGGCACCTGGCAATCAAAGCCCCATAGAAATCCTGGAAAACCAGGACACCTCTATGTCTGACTGTATAATATGTAAGGACAAAGCAAAACGTTTGGGCATACAAAGGGTTACAAATAGTAGGAGGCGTAAAAGGCAACCAGCAAATGTTACCAGAACATAAGATGACAAAAGAAGTGCAGCTATATAGCAGAGAGAGAGCAAATAACAGACTGCACAACAGAGGCCAAAGTATCCATTGTTTCAGTGTTCTCTGAAGAAACTTGTTATGCACAATGCCTAATAAAATTGGCTTAAACAAAAGAATAGAGGGTCAGGCCAGGGCAGAGAGGGAACAGTTAGAAATGCTTATCTGAAGCAATATTCAAGGCCTGACCACATTCACCAAGAGGTACTGAAGGAACAAGTCACAGTAATGTCTGAGCCATTAGAACTTGCCTGGGAATATGCTGACCTGAGGAACAAGGGGGCAATTTAGGATAGAAGAGAATAGATATAAGTGTAATTATAAATATAAGTGTAATTATAAATATAATTATAAATATAAATATAGTACAATACCTGTCTGTCAAAAGGGGAAAGGAATTATAGAGCAGCCAGCCTACTGCTGATGCCCAGAAAGAGACTCCAACAACTCTGTGTACAATATACTTACAAACATTTTGAGGAAAATGTGTTAAAAATTAAAACCAAGTCACACCAAGTCAAACTGATTTCCTTCATTTCCCAGATAACCCACATTCATAGCATTCAATATGCTGTATCTTTATTTTAACAAGGGTTTTGGCATGGCCTTTTGTGACATCCAAATCCTAACTTGTTAAGTGCAAGTAAAATTGCTGTCTAATGGAATGCACACAAAAAATTGCAGACACACAGTTTTGTGACACATGTGGGTGATAGTTGAATTGTGACCTCACCAGAAGATCTTGTACATCTGCTTTCTACTTATGGACGATATGGGTATTGGAACAGAGAATAGACCTACAAAATTTACAGGTGACAGTGAGGAATAGGGACGGGAGAGCTTCCAGGTGCTTGGGAGACCAGGATCTGAGTTCAAAATTGTCTTCACTCCAAATTAATCAAATGGAGTTCAGTAAAAACATATCTAAAGCATTATTCTTGGGAAGGGGAAAACAAATGAATACTTAAACAACAAGAAATGAGTGCAATATTTTCAGAAGTACTGAAGGAAAAAAGAAGTCCAAATTATGATAGATTTCAAACTCAGTGAACTAATAAATGGTACTGTTACATGAATTAGGAGCTAGACTGTGTAAGAAATGGGGACTGGGAAGTTTCAGCAGAAGTCCCATTTACAGCTCCAGGCATACTTAAAAACACAGGTGAATTAGAGAGAAGTAGACAGAATCAACGAAAGGGAAAGGAGCATATGAAGAATGGTGGGAGAGACTGAGATGCCTCCTTCTTGAGGGAAATGACAAGGGGCACAACATCAGACTTCCAGTGCATAAGCTTGTCACAGGGAGGGTGGTGGTCCATTGGAAGTTGGTAGGACAAAAAGAAGTGAGTTTTGTTGGCAGCAAAGCAGATTTGGGTCTTGTAGTGAGGACAAAATCCTAGCTGTGAGGCCATTTGGGCAAACACATTAACAAAGGCTGAGGCGTTCTCCCTCCCAGGAAAAGGATCGTGTTTTGAATATGTGTAGCAGCAAGAAGCCTACAATAAAACAATCCAGTGTAAACCAAATTATCTTTTGGAACCAGGCATCCCACCCTGACCTCCCCAGCTAATGGAAGGATTACTGGTAGCCTGTCTCACATGTTTACTCAACACTCTAATTATCATTACCTACAGACTCACTGAGTTCTGATTTTCCCTCCACTGAATGATTGGTATCCTAGTAACACTTTTTTCTTTTTTGTGTGTATCAGTTATTTTTATCTTTAAATGATTTGTCAAAGCAAAGGCTGAGGACTTTTCATGCTGTGTAAAGTCTATGTTTTACCAAGACAGATAGTCTTTGTTATGCTCTTCAGGAGATCTTGGATCATACAGCTTGTTATTCCAGTTCAGAGCAGTCACTTCACCCAACTTTCCTTCTCCACAGTGGCTGTTGCCTTCACAGTATGTTCTTAATGAACGTAGAAATCAGAGAACAAGAAAGATTGCTTCAACTCAATTTTGCTTCCACTCCAAACCAATCTCGCTCCCTCCCCAGGTACTCAGTACCGTTAGGCCAGGCCAAACAATTTGAGTCTTAATTAGAAAATTATCATTAGTTGAAGAACAAGGTGATTTCTTCCCACACACACATCTGCCATGATACAACAAAAGCCAGAATTTCCAAGGTACATTACTCCCTAAATCCACCTTTGTCTTAGGGAAAGAGGAGCCCTAGTTCTGCAGTGTCCCAGGTCCCCTCTGAATACCACTCTCTAGCAGTTTTGATGGTAAGAATTTGCTGCCTGGACCTTTGGCTTTGGAAGCTGTCTCTAGGGACTGCCTCATGTCCTTTTAGGATGAAGGCCAATGATTAAACCAACTACCATTATCACTTCATTGTAGGGATTGCTATCTTTATTAATAGTCTTCATGGGAGTTAAGGTTGTTTGGAATCTCTCCCTGGCTGCAGGTATCTGCAGGAGTGCAGGAATTACTGCAATGGGAGGGAATGGCCAAGATTTACCAGATAAATCAAGGTGCAAGATGAGTGGAACTGATCAAGCTCTAAGCTTTGCTGTGTTTTCCAGCCTTTACCTTCGCTTTTGGGTGCTCATGGGTTTGTTCACCCCAAAACACCCTGCCACACCGTACCCCCATTTTTACCTGATTCATAACACTTCTGCATGGCTAAGGAATCACTGACTACTGCATCATGAAAAGCACACGTTTCCTAGGTTATAGAGAGAGCTAATTTCTGCCTACGAAGTTCCTTAAATATACTTTATTATAGATGGTTTGAAAATATGTGTTGAGAAGCAACACTACTAATATGTGGGTAAATTATAATGTATGAATGTCTAGCCACAAGCATGGTTGCCCAAAATATCAAGACAATTCCTCTTTTCTGTGGATAAAGTCAAAACAGAGGGATCAAAATTTGATGGAAAAAGACACTCACAAGTTTCAGACATGAATCCTGCCACATTTCAGAGATTTCATATTTGTTGTTTGGCACTGTATCTTGAGTGAGACACTGAAAGTAGACTCTACAGGTTTTTCCAGGACTCATCTGTGTTGTGCTGTCCCTGAAGTTTTCTACAATTTCATATGGCAGCATGTTAATAAAGATTGAGCATTGGCACTTCTATCACCCCTACTTTGAATGCATTTTTTTTTAATACAGGACCAAATAAGTCTGAGTGCAAGAAAGATATCAAGAAAAGACTTGAAATAAATGGAATGTCAAAGAAAGACAGATGTCAAAGAAAAAGCAAATGGCAAGGAAAAAATAATCTTATCCTGCCCACATTGGGTCTTAGAAACTAAATTTCTGTTTGCCACTTCAGCATAACTATGAGCAACTATATAATCATCTGGATTATCATTACTCATTTGCCTGCAACACAGTCAGGGTGAATGATGGCAGCATCAGAGGAAAGATGCCATTAAAGTCAGTAGTCTCATTGTGAAGTTACTTAGCTATTGCACATAGAAGATAAGGAACTCCCTGCTCAAAAAGCTACTTTTCTACTTTGCAGACATTAACAAAACAATGCAAAATCACAAAAGGGATTGCATCCTCAAAACTTCAGAGCAGACCACTAAAACTAGGACAGTGCTGTGAACTGGGTTGCCTGTTAGTGTACTCCACAGCTGGGATTGTACACATGGTGCTTGCAAACGTCCAGTCTCAGAGCTGATACATCCCAGCACAGCTGCCATTGTGTTCCCAACCACAGTGAGGGAGGAGGGTAGAGAAATCAAAGTGAAACAGAAGCTATAAAATTTTCTTTATAGAGTCCCTGAGAATGCTATACCTCTACTGTGGTGTAAGAAAGAAAAAGAAAACAAAAAAGGAGAAAGAAGCAAATAACCTTTTACTGAGTTTAGAAAATAAAAAACAAAGGGAAAAGTACTTGTTCTTATAGAGGTGACGCACCAGGTTATTATGTTTAGTTAATTTCTTTTAAGCTTTCCTGTATGTAAAGGCTCTCACCTATTTCTCTTTTGTTTTGCTGTGAGAGTTTTTTTTCATCAGAAAATAGTCATGTGCTATAACAAATTGTAGAATATGAAAGCCAGATGCTACATATTCCTTTGACTGTTATCTGCTTCCCTCCACCTAAATATTATAATTTTTCTTTACCCCAAGACAAGAACGTTTCCTAATCTTTCTTTTGGCCCCTAAACAAAGGCAAAATTTGACTTGAACAAGGGAGGATTTATCAATTGTTAGAACCATATAATCAATAATTTTCAAAGGGAAAATGTTGATATCTGGACACTTGCCACACACCACTTTCTGGGAAGGAGGAAATTTGTGGACAATCTTTGAGGGGTGGAGCACACATCTGTCTTTGCACTAAGGACAACTGGTGAATAATGATTCAATCCAGTATTTTTATTTTGCCATTAGTAAAAAAAAAATAAAATTTGCTGAGGGTTAACTTCTGATTCTTGTCCTGCCAGTGGTGAAACTTCTTTAAGCTCTCTTTGGATCAGAGCTTCACCTGTGGCGTATCACGAGAGTGAATTACCTCTCAATCTGTTGTTTCCTGAAAACTGCCCAGACAAAAGGATATTATTCATTTAATGTATATTCTTAACATAGGGATGTCAGAGACTGCAACTTGTGGCCAGAAAATGAAAAGAGGAGGAAAACTTGACTACAAATTAGATGTAAGAAGAGTCAGTTTTGGGGCAGTGAAATAATCCTGCGGAATGTGGAGATATTGCTAATGCCTGCGCAGCTTTGTTTCAACAGGAGATGCAGCAGAAAACGAGCAGAGGTAAGTTGCCCAAGGAATGTCCACTTCAAGTTCTGCAGTGGGTCATGGTACACTGGTCACTGTCATCTCTATACTCAGAAAGCAAATGCACTTAGCACAGTCTGATACAAGTTTTGCTTCAACTGAATGACACCAGAAGCCTGGTGTCTGCAAACCTGTGGTCAAGAAAGGAACCAACACTGGAAAAAATAAATCACTTTCCCAGTTCTTTACTAACTGTGCAGTGTAATCTGATCACAGAAGGATGAAAAAGTTTGTATGACGTGTCATCATCAGAGGAAGACATAGGTTGCACTGTGTAACAGAGACGTTCCCTGACACTAAATAGCCACGTGTGGTTTTTTCCCTGGGCACCACGAAGGGAGAGACATGACTGTCTTAAAAGGAGGCTAAAAGGGATAGTGGGGTCAGCCAAAATTAAATTCCCAGAAAAATACTGGAATTATTTACAAGCAGCTACAAAAAAAAAATGAGATAAATAATAGCTGCCAATGATTTGTTAAGGACAAATAGGACCAAAGCAACTAAATTTTTGGTGGGGAGTAAACCATGTGAATAGGGAGAAGGAATATCTCATGGCTTTAGTAAAAACTCCCTAAAAGGGCCAGTTAAGTACATAAATTAAAAAAAAAACAAACCACAAACAAAACCAAAAAACAAACAAACAAAACAAAACAGAAAAATAAAAACCACCAACTAAAAAAAAAGACAACAAAAAAAACCCCGCCAAAGAGTGGGGACACAATTGGCCAGAAAACTACTCAGGAAGTATTTACTAGTTCTTCAGAGGGTCTTAAGGTACTTGCCATAATATTTGTTTGTGAGGTGGAAAACTGTGCATGCATTAATATTATAGATGCACACCTGGAAGGCTGGAAGGAAGGAGAAGAACTGTAAAGGATCTCAGCAAACTAAAGAAATTATCTAGAAATAAGATGGAATCAAATAACAAGAGTTTACAACTGCAAGATGATTAAGGCAATAATGATTAACTGCACAAAGAAAGGATAAGGATTAGCTGGGTAGGGAAGAATTCTGTGGAAAAGGATCTGAGGCTTGTTGTAGATCACAAGTTGAACAGGAGCTGACAAGGCCCATGGTTATGAAAAAGATAAATATTACAGTGGGATGGATAAAGAGAATTATTGTCTGTAGGTCATATATTCCTCTCTACTCAGCATTAATAAAACCTCAGCTGGAGGTCTGTGTTCAGTTTTAGGAAATGCATTTCAAGAAAGATATAGACCAATGGAGAAGAGTTGGGTATGGAGATCTTAAAATTGGGGATGTTTCATCTAGAGAAACAAAACCTGAAGAACAAATTAAGAGTCATGAAGTATTTTATAGAATACTACAAAAATGAATGGGATGATCTGTTTCCCATGTCCATGTAGGACAGGACAAGCAATAATGGGCTTAAAATGAAGGAAGAATTGAGCTAAACATTAGAAAAAACTTTTTCTAACTCTAAGGGTAGCTAAGTACTGAGCTGGAAGCTTCTAAGACTCATTTGTGCAGACCACTAAGGCAGAGGGATAAGAACTAGATGATTTTCACAGGTCTCTACAAGCCTTATTGTCTGTGATGCTGTGTTCATTTGGAAATGCCTGAGCTATTGAGGTAATATATATTATCAATACCTTGTAAAAAATTCAAATATTTCATATTCATATGAAAACAGTGTGTTCCAACATCTGGTTTTGTAATAGCTGCCATAATAAATTTCACCTACTAGTGAAGTGATCACACACATTTCCCTTTGCCATTCAAAGTAGCATTTTTTCAATATTATTTTCCAAGCCTTCATTTATGGTTGTAGCTTCTGAAAGGAGCTCACTTTCTAAAACCTGCAGATGCTTTCATTTTTCTAACAGTTTTGAAGAAACCCCATTGAAACTCATTTAGTTTTAGTATGACAGAAAAAGCTAGAAATCTTTGCCTGCTACTTTAGGAAGGAAGTTGCTCATTATCTGAGGATAAATATACTGTAATACTGTACATATATAAATACATATATATTATATTTACAGTAATGTTGTATACTTACATATGCAATAATACTGCAGCAGGCAGTGAAGAGAAGGACCTTTGTATTTTATATTATCTGTGCCATCCCTTGCTAAGGCAAGCCTATTTTTTACAAAGCATTTTATAGCAGTTTTTAATGATTGCTACAGATAATGAATGGTTGCATATGGCTGGAGGGTAACATTAGCTCGACACACAGGGTGATGTGAGCAGCCTTTTCATGTTTTATGGGTTGCCTGTCATGCTGTTGCTCTTATATAGTTCTTTGAACACAGTACATAAAGTACATATGCCAAAAAGAAGCTATGTAGTCATTCCAAAAGAGCAAGGGGAAGGGCAGGAAGGAAATACCTGCCTGTTAGATATATCAGAGGAAAATCACTTCATTAATAGTGTATTCAAAGGCTAAAGGATGTTTGCAATCTCTGAACTCTTGAAAAGCAACTCACACAAATGCCCCAGCGTAAGTGGAAGTGAGGATCCTCTCTGCCAGCACTCCTGGTCTTTCCCGGTAACCACATCAGTTTCAAACGGGTGTAAATCAGTGTCCAAAGCTAATCCTGATTTCTATCAGTGTGGAGAAACAATCTGGACCATTCTTCTCTTCCAAGTCCTGCAGATCTAGTGATTGTCTATAAGTATTGTGAGGTACTCGTAATACTCTCACAGAAATGTGAGACTGTAGGGTTTTATAAGCAGTTAATTTGGTTTATGTTTCACAATCTGCAGTGGAAGAAAAGGAGCACTAACAGCACAAGAGATGTTTTTCTTCATGTGTCTGTATACACAGGTACTGAGCCATCTTCAGACCATTACAGCTGCCTAACACAGTCACCATCACTGCCACGGGAGCTGAGTCCAAGGGAGCAAGGGGTGGTGAAAACGCCATGTACACCTGCCAGGCTTGCCTTCCCTGCCCAGGCTGGCTGAACATCATCCTGCATCCTTGCCTTTGTCACCAGCTTACCTGATGCACTTTCTGCAGGAGCTGCAGGTGCTTTCTGCTGCGACAGCAGTGTGGGATAACACAGATACTGCCCAGCAGCACTGGCAGCTCCTACCTCTCCCTTCACCACTGCCACTTTCTGTGGGTCCTGTGCTGCACCCTCCCCATGGCACTACAACTGCCCCTAAAACTGGACTGGGGAACTCAGCTGGGTTAAAAATAACCTTTTCTTTTGCTGAGTTATTTTTAACTCGGATCAGTTCCCCGGTCCGGGTCACCATGTAGCTGCATGAGTAGTTGTGCCAGGATGTGCCAGCATACTTGCAGAGTGGAAAAAAATTGGTAGAGGATGGAAGGAGGGGGTTTGACTGCGGGGAGAAACTACTAGGAGCCTTCTCAGGCACACTGTGTGTCCTCACCCAGGGTCTCCAGTGAGAACAAGGCCCAAAAGGCTTTATGCTGCATGATGAAGACACCTGGACAGTATCCATGGTGCAGTGTTCTGTGTTGCTGTTGTGGTTTGGGAAAGCTGGATGGCAGGACCTGTACGGCCATCAGGAATTTGGACAAAGTACCTTTGTCACCAGCTTTATCAGCTGCTTTGCTCATGTGGTGCATATGGGCTTCATAAAGAGCTGGCCATGTGCCAGTTTACAGTACGATTTTGCGAACTTTACAGAGCGTGTGTATAACTGATATCCTCTATGGTATCAAATATCAGATGTTAGAAGCTGCAACTCAAGTTTAAGTGTATAAGGTAACAGTTTAGATGAAAATGGAATTGCCCCACAGGTGGGTTAGATATGTATTAGCTGGGCACAGGAGAGCTTGTTCTTCAGTTTTCCAGGCTGCCATGGGTAGTTGTCTGTGTAGTCCAGAGCTGGGCATGTGAACTAGCCCACGTGGCAAGTGGAATATTCTGAGACTGTGTGAGTAGTAAATATGAACCAGGAAGTAGCATGCAAAGTAAATGAGGGAGACAGAAAGAAAAATCAGCTGCTTGTGCACGTGTGGGTGTTGGTAAATGTAAGTCAGGCCATCCAGGTCTGGTACAGCAGCAGGGAAATTACTGCCCAGGAGGGGAGAGTCCAAGGCACAGCAGCAACACAAGTGACCCATTCCCAGACCAGCCTTCCACAAACCCTCAGAAATCAGGGTGCTGCTGGGAGATAGCAGCCCCAGTTCTGACAGAAAAAATACCTCAAGTCTCTCAAGTAAACTGGAATAAGCAGTTGCCAAGATATCCAGTTTTTACACTTTGACTGGAATCATATTTCACACCTGCCCTACCTGAAGCCTTTTGTTTCAGATCTCATAACTAAAACTCTTGCTGTAATTCTTGCTGAATAAACCATCTCCTTCTTCTGCCATTGAGGTTGTTCGGTGTTGCAAAGTGAGACAAAATAAAGATACTGCCACAGAAGTACCAGAGTCATATAAAGTGATATAGCATCACCCCAAGGGGACTGCTTCTCCAGGCACGTTCAGGGCCAGGCACTTCTTACCGCATGCTGTGTTTTGGAAAGAAGTTCTTGCTGCCAAGTATGTCCTTTACCCCTCCCCATTTCTCTCTACTGCAGAAAAATGAAATGCCAAACATAACTGCAGGCAAATCCCCAAACTTCCAAGAAGCAAACTCTGAAATACGTGATCTCAACAGAAATTGGAAATCGGAATGGTATTCGAATGAGGTCGTACTGGAAATTTGTCCTCTTGGAAGTGGTTCTGTGGCAGCATTGTTAAATAAACTTTGTAAGCTCCCCCCCGTTCTGAAAGGTGTCTAGCAAGGATGCAGTAAAGAGATGCATTTTTCATTGATTGCATATTTTGAAGTAAAATTTTAAAAGCTTCAATTGTGTTGCCAGGTGCTCATAAGGAAGAGCCATCTGAGGATTTAAGTAGGATTTAGATACAGTGGAGGTATGCTTCAGACAGGTCTCAGAAGCCTGTGGTTAAGCATCTCTCAAAATGGCACTGCTGAAGGGTGCCAGAATGAACCCTTAGCAAGGTCAACCATGTTCCTGACTCCTTTTGCTCCAGAAGCCACTCCAGCATATCAGGACACTGTGATCAGCACGATGGCAGTTCACACAGTGGGGACCATATTGCTAATCTCCCCATTTTGCAGAATACATGTGTTCTGTGGAGTATTTTCTGCTCTGAATCAGGATGTTTGGGAGTTTAGATCAAATGTTCTTACTGAGAGAGTCAGCCAGCTAATCTCCATGCCAGGAAATGAAGCCATCTGATGTCCCGAGGTGAAGCTATAGGAGGCTGTATGAGTCCAGAACAACTTGAAATCTGTTTTCTAAATAAATCCTCATTGGTTTGGAGCGTCTATTTTTTACCACAATCACTATTGCCTTCTTTTTATTTTTAGGCCCTATCAAGGGGACAAATGCAGAATCTGCTACTTACAGGTATGATTTTACAGATTTTACAGATTTGTAAACAGCCTTTCTAATGCTGTTTGCAAAAAATCCGAATGCTGTTTGAAGGAGAGAGAGTAACACTTTGTACTGGCAAGCTGCAATTTGCTATTCTGTCTCTGAATCTTGTGCATTGCAATACTGCAAATAAAGATGCTGGAGGCTGAGAGAAGCATGTACTGTTTGTTTGGCTCTATTGGCAATGACATTAACCTCAAACAAATGAAAAGTTTCAGCTAGAGAAGTCTTTTAAAATTTTATTTGTGTCATTAGCACAATAAGTCTCTGTCCTCCAGTCTTTTGGAGGATGAAGGAAGTCCAAAAGTAAAAACCCTCTCTTTATTTTGACGATGTTCTGAAAAGAGTACTTCCATAAGTTGAGCATAGGACCTGCTGGCATAGACAACTTGTGCTTCCCAGTCACTGTCCAAAGTCTCCCACTGACTACAGATCTTAGTGTGAAGACACACAACACGATTAGATCAAATCTGATTGCTGGTGCCAAAATGGGGAGAAGATCCTGTTCCCTCTTCTCGGTTCTGCTGCTGGCTCCAGTTTCCTTGTCCACTTACCTTTGTGCCAGGTCTGGCACCCACCAGAACCAGCCATAGATCTTCTCAACTCGGGAGCCCAGGAGAAAATTAAAGCCATCAGAAAACGGTGCATAGCTGTCTGCCGGCTTTGTGAGCTGAACTGGTCCAGTGAGTTGCAGAGTAAGACCTGTGACATTACATCAAGATGATATAGATAAATAAGAGCAGTAAGGTCACCTGCTTGCAGTTTTTCTTAGGAACCTTGAATAATTTTGGAGGAATTTGGACAATTTAGAGTAGCAGGATGTAGTTCTCCTCTATCATGTGAAGCTGCCTGTAGTCCAGTAGGGTATTTCTGTGCTCAGGAGCCAATTGCTCAGGGTAAAGATGCCAAGGAAAGATGCTGAATTCCCAAGCCATGGTTTGTATAAGGGCTCTGCATGCATGACTTGCACTGGCACAGAGACCAAAAGAGCTAAATTTGTTCAAAGCAGAACACAAAGCAGGGACTTCTGGTGATACCAGAATACTGATTCAGCAATTAAGAAGTCCAGTTAAGGGCCAAGGAAACAGCAAATGTTTTGCTGACTGGGCAGTCCCCACTGCCCAACCTGCAGGATGCGCGGATGAGGCATCTCAGCGATGGGGGGCACTGACAGTAAGTTCAGGTCTTCTCTGCCTCACTCCATACACGGCTCATGGGATTGTGTTCAAAGACTATATGAGTGACAGCAGCACCATTTTGGGGTCTCAACCACCTTTATCTGGAGAAATTGGGAGGATTTATAGACTCTCTACACTAAAAGGCCTGGAAAGGAAGACCTCTGTCTTTTTTGTCTTTGAAGTTTACACTCTTTCTTCCCCTTATCACTAGAAGTTTTACCAGAGCAGAGAATGAATTTCACCATCAAAACATTAGACAGCTGTGTAAAATAAGAAGTATTTTTCCAAAGAGGAAGCTCAAATGTTTCTGCCCAAGGCAATTCAGGATCAAAAGAAGGACACATTGATTTCTCAAATAAAAGCATTTTCAAATGAGAGTCCCTTACTCTTTGGAGTTTTTTAGAAAATGATTTGCAGATGGCACATCTCTCCCCGGTGTGACTTTTTCCAGACACAGGGAGCATTTAGCACATCTGCAGTTGGGAGGCAATGCAGCTTGAACATTTGTGTGCCGACTTAGTAAATGAATGTATTACCGTGAGTGCCTCCTAGGTAAATAACAGAAGTTTCCTCATGAAACGATCAAAGGAAATGCTAACACAACCCTTCCACTGGCACAATACAAAGTACCCGTTTATCAGCTATTTGCAATTGTTTGCACAAGAAGGTCCCGCAGAGCCCAAGGAGGCACGTGGTGCCAGCTGTGACGCATGGCCACATGCACCTGGAGCTGAGGGCAGGGAGAGGAGCTCAGCCTTTGGACACAAACCTGCATGAATGGTATTGGTCTTGTTCTGGGAATGCAGCTCAATGGAAAAGCCTGTTTCAAGTGCACTGGTCCATATAGATCAATAGCAAAATGTGCAGAACTGGCAAAACATTCAAAGAAACATGCCGTTAAAAAATACAGACAAAATCTTTACATCCAAACTACAGCTTCCAGATGTTTATCAGAACACCTAGAAATTATTACTGTGATGAAAATCATATTTCTTCACTTGGCTCCATATGCTGTCTTTGTCAGCTGTGTTCTCACCAAGAATTATGTCCATAACTTCTGCTCAGTTTAACCAGTGAAAGACACACATGTGAAAAGAAGAGATACATAAATACTGAAGTTAACCATGACCAAATCCTGTCAAAGGTAGAATTAAGTTTGTTTTAATAAGAATTGTTAAATAATAATGTTGTCTCAAAGATGTATCTTGCCTTAAAAATGACTTATGAAAGGGCACTCGAAAATTTTTTGTTATTTGTGCATGCATATTAAATGGATCCCAATAACACACAGAGATACACACGCAGTGGTTGGGGGAGTTCTGTAAATGACTGTGACATAAGGAGACATTTAACAGCAGCAAGCTGAAAATGGCATATCTTAAAAAGTGCCTCTTCATATTTTGGGGTGCTGGTTCAGTACTAATGCAACAGGAGGAGGGCTGCCTGCTGAACCAGCAGCAAGACCTTCTCTGCACAGAAACTTGGGGTTTCCCTTGGGGATCTTCCCTCTTTGTGTTACCTTTCTGCAGTGCATTTCTCAGAAACAAGGTCGCAGTCTCAAGGGCATCATGACATTCGTGTGTACGTGCTTCAGACTGCTCCAGCAAGAACATATGCCAGTGCTTTTGGGAAAGGATGTGTTCTTCATTTCACTGTGAAAGCCCTTATCAATGTTCTAGCGTGTGGGGAGGCTCAGGAGACTGTTTGGCAGGAGAATTATATAGAAAAAAATTATACCACAGCCTCTAGAGAAGGGAAATCTGTGAGAGGTGGGTTAGGTACAAATATCTGAGCAGTGCATCACTAAATGATTAAGAAAACCCTAGCAGTGCTGTCTCAGTGCACAAAATTAGTAGGAGCCCAATTAAAAGCCCAGTATTGTTCACAACTGAGTTTGTGAATTCTGAATCAGGACGACTTTTGGAATGAAAGAGGGGTTGTAGCTGGGTAAGCCAGAAAAAAAATGTGTTGGCAGAAAATTCTTTTCACTATCAGTAATGAATTTGTTGACAGATATTATGTAGAACTGGATACAGACACTGCCTGTACATGAACGATTTAACCAAAAATTACAACATACATCCTTTCAGAAGATTATATGACAAAAATAAACATCTCAGTAAGAATGTCTCTGAGCTCCACAATTTATCATGTTTCAAAGGAGTCTTATACTAAGAAAATTTACAGCTGAAAATCTCATGGTTGTGCTCTCATAGGCTTAGTCTTAACCAAGAGTAACATAAGCTCTGTTATATCTGAAAAAACAGCTTTAAGTAGCAAAGTAAAATAATTATCAGGTTAGTTTCTCCACCATCTAAGGCAGTTGCAAAGATTTATAGACCAATCCTGCAGGCTGGTTTCTTTTTAATTTAAACTACAGCTACCAATGATGGGGAGTTGTTTCAACAAAAGAGAAAGTAATTTGAGATTATATTGAAAAAACAATTCAGAGTTTACAGAAAGAAGTAACTTTGAAAAATGACCTGGGGGTTGTAACTATACACGATTGTTCTTATAGGAGCTCACAGTTGGAAAGTGTCCAGCCTAACCTGTTTCTCCTGAATGCAAATTCTTCACTGACGCAGTGGAACGGCATTGTACAATGTCCGTGCTGGAAGGGGATGGGCAGCAGCAACCTCAGAGTTGGCTTTGCACGCTGAAGGAACGGGAGTCTGGCAACTGTGCAAGCAAAGTTAAAACCCCTGACTGGTCAAATGCCCCTTTTGTGTCCAAAGCAGTGAGTAAAGTGCAGAGATCAGGAGAGACAGAAATTGTAGTTTCAGCACTGAACTAACTCTACGTCTGAGGAAATGGGCTGGTCTCTTGTTACTCTTGTCTAGTTCTGCTGGGTTTGCTACTTCTGTGGACAAAGTGCAGTGAAAAGACAGGAAAGAGGAAGACAATATATCACTTTACCTTTTTTGCTTCTGTTGTTTGTTTCATCTTTTCTTTTTTAACACACGAAAGAATAAAACTGATCCTTCTTGCTCCACTTTGAACCATCTTCTACTACATCTGACAGGCACCTGGTTTCAGAAGAGTTTGCTCTTCCAGTCCTTCTCTTGAGATGGGTATGAGGTCACGTGCATTGTCCTACACTCGCGGTGTTTGCTTTGGAGAGTCAGCTCTGAAATGAAGTGAATCTCTGGACCTGCTTTCCCGACGCCTCTGCGAGTCAGTGGTCACTCCCCAATAAAGGTATGTTTGTTTATCACGGCAAATGTAAACACCACAATTCAGGGACACCCTGTTACAAAGCCTATAGACTCTGGGGACGTTCAGTTTACCATAATAAGCAAGATCTTTGCCTGACAGTGCTGAAGTTAATTTTAGCCACTTGCTGTTTCCATAAAGCTACAGTTTAGGTTCTAAATCATGGGCTCTGTCCCAGCAGTCTCAATGTAAATCAAGAAGTGTTTTATTTCTAGAGCTGAAGTATAACTTACCACAATAGAACTCCATATTGCAACTTTGTAGCCTATTATCATCTTTCTTACTCAGAGTGAAGTTAGACATTCCCAGCCTGTATTTATGATCAAGGATGCTTCAGAACAATGTATATAAATTGAGTTTTATTGATCATTGAACATCTGCTGGCACTTAAGTATGTGAAAACCTAAGCACGAACAAAAGTTTTGCAAGTTTGCATTTTTTGATGCTTATAAAATTATAATTTATAATCAAGTACACTATGTTATGTTTTCTTTATCACCTTCATAAAGATAAAGTAATGTAAGCAGAGACTTGGATTACAAGACCATTACAAGATTGCAAAGACTCAGGGTTTTATGATTTATGGAAGAAAAATTCCATTATTTTTCCCTTAAATCTGACACATTTTAATAGCATTTTGCCTGCTGTGGTAGAGGGTATGTGCCAAACTATGATTATTGCCAACAAAATTGGAAGTGCTATAAAATAACATGTTCTTATGCTGCATCCATTGCCAAAGGTGGTGAGCAAATGGCTTTGTCCAGCTTCCTGATCATACAGTTTTCACCCATCCTTCCAACACTGAGTAATACAGAACACGTGCCAGTGCTGATGCAGACCCTTGTTACAGTGTGTGCACTTCACACACAACTCTCGTGGATGCTCAGATCCTTCCGTGTAAGTACAGCTTGAGCCAGGAGTCGGGATGGGGGGAAGTGTAGTACTGGAGAGAAATAAAACAACAGAGCATGCGACCCTTACAGGTGTGGGTTCAAGAAAAGCCTCTGCACATCAGAGTGTGTACACATCAGTGTTGGGAAATTACGTTCTTGTATGGAAATGTGGGTCATAGGAACTGAAAGCAGCTCAGAAGAAAGAGCCTTTGTCTCATTTCCCAGAGTTACCAAGCCTCTTTTATGTGGCCCGACCTTTTCTCTGTATTTCCAAAGTCAAACGTGAGCTAAACCAAACATGCTAGCAGCGTGTCCAGGCGTGGAAGCAGTAAAGTTGGCCCCTCTTGAGTTCACAGACCTGCTCCTCTGCTGGCATAGGTCTGACCAGCTCCAGGTTTGAGCAAGAGGACCTCTGAACTTCATGTTGAACACAGGTCTTGCTAGGTAAGGATTACCTAGAAATTCAGAGCATGCTGGAAGGTGTGACTGCAAATGCTCTGAGAATATCAGTTTCATAGGGGCTTTGAGGTACCTGAAATGAAGAAAGATCAGCTTTATGTTCAAGGCAGATTTTGTAAGAAATGGTGGCCTGTAATGAGTATCACACTTAGCTAGCTAAACCAGACTTTAAAACACTTGGGTAAGATGATCTTTCATGGATAACAATTACAAATCATCCATCCTTAAATCTTAGAATGTAAAATAACTGTGGAAACCTACTACATGCTGTTGCCCATCTTTTTAATGAGAAAATCACCCTTTAATTGCCATCATGACAATGCTAAGAAATTCCCAGGATAGAGCGTGTCTCTTTCCTGCCCCCGCATGTGCCCAGTGCCTAATCACTACTGCTCAGGAAGGAAAAACCGCATTCTAAATACTACAGACCAAGACAAGGAGGTTAAACACAGCATCTTGACTCCTGCCCAGCCAACTCCTACACCGAGGTTAGGGACTGTGCCACTGAGAGGTCTCACTAGAGGGCAGCCAATAAAACCTCTATCAATAAAACTGCAGGAGCTAAAAGCCACTTTTTTTTTCTTAGACCCTGGAGTGTGATGGGAAATAAAATTTGGCCCCTTGAAATTGCTGCCAGTAACTTTGCTGTGTTTGGTTTTTCCCCATGTAGAGTTGTAGAGGAGGATCTGCTCACTGCTTGATCTCCATGGGACTCCTCAGGCCTGATGGAGGTGGAACATCTTTGTGAAGCTTTGAAAAGTCATGAAGGTGAGATGGCACTTGATGCAGAGCAGGGTGATTGTGACTATCCCTGCCCTCCCTTCTTTCCCTTGACTCCTTAAAGGAAACATCACAACTTACAATAAAATATACATAGTGTGATATGTAGCACACTCTGAGTTGCTTGTCATAAAATTTCTACTGAAGTAGTTATTGAGGTTCAAATGTACCACAGCATTTTTTTATTTCTGTAGTCCTTGTAATAAACTCAATCCTCAGTGCCTCAAGGTCCTCTCTCACCTCTGTTTTCATAAATGCTTCCCAGTACCTGTCCTATCCTGTAACACCAAAAAAAAAAAAAAAGAAGTATGCTATATACTTTCCAGAGAAACACAAGATCTCAAGAGCTTCCAAGATAAATACATTCTCTGAATTCCATACATTCATCACATCGTTTTTATTAGGCCAAAATTTTTTTACAAGATTTTGTGTGGTTCTGAGCTGAGATACATTTTCTATCCCCATAGAAACATCTTTATTTACTTGATCATATATTGCACTGCTATACGGAAAAAAAAAAAAAAAAGAAAAGAAGCATTTTTTCTCTAGTTTTCATGTACCAGGAACAGTGACTATCAAAAACCAGTCCTTTAAAGCATAAACTGTTTCAGAAATAAATACCACTTGATGTTTATAAAATGCATTCCTCTGGCTGTGACTGCTAAGAACTCTGTTCGATGCAGGAGTCCATATTTTAAATAATTCTGACTTCCCTTAAGGTGACCAAATGTATATCAGGATCTACTGTACTTTCCTAAATCTGATCCTGTTTTATGTTATGTACGCAAACCCCCCATTTTCTTCAAATGAAAAGATGGACAAAAAAATGCTAAGCTGCAGTTTGATAAGTTAAGTTTCATCAGAAAAATCTTGCTGATGAAATTGAATTTATTGTAGAAGTTTCCATTTCCCATAAGCACAGTAAACAGTATCTGTTTTTCAGTATCAATTAATAAAGCTGAGTGAGCAATTATACGTAAATCTGCTTTTCATGGTGTATAACAGCTGCACTTAGTTTGAAATTTCACCAGATATATTAATTACCCAAACATAGTTAACATTTTTTTGTTCATGAGGGTAGCAACTGGAGTCTTTGTTTCTTAATCAATTAAGAATGCTCAGTTTTTTGTTGTGCATGTGTGTGTTGCACACACAATTCAATCAAAATTGATTTTGCCTGTGATTACAAGGGTCTTGTAACATTGGCTCTGCTCCCTGTTTGGCTGATCCTCTCTCATCCATCAGGAGAATAGCCTGAAGATACTATCAATCCAGTAGTTTATGAAGTAGAAACAAATAATACACAATCAGAGATTTCATAAAATATTAGATTGCTTTCCTCTTTCTCTGCCCCCCATAGACTTTTCTCAAACCATCCCTCATAGACCAGGAAATGGTAAGATATATTGGCTAGGAGGGGAGTTTAATTCAATTCTTACTCATTGCATTCACACAAAATAATTGAATGCACATGCAGAGTCTGGTTTTAAGGGATCCAGCCTTTATCTGATTCACCTAAAGGTCTCCTTGATAGTGAATTGGCAATGAATTTCAAAAGCTTCCTTGCTACCTCACACCAAGCAGTTTTCCACCCAGAGGAAGGACTGAGAGAAGCAGAGTTAAGATTGTTCATGGAACACATAGTGTGATACTTTGGGCACTTTTAAAAGATCTTGAAAAGCCGAGGTCAATAGCATGTGGATTTTTTATGTGTATTTGCAAATATTAAGGTTTTTTATCAGCTGCGTTATCACGTGGTATATGGGAGACTCTACCATATGTGTAGTAGAAAGCAGAATGTGAAGAACTGCTGCTTTGCATTTGGTTGCTTTTGTTCTTTAAAAGACAAGGGTAATGCAGAGCCTACCAAAGTGTCTCCAGCTGTGCCTGTGGCAGTAGCCCGGCGGGGCACCACTGAGGAGTTTGAAACCCCAGCCGTCTGCCTGGCTCCATCCCTCAGCTGCCCAGCCATGCAGAGCTTACTTTCAGGATTAGCTGTCCCTACAGATTTGGGGATTTTTTTACAAATTATTCTTGCCATAGTAATATTGCACTCTGCGACTCTAGCAATAACAGTTGCAATTCATCACATCCAGTTCCTCCTTCTCCCCTTTTCTTGACCTCGCCTCGCTAAGGCATGAGAATCCTGTGGGGAATGGCAGTCCAGGCCAAGGGAATCCTCCCCAATGTCCAAGGGCTGGAGTTAAAAATCAAACACAGTAGCCTTGACTACACAGCTCCACATCTGGAAACACTGGTATGTGATCTCAGAAGAGGGGCCTTCCTGGCTTGTCTGGAGCTCCAGGTGACGCTCCCTCCCGGCTCCGCAGCAGAAGGAGGAACGGCTCTCCGCTAAGCATGTGCCATTAACTCGGAACACACGCTTCCCTCTATTTAAACCAGCTGGATGCATTTCGTAGTCTTATTAGTTTTTATGCAGCCGAGACCACCGTAAGTGCTTGCTCTGCATCTTTGCGTGTTTTAGTTTCCCGAAGCAATTTTCTCTTGTGTTTCAGTTAAGCACAGGCTCCGCCAAAGGCATTATTAATTACAGAACGTGGGTTGCCTTATGCGGTATAATGTGTTCCCTCTGCACACTCACTTAAATGTCTGTTGTGAAACAGTCACACGGATACTGGCATTTTATCTATAAACTGCCTGAAATAGAAGCCTTTATAATTAAGCATTGATTAAAGCTTAAATTCTGTGATGAAAATGCTCAGTTTTAGGAACAATGTTTTCCATACCCAGTAGGTGCTTCATCACATACTAAAGATCTGTTCATTTCATTGGGAATACTCACGTGCCTTTAGTTAGGCTCGCACTAAAGTACTTTGCTATGTCATGGTAAGCAAATATCCTCTTGAAGAGCTGTGGTAGGTGGTAAAATCCCAGTGATTAGGGTCCATCTTTATGTTTGTGGAATAGCCTGCTGAGTCCAACCAACAACAGTAACCACTGGATTGACCCTACCAATGCACTGGTGCAGAAACCTTTGAACCCCTAAAAAACGCTTATTTTACGCAAGTTTACCTTCCTGTTGGCTTTAAACAAATAATACACAGATGAAAGGGTGTGCAATTTGTTACTCATTCATTTATTGCAATTTTTCAAATCATTGTTTTCAATAGTGGTCTGTATTACTTTTCAAATACCTGTGCTAATCTGAATTGGGAAAGTGATGGAAGAGTGAGAATGCAGAATACACTCATAATAAGAGTAGTAATCAAACTCAAAGGCATGACGTTACTTTCAGGGGTGCCTAAAACTTTTCCTTTTTGCCAGCCTGCCACATAATTAAGACAGTAGGTGTCAGTAGTAAATAATACTATTAACCAGTAATTCTTGAACAGAAAGAGAAGAAAGGTATAAGTTGGTGAAGAATTAAGTTGAGGGAGGACTAAAGGCAGTGCAGTTCAGACTCCTGATCACTTCTCACCATGCTAAGTCAGGTACATTGCACAGTGACTGCTCTGATCAGATTGATTTTTTCTCTGGTGGAATTGATGAGACAAGGTGCAAAGAAGTAAAGAATTTGGCCCAAGAGACTTCTAAAAGCCTGCCAGTCTAGAACAATATAGGAATCATCCTGTACTGTGACTACGTCTTCACAGACCCCTTAACTCTACTCTGACACAAATAGAGCTGTTGTCACAAATGCTGTCTGTAACAAAATAGTTGTTTATCATTGATACACATTTTAAAGCAATCCCAGATTATTGTTCACTTACTAGCACTGGATTATTGTCACTAGGTTACAGTGCTGTGAGTGTCTCTGATGCAGCACAGCAAGCAAAATCTATGGAGCTCCCTCCCTCAAGTGCCTAAAATAAATACCAAGTATGAAGGTTTCTGAGATGTCCAGTGGAGACAGGAGGTGAAACAGCACATTTAAGCTAGGGCCCTGCTCTCGCTCATCTTGATGGACAATTAAATCCATCAATTAAACAGTGACTAGCCTTTTAACATCAGTGCCCACACTGAGTGAGGAAGGGCCCCCACATGCCCATTCTGAACAGCTCTGTCCAAAAGCAAGAGTGGGTGTGGATGGAGTTGAACATCAGAGTGGGTGTTGGCTTCTGCCAAGGTGGATTTTAGACTTAAAAGAGTGATCTAGACACTGCCTTAATGATGCTCCTCTCCACCGGTACAGTAGTTGGCATTACAAACCTGATGCCCTGGTCTGATCACACTTTGCTCTTTTCCCTGCTTTCTCTTCCTGCCTGAATCTCCTCCAGCCCTGGCCAAGGAGGGAAGAGGCTGGTTTGCTGCCTTTTGAGGGTCAACGCTCAAGCAAGGTTGTCCTTTCCATGGCAGAGATCTGACACATCATGCACAGCACTCTTACACCAAGAAGAAAAGCAAGCCAGAACCTCCATGAATGCCAGGCACTACTAAAGCTGACAAGGTACCTGCAGTACCAAGCTCTGCCAAACATAGAAATCGTGCCTAAAAGGCAACAGGAAACCCCACTGTAATAAAACACCAGCAATGAGCAAGCACCGCCCGCTGCCTGCTGCCCCAACTCACAGCTGTGCCAGCTTCCCTCACCCCACCTCTCACAGCGCCTCCCTCCAAGAGACCCTCTCAGCCTTGGCAACCCCATGCCAGTGATGGCCATGCTGAGGGGGAGTGTTTTCCAGGAGCTGGGTTGTGCCTCTTGCCCCATGGTGCTACAGGGCTCCCCTGAACGGCACAGGGAACAGCGTGGTGAGAAGGGAAGCGTCAATGACTATGAAAATGGAACGTGGATGTCACACTCTGGTTTCATTGTTTCAAACCATCTGCAGGTGTGTCCCCACTAGAGAACGCATACCCACCTCGTTTCCTGCTCCTGTGCCCCAGCTGAAGAGCAGGAGAACACATCCCTAATGAAAACCTGTGGCCAAAATCCTCCAGTCTCCTTTGGAAGCCCCGTCATTTTAAGCAAGTCTGCTATGCTCATCACAAGGTCAAGGTGCTGCCCTAGAGGACAGTGACTGCAGTGAGGTGACACACATTTGCACAGCAGCAGGCAAATCTCAGGGGTGACTCTGGACTGCAGGGACAGAATGGAGATGTGGAACGCTGCTTGGTGTCTTTCCGCCCCACATAGGAGGTGTTGCAGCAGATCTAGGCAGGGTTTTCCCAATGGCAGCCCTTTACAGTGCAGTTTTTCTACTCATGCAGCTGGCTTACCTACTCTTCTGCTGACATGTGAACACCTGGTTTTGTGAGGGCAAACCCCAGGAAAGTCAGGAGAATTACCTCATGATACAAGAGGGTAAAACAACACAACCAGCGTTTGGCTATTTTACCTGGTAGAACTTTGGTCACTGTAAGGTACATCAACTCAGAACCACAAAAATAGATGCACCTGGGTACTGGGTATTAACTTGCACCTCTCATTTATTATCAGGAAAAAATAGCTTGTGGCTCTGCCAAGAAACCAGTGCCCTTTAGGCAGTTCTCACCTCCCTCAGACAAGTAGACAAACCAGCTCTGAGTGAGGCTAGGTATGCAACATAGCCCACAGCCACTGAAGCTAGAAGTAAGAGGTTTCAATGTTTTTGGTGCCTCTGCCATACAGGAAGCAAAGCTTTGCATAACTATACTTAACCCAAGTGTTTCAGGGTTATTTTTGTTTCCAGAGTCAGTCCCTGAGATAAGAAGCTGACGTGCTCTGAAGCATGTAAGTGTATTTTAATGGTTGATTAAAACCTACCAGCACTCTAGTGACACCAGCAACTAAATAATGCAACAATTCACAAAACATTAAAATGGCCCTGATTGTCAGGATGGGGGCAGGGAAGCGTACACTGATAGTTTTTAACGTGTTCAAGGCAGATACCTGGAAGTGAGGTAGCAGAAGTCACAAGTTAGGTGGTTGCTAATATAGAAAGCATAGAAACATATTTTTCAGAATTGTTTAGTTTTTCAAGGAGGATTGTAATAAAGGAACAGAAAATGGAACAAGTACATATTTTTTGCAAGTCATTTGTCCTCAGGTTTCCCCACCTGGTGTACAGCAATAAAGCTGTCAGAATTTAACATACTTCTTTTTGGAGCAGACAGGCTTTTCAGGGGTTTGCTTTATATCTTTTAGTTTCGCTTACAAAACAATCTAAAGAAATTCACCAGCTGGAAGACCAAAACCTTTCAGTACTGGATGCAGGAGGGTTCAGTGTTGCATTAGTATCATTGCTATAGTTTAGAGAGTCAGAGGTTTGCCACTCCTGTTTTGCTCTTGCCCTTTTAGAGATTAACAATGCTTTAGATTCTGCCTGAAGTTTATTTGTTGTTTTTTAGTGCATTAGAAATATGAGTGGTGGGTCCAGTGAGGAGCCTGCAGCAGCACCGGGCTGCTTCCCTTGTTTTGTGCACAACTCTTGCGGGCTCTCCCTGAAATGACATTGGTGTGAACACCACTCTGTTCTGCTCTGAACCATAAACAACACTTTGAAATTAACCTAAAATCTGCCTCTTTCCTCTGTTTATAGACTTCTTTAGCCATGCTGTTTCCTTCCAACTTTGTTTCTTTATTTTAGTCATCTGTTATTTGAAGAAACAACTTCTGAATGTAACCATGTTTTACTATCCAGTCTCTCATGTTCAGTAGTGTTTTCCATGTATTTCTTGCAAAAGTAAAAGACTGTAGGACCCTAGAAGGATCCATAGCAGCCATAAAACCCAAGGGGTAATTTTTTCCACAAAGCCACACTGATGCTAAGAAAATGTAAGGACATGAGAGATTTCCAATATGTTCTCTTTGATAGACTAAGATGTGATGTGTCCAAAGTCTAAAAAGTATTTTTTGGACACAGTGATTTCCCACTAGGGATAGCAGCATGCCTGTGTCCCCTCCATGTACACATGACTGTGCTGGCATATCCAGCATTCTGCAGAGACTGAACCTGCAGTTAAGGGATTTATTCCAGGCTGGAAGAGAATAACAAAGCTTCCAAGGATACAGCCTACCTGAGGATCTTCTGAGTCTGTTGGTACCAAGTTATAAGAATCATTATATCCAAATTCAATACCCAGCATTGCCATTGGACTTGGAATTTCTGTGAACAGGTGAAAGATCCTCCATGCATGGGAGTAACACCACCTGAATGTGTCTCAGAAAGGTGGAATAGGGTGGGAAACTATAAAATGTTTGACTAACAGAGTGTCAGAGCTCAGTAATATACAGACTACCGTTTCTGCATCTGAAAGAAATACAAATGAGTTACTACTATTGCTGAGCTGTCACTGCTCTTCCTTCTCAGGCAAATATCTGGCTTTACAGAAACTGTAGTTTTACTAAAAACAAAGGAAAAATTGGGGAACTGGGAAAAAAGAGTGATATGACAAGACAAGAAAAACATTAAGCAAAATGTAGCAAATTCAGCAAAATCATTACAGTACCTTAGTAGCCAAGTGTGAAAGAATAAGATGAACCACAATGGATTGAGGGGTTTTTTATTTCCTCACACCTACATACGTATTTATGAGTGTATTATCTGAGTACAGAAGAAGCAGAAAAAATTCCCCTTCTGAGCTGGCACCATTTTATATCCGTTTTGCCAGGGTCTGGATGACTCCACAGTTTTAGGAGCAAAAAACAGCTAGAGCAGAGTCTGAATGCAATGCAGTGATAGGTAGAATGTATAAAGGTAGTTAGTGGCACATATAGATCATGTGTGGTAAGAGTCCAGAGAGAAAAAGACAAAAGAAAAATAGGATACCAAAACAGGTAGAAACTGGTAAAAAGTGGAAATAAATGAGGCCCAAGGAGTAATTTCCAGTAAAAAATTCAAGAAAAATGCAATCTTGTTGTCAACAATTTACAAACAAAGAAGGTGAAAGACCTTGGATAAATTATTCATTATCCACCAAGCTTTAATTAGAACACACCCACACACGTGTGCGAGGGTTGAGAGAGCTTTTTAAGCTAATATAAGCAGTTTTGATCTGCATCCTAAAATGCTGTAGCGGATTGCCTCAAGACTTGTCTCAAACTGGAGCTTTCTTAGGATTTTTATCTCAGCAAACAGTTTAAGGGTTTCCCCATGTGTCAAAAAATGTGCAATTGGAAGTGTTTCCCTAACAAAGGAATATAGCATCCCGTAGATCGTGTTGCTAATTGCAGCTATGTATTTCTTGACAACTGATTACAACATTAAAATAATTTTCTCAATCTACACCTTAAAAAATAATTTAAAATCACACTTAAAGACTGCAGTTCTTCAGAGCCTGCCAGAAGAATTGGATGCCTTGGGATGCATTCAGATAGCACTGATTCAGTATCAGCACACAAAATCCATCTGTCCATAGACTCTGTAAGACAAATTTATCATTCAAGTTCAGCATTTTGAAGATCATATTCAAAAAAACACTGCTAGACTAATTGATAGTCCTATCTGGCAGCAGAGTTACAACAGAGTTAAAACAGATGCTGAGTCAAACAGTTACCGTGAGATTTGGTCCTCTATCCTGTTGATGCCTGGTCTTTCTTTCTTTTTTTTTTTTTTGTAGAGTGAGGATGTCTTTGTGACCATAAATATGATATATCTCGCTATGATACCTGCATATGGACAACCACATGCACAAATATTCCAAAAAGAGGTGTTTAGCAGTTGTATTTACTTGATTAGTATAGGCAAGCAGAGTAGTGGCAATCAGACTCTTACTTGCTCTCAAAAACATGGCCTAAATTCTTGTAGAAAAAACCAACAACAAAAAATTGATTCTAGACGAAAAATGGGATTAGGAGACTTAAACATCTGTCATGTGCCTGTCATGATCAGGAGTATGGATATGCTGGATACACATGAATAATCACGGCTTAGCCAAAGCATAGTGTGTGTCCCAGCCCAATTTCTGTCAGGGTGGGAGGTGCAGTGCCTCTGACCCAGGATGGAGCAGGACAAAGTTCTTGCTCGAGACCCAGGCTTGAACCTCACCCATCATACAGAGGAGTTTGGTGGCGGAGCTGTAGAGCCAAAGGTGGCTGGGCCTGATTGTGGCAACGTCATTCTTGTGCTTTACCTGTCTTAGTTAGTCAGCTCCAAAGACCACTTGAGCTTGACCAGTTTCATACTCAGTTCAAGTTATAAGGCTGCAGGTGAAAAGAAAGGATTTATGGCATTAGTAAAGGAAATATCAATGGCAAGCCTCCTACAGGAGTGACATGACACTTTGAGAAGTTTTGGAAAGGGGCTTTCAGCCTGTGACTTGTGCTTTCAGGATTTAAATAATTTTAAAATAAAATTAAAATATTGTTTTACCAAAGATTACTAACGACATATATTTCAGGCATGAGAATCTCTGCACCTACAGAGCTGAATCCGGTGAGGGGAGGCTGTGCCATGGTACCAGGAGAGTTGGAGAAATAGAAATTCTCCGTGGAAGCAGGGGAGAGTAGCTCCACGGTTCCATTTTCCCTCAGATCCAATTGTGTGCATTCAGACTTTGCATTAAGAATAATCTATATACTTGCTTTTCCTCAAGAATGAAAATGATCCTCAAAATCTGTAGCCCAAGGCTCTGCCTCCTTTGTTATGCAAGTGAGCTACCCCCGCCTTTTACTGTATAAGCCACAAAAAGATGAAGATATATACTTTTTTTCTTTCATCGCATACCCATATGTTTGTGTAGTGATTACCTTTGCAGCTAACAGATGCTCTTATTTTAGGATTCTTAAACAGAAACCCCAAATCATCTTGTATCTGCATTCTTCTGATACAGACAGATGTGAAAGGGGTTTTTTTTGAGTTACTGATGGAGAAAGTTATTCTCTGCTTGCCTTCTACATTAACATTTTTTGAATAATTGATTCCCTTCTGGGTAACAGAAGCAGAGCATTTTCCTCTACCTGCTGATCACTTCTGAAGCAAGATGCAAGATCCGATGGACCAAAACTCCTTTTAGGTCTGTATGACAAGGCATGATGCCTTCTATTATTTAATTCATAGTAACAAATAACAGCCCCTCAGGCATGACATTTATTGCAATAAACCAATGTTTTATTTTGCCGTGTGGAGGAAGTGCAGAAACCACCTAAGAAGAAAAACCTAAGACATTGATAGAAGAGTTTGAAAGATATGCACAATTTAAGGATTACAGTAATTGACATGCCTCCTATTCTTAGATTTCTTTCAAGTCAGGGGTGTGTTTAGTGGATTTGGCTCTTAAATGATAATACGTGTGAATTAGCTTTTCACTCCAGTATGTAGATCTTTGCAAATCATAACACATCTACGGAAAGCAATCTTCTTTCATTTTCTAATTGCTGAGCTCCAGGGGCTGGGGTTTTTTTGGCTTCTGGAGATTACACTGGCAGATGTTAAATGGTGGTTTCAGTCTATCCAACTATCCAACAGCAAAATTACAGGTGAAATTTCAGAATAGAATTTGAAAATATTTTCTTCTTGGCTTGTATTCTCCTAGTTCTGCATTCCTGGACATGAAAATATCCCTTCATAAGAGCATGGAAACCAAGATCTCTGCCCCAAGGAAAAGATAATTTAGTCCAAATATAGAGGATAAGAACAAAAAATCAAGTGAAGAGATGGTGGCAGATAGTGCTGGAGGGCACACTGAGTGAAGTCTAAGTGAAAGGAAAACATCTGAAGAGAATTTTGAAAGCAAAGAAGGAATTATCTTAATGAAGGAGTGGCTGATCCAAGTGCAAAGTGTTGCTTGAGAGTACGTAGGACTCAAGGAGAGGAGGAAAGACCGAGAGAGCAGTAGGCAAGCATTAGGTGAGGGCTATGCCTCATGCCTATTAACAAGGGTTTGCTTGTGTAATTTACAGCAATAAAAAGCATCTGATGGAAGAAATATTTTTTTCTTCATGAATACATCTGTTCAGCAAGTGATGAACAAGCAGTTTTATACATATGTACATATACACACACTCATATCTACAGAACCTTTCTGTCAAAGAAAGAAGGTGACAGACAGACAACATGCAAACCCGCTAGAGAGTTAAAGATATTTCCTGCACAGACCTGGCCAAAATTATGCCAGAGGGCAGTAGAGAGGAGCAGAGACAGTAAGGAGACAGTCAGACCTCGCACTACCTGAAAGACCTTTCCTTCCATGCAGAAATGTAGGCAAGTAATAAGGCTGCCTTGAAAAGACAGAGAATTTATTTGAATCCAACATATAAAAAAAAAGGGACTCACAGATGTGGTAAAGTACGTGGTCCTCAGAGGGGCAAGAGAGAAAAAAAAGTAAGGTATGAAGCCTGTGATCCAAACCCTCATACATATCAAGTTCAAACTGTCATGAGATGAATATGGGCTCTGATGATTTAATTTATGCTGAAAAAAAATTCTGATTCTGAACAGGGCACAGTTTCATGTAAAAAAAAAAGAGAGATGTATACCTTAAAAGAAGGCCGTTAGCTCTTCCATTTGAAGAACGTATGATGGCTTCAGGCCACTGGTGTCTACAAGACAAGTGTGCTAACTTTCATACTGAGTCTGGTGCTTTGCTTAATTTTTTGGTACGCCCTAATTACTCATAATTATCCCTGTCCTTAAAAAATTCATGTTTTTCAAGTCTCCTCCTCCATCACCTTCTTTGCAGTAAAAATAACGTAAATTACTTCACTTAGCTTCTGCTGATAATTAGAATAGTGCTATTTATTTGGACAACAAAACCTCACCACTTCCTAACTAATAATACTGGCTAATATTGCAGACAACTATTTTGTTGGATAACAGATAGCATAGATTTGTATTGCACTTTCATCTACCATTACTGATCAAGAACTGCAGCAGTCAGTACAGCTCAGGAATTAAGAGTATTGTAGAATTAGAAATCAGACCTAGTGTTTTGGACTAGACACTGTAGTGACCTAAATTCAAGAGCTAATCCCTGTCTCAAGTAGTTGGTACTACAGATTATACCATGACAGAGATTGTGAAATGGGAGATTATGACTCACCTTCATGAAGCCACTTCTCTTCACAAATTGCTCTTTTTGGAACACTGTCATCAAATAAGAGCATTATTTATTTATACAGCTCCCAAAAGTATGTTAAACATTTGAGGGCAGAAACAGGCAGGATGCAGGAAAGAAGCATTTTTTAGTCTGACAGAATCAAGACTTTGCACATGAACTGTTAATTTGCCTTTTTCTGTGTGTGTTTCTTACGGGGGTTTTTGTGCATTTCTTACAGCACAGAACACTGTGTCTTATCTCTTTGCAGTGAAGATTGGCAGGTACGGCCTGATACTGTTTTAAAGGCACAGAGCGTGATACATCATGGCAATTCAAATATATTAACCACTTGTTCCAGAGTGTTTTATTTGAGAGACATTCAACTCCACAGTATTCTCTTCAATGCAAGAAAAAAGCTAAGAAATTACATTCATGGATCTTGTCCTGTAAACCTGTCTACCAAAGATTTTTTTTACTGTCAGACCATTAAGGCATTACCTTGACATGAATTTATTTATCTATTTGTAAATAAAAATGGAGCAACAGATACATTTCATTTTGAAATTTTATCACATGGCTCTATAATTAATTTGGCTCAACTGCTCTATGATTCCATTTGTTCCTATTAATGTAGAAGCATGTCAGAGCTTACAGAAAGTTAATCACTGACACTAATACATAGATGTTACACAGTGCAGTGCATCATTTCCCTGTTTGTGCTGAATGTGAATTACCGTGCTAGGAGAAATGTGAATAATGCCCCAGATCCCTCATACCTTCAAGCACAGGTGTGCATCAGTTTGAGTTGAACTGTAATGCATGAAATCATTGGTATGTGTTATCATTTTTATGAACTTCACCCACTGACCCTTTACAGGCTCCAAAGACAGAAAAGCCAGATGGGCAGGGATGCTGATGGGACTTGCCAGAGTGTGGAGGCATGTGTGGATTTTTCCTCAAGACCCTGAGCCCCCTCCTGGCAAGTCCTTGTAGAAGTGTGGACACTGAAAAAGTTTAGCAGAGAGATTTTCTGACTTTCTGCAGCACTTTTTTGAGAGTTCTGTCTTTCCCATGCAAGTAAAACAAAACAATGTTATAGTTTTGTAAACTTCTTGCAGCTGCGGATTGTTTTGGAAGAATTGTTATGATTCTAACTAGAAAAACACTCAGAGGTGTGTCTTAGAACTTGACCAATCCCCTTAGGGGGTGGATGGCAAAAACCAATTACCTTATGCCACTTAATACACTTCGTGAACTAACATATAAAAGTCTTCTGAGAATTCATTAAATCACCATCCATTTATCCCTGAGCCTGGACTTCCTGTCGTTTCTCTACTCGTCCGTGGGGAAAACAGCGACAGTGCCTGTACTCATGGCACAGTCTTAACAGGGATGAGGTTTTCCAACTCCCTTCTAACACCACATGTCTTCACCTTTGTGTCTTTATTTAAGCCTCAACATCCAGATTCTATAGATGGCTTAGGAAAACTGTGGACAGCAGAGGCTAAAACTCTGTTCCAAAAAGCCATGCAGCTGCTGCTGAACTGCGGGGATGCCTGACTTGCCTACATCCACCCCTGGCAGTGCCTGTGGCCCTACTTCCAGAGGTGCCCAGGCAGTGCGAGCTGGAGCTCCGGCTCTGCATCAGCTTGCAGGCTCACAGGCAGCCAAAATCTCCCGAGCCGGACCTGCCTTGTCCATGTACACAGACACATAAAAACAAGGCTGATCTAGAGCTGTAGCTCTCATGCCTCTTTTGCATGCAGCCTAAATAATCTGAAGGTTTCGCTTCTTGGCCCATAGGGGTTCAAATTCCTGTCTTTCATGGTATCAGGCTTCTGGCTGGGCTGAGTGGTTTGTTCAGCCTTTCTCTGTGCCCCCAGGCAGCACAAGAGACAGCTCCCACGGTGGTCATGGATTTTCCATTGAATTGAAGTATGAATATGACTAGTACCTACAGCCCAAACACAAAAATCCTCCCTTCCTGTTGAGCACCCTCCCACCAGGTGACAGCACCTGGTTTCCCCATAAACCTGTAGTTTCTCTCTGCTCTTGTGGTGGTCATGAAGTTGCTCTCCAAGGGAAAGGAGATGAAACCTCTTTCTTATGTGGAAAGAGGCCCAAAATTCATGGCTGTTCAGAGGGAATGTTTTAACCAAGCAGACCATTAAACAAAAGATAAACACCTTCAGTGTGCTTTTATTAAAAGAAAGGGGGGGGGAAGCAAAAGGGAAAGAAAAAGGCAATTTTTACGGTTTCCCTGAAAAGCATTAACTGTAAGGATATACTCTATGGAGAAGATATCAGGCTCAGAGTGCCGAGTGGGTGGCAGTGCATGACACAGCTCCGAGACAGGCACTTCAGAAGTGACATCCTCGTATCCAGCAGGATTGCTTCGAGGAGGGGAGAATAGGCAACACCCCTAACCTAGAGTGGACCCTGCTCCTAAGATTAGGGTTTAAGTGAGCAAGAAAAGGAAAGAAAGAGAGAGGGTTTCGTCCCAGGGGCACGGGGCCAAGAGCAGCTCTGGGGTTTAGAGCCTGCATGAGAAGAAGAGAGGAGGCTCCTCAGCATTTTGGGACAGGGGTTTGCATTTTGGACTTCCTCCCCTGTGCAGAGAAGGTTCTGTATAAACACTGTGCTCTTTCCAGCGGGGACTTTTGCCAGATTCTTCTGCTAAAGGCTGGCATAATGTAGGACTGCAACTCCCAGCAGTCTCTGAGATACTTTTTCCCCTGTGGCAGCTGGAGGAAAAGGAGAGGTTAAAGCACTCTGCTCGAGGAGCTGCCACCACCGATCCTTACTAGAATATCTAGATGCAAAAAGGGAATTTCCTTCCTCTGCTGTGATTTCCCCCATGCCTGCCCCCCCAAACCCACCATTTTTTCTCTGACTCAGTCATTAAAAAGAAGTTATTACTGAAATTAAGGATATTTGTCCACAGAAGTTCCCTCCATTCTGTCATGGTTTAACCCCAGCCCCATACTAGCTACTATGGAGAAAATTAACTGTATCCCAGCCAAACTCAGCACACTTCCTTAAAGGGCAGGACCAGCTCAGAGCAGGGGCAATGGGATGGATTTTTTTTTAAATCTCGTCTGCAGATAGAAATGAGATCTGACATCCCCAGAGTAGCATCTTCTGATGTGTAAGTATTGAATGTACTGAAAAAATATGCAGGTGATGTGAGGGAATCATGAAGACTTTTGTATGAGAATAGAGTTATAATGATATGGCTAAAAAGAACAAAATCATGGCAACTATTTAATGCTGAATTAAAGTAGAAGATCAGCAAATATCTTTATTTGCCTAACAGAAAAGTTGCTCTTTTCTACCTACTGGAAGGTGTCATGTCTTTGCTAGATACCAGATCTCACCAGTCTGTCTCCAGTAATTGTAACGTCAATCCCTGTCACTAAAAGATGAGAGATGACTTGTCTCCCAGTAAAAGTATGACACTGGTTAACAGTGTAAGAGCCCATATTACTAAAAATTAATTATTTTACAAAAAATATTACAAGGTATAACAACCTGCAGTGGTCAGCATAGAAGTGTCCTCTTGGTTTGAACTTGGTTTAAGTTCTGCCACATTTCAGGATTCCTCACATTGTCGTGGCACTGATGAACCCTGCCATGGCTCTGGGGGCCCCCAGCTGTGCTCAGGAGGGTGCCTATGCCAAGAGCTGGGGCTGCCCAGGGCCTTCCTGCTCCCAAGCCAGGGTGGTGAGACAGGTCCTACCTGTGAGGTCCTGGCCTGCTGCCCCTGGGATGCTCCCATGGTGTTGGACCCCAGGGAGCACCCAGCCCCCATAGTGCCCTGGCAATTACTGCATATTGACTATGAAATTGTATTGTTCTATTGGGTTTTATAGACAATAAAAAATAATTACAGCTGACAAAATGAATAAGCTCGGAGTGTTGTCCAATGCATTATCCTGACTTTATGTGTGTGTGTGTTTGCTTGCTGAATTTTCTGAATTACAGCGATTAAAAAAATTTGCAGGAGTTTTTGGCTACTTGTGCCAATTAGTCTGTTTCTAGAAAATCCATTATAATAACAAAAGGATGCATAAAGGCAATCTGGCTTTATCCTAACAAAGTGCACAGAATTGAAGGAATTGAAGCAATGGTTGCCTCAGGATGCTGAGGCTCAGCAGTGCTGATGTGACTGGTGCCAAGACAGGCTGGGGAGCTGGGGATTTGCTTCTCCTCTCTTTGTCCCAGAACCTGCTAAGCCCAGGGATCTCCTAACCACCCCACTAGTAAATGAAATGTTCTGCTGTCTTGGAAATCAAATACGAAACAGAGCATCTTTATGCCACTGCATAAAGCACCAATAAAGGTGTGGGAAGAGGCAAGAAGGTGGATCAGAAGTACGGACTGACTCACCGAAGGTTTTGACAGAGAAAGGTCTGTAACATTCCTACAAAAAAGAATGTTTGTTTTGTTTTGTTACTGTTTCTCCTAACACAGATCACATGATATAAGGGGCAGTTCATAAAATGACCAGATAACAGGTTACCCAAGCAGCATATGAGGATATTGTGGAGACCTCCATGTGAGGATATTGTGGAAACCTGAAGTGCAAACTATTTCAAAAGCGAATCGGATGAATTGAAATAGGACCAGGGACAGCTGAGAAAGATAATGTTCCAAAGGCAACCTCTAGCAAAGGAAGAGCCTGAGCTGTGCATTGCCAGAAGCTGGAAGAGCTCAGTATAGGAAGGATCCTACCCTGATCCTCACACTCTTTCCATCAGCGCGGGGAAAAAGTAGATGTAATGAGTGATCTTTATAGGTTGCAGCAATCCAAACACTAAATAACAATTCCACACAAATACCAAGTCCACTTACTATTAAAAATAGCAGTGAGAAAGTGAACAATGTCTTTCTTCTCTCCAAGCTCTGGAGGGAAACATCCTTGCAGAAGCTGCTGCAGGAAACTTCATGTAAAGGCAAGCCCTGTGACACCCAGGTAACTATAAGAGTCTATAAGCAAGTTATAAGAGGCTATAAGAAAAGCCTCTGAAATCCATCGACCTTGGGAGTAATGCTGAAGATTTTCAGACCCTCCTCTGTGACATATGCTTCCTTTACCACTAAAGAACTCTTCCTTTTCCTTTTGTGTGTGGATTTTCATAGGAATTGTAAGTTGTTTCTTAGACAGATGGAATGCTTGAGTCTGTCCTTTCATTTTCTGTAACAGCAAAATGGGATTTGTTGTGTTTTTCAGGAAAAGGGAGGAATAATTTTGATATCTCCTCCATTAGATCTTCTGTATTGCTGATTAAAAAGTTCAGAATCACACAATAAAAGACCAGCAAAACTACCCATTCTAAGCCAAGAGGTGCGTTTCTGGCTCTAATTGTGAAGACAGTTGTTTAGATTTTTTTTATTGCATTACAGAAATCTGCATAATACCATATACAAATGCAGTTTGTAAATAGACATGTTTGGGTGAGTGTCTTTACTCCTCATTTGTCCAGGGCATATGGACTAGTGTGATGATAAACGCAGTACATGCACATTCAGGATCTCTGGTTAGGCTAAATGTTTGCCTGATTCAGCATAGCATGCTTTAATAATGTAATTCAATTTTTCCTCATTTTTAATGTTATTTCAGCCCGTTAACATAATTTGGTGAGCTATTATAGTTGTTACAGCTGCTAGTTTTGCCCTTAATACTGATTTCACTTATGACCTCAGTCAGAACTAGATTTAAAGTTTGAGATGATGTAAGTGAATAAGGATTATTAGATTTATTCATATGGCAATTTAAATAAGAAACTGCCTGGCTTAGAATAAATGGTAAATGAAAAATGCATGTGATTTATAGACCTGTCCACTTTAAAGATTTATACACAGAGTGGGATGATTAAGTAAGAGACAGACCTGATTACATGAAATATGTAATTTTTGTAATGCAATATTGGAAGCAAGCTGCTAAACAGCAGCAGCATAACAATGATTGCCCCAACAGCTTTTATTACAATATTACTGTACAGCTGGTATGTGGTCATGTAAACACAAGCAGCAGGCTTATGACCATTTCTTTTCCTTGACAACTGGTAGATGTTTTTGTGTTCCCATGAAAAGCATCTTCCCCTCTCAGGGACTGCAGTACCGTCTCCTGGAAGCAGGCTGTGGGACTGGAGTTGCCTCCAGGCTTTTTCTATCCCTCCCATTTAAGAGCACCATTTTCCTGCTTTCCTACAAATGTGTGTTCAAGCACTCCCAAGGCTGCATGCCAGGATTACTGATCTTACATTAAACTCTTTTGTATCAGAAATAGGTAGAGATTTCTGAGGCTTGGAAGAAGCAATCATGCCTCTCCCTCAGAACCTGAAAAGGTCCAGATGCATCATCACAGAAACAACAGGATCAGCAAAAATCCTCTCATTTTTCTACTACATAGCAGAAAGAAAAAGCTCTTCCTTTGCTCTCCATCAAGCTTGAAAAGCAAAAAACTAAATGTATTTCCTTTCATGGGTTTTAAGGCTGAAAGAAGCTGTTGTAATTATTTAGCCTTTCTACCACAACATAACTCAAGCCGTGGACCTCCATTCAGCAATCCCAGCTGTCTTCCCCTTTAGCTGAGAACTTGGTGAAGCCCTCAGTCTCACCACTGCTGCAGTAAAAGGCCTTCATGAATAACACCAGTGAGGTCTGAGCATTGCTACAACCTGTTGTGCCTCCTAAGGCACTATCTTTGCACGTAAGAATAAAAGAGCAATACTACCTGTGGTTATTGTGGCATTTTTGTGCATATGCGTATTTTTTCCATGTGGAGAATTGAAGACTTTGTGGGAAAAATGGATACATTCTGTGCAGAGATATTAGGCTATGCCATTCTATATGAATTAAGACACTTTGTAGGAGAAAGCTTAATAAGTTTGTTTCAAACCAGGGGGTCTTCCATAACATAATTTGCAGAGAGCGAATTGACCCAGAAAATTTTAATCTAAATCCCAATCTGATTTGTATAAAGTAATTTCATTTCCTCCCTAGTAGTTATATGGATTTTATCAATTATACCAATTAAATTGTCAAGCAGATTTATTGACCAGTCATCTACAAGACACTTTCTTTGATGTACTATTCTGGTGCCATCAGCTGGTCATGAACGTCTAGCCTTAGTATTTTGGTGTCATTATGTGCAGCTGAATACTCAAAAGAGAAGGTTCTATTAAATGAGTGTTGTGAACCGAATACTGAAATGAGGATGGAAAGCTCCTTGTTTTGAATTGCAGACACAGAATTACAGGTAATAGCAGATGCAATCCATTTAGATGCTCAGCCATCCTACACGGAAACTGCGCATTTGATTTCTGACCTCTGAGTTGCACTTCAGTTTGAGATCTCCATGCTAATAGCTATTACCTAAATGTAATAATTCTTGCAAAAATGCATATCCAGGAAATTTCAGATTTTTAAACTGAGGCATACAATTAAAGCTTGGTTTTGAACTTGACAACTCATGCTTTTCAGTATGTTACATTTTCTCTATTGCCTGAATTCTAGACAAGGGGCAAATCTTTGTTCCTATCCGTCCTGAAAAAAATTGTTATTGAAATAAATTTTACTTTGTCAGAACAGATTACTAGAATCAGACATCCTGCTTCCATTGAGTGAGTCACAGTGCAACTCCTTTGTGACCTTTTCCTAGTTTTCTTCCACAAGTTTGCCAAATCAGAATACTACTAGAAAAAGAGTCAGGAAGTTACAGATCTTTGTAATCAAGGCAAAAACAGAATTTGTAGTTGATAATCAAGGGAGGTTGCTGTGAAGCATATTCAAAAGTCTAAAGACAAAAGTAAATGCAAGTAATGGACCTGACACCCTCTGGAGTGCTTTGGTGCCTATTTGGTCAGAAGACCTGGCACACGGACTCCCCTCCAGTTAGGGGTTCAGAGAATATACACCATAGTCTGTAGCATGTTTGGTCTCCTAGAATATTCTTCTAGAACTACGGGGTTTTTTTAGAAACTAGGCACCCAGCATGAGTAAGAGAAGGCAGACTTGCCTACCATCAATAAAACTAAGTCCTGTGGTGCTCGTTGCAGAGAACCACAGATCTGGGGGTTGGTATTATGTCCTATTACAACTAAACTTAAGATTTTGCTTTTCACTGTTGGCATAGGAAGTCCAAATATTGGTTCATGTCACTGCTTGAACTCTAGTCTTAAAATATTTGGAGAGGTTTGCAAAAATCAGTAGATAGTGTGAGATGGCAAACAGAGCTGATATGTGAAAGATGAATATCTTTTGGAAAGAAAATAACTTGTTCAAGCATTGAAGAGCTACTAAGACTATTCCAGAAACACTTGGCTACATGCCCTAATCTCGTGGGGTTTTTTGTTAAGGCTGACTGTGAATGCATACTGTAGCCAACAGGTCTGTATCATTCTAGTGAATGATGTCATGAAAGATACTTCATTATGAATATAAAAGAAAAATAACAGCTATGTCAGTGCCAAGCTGAGCCTTGAGGAGTAACCTTCAGGGCAGCACTCCAGGGAAGGATCTTCACACACCTTAGGGAGGTATGCTAGATGTCCTCGCCATGAAAAAGTGGGACTGGCCTCTCATAGAAAAAAGTGTTTGACTGTCAGTCATAGGCATTATTAGATTGTGTGTTGTCAGGTTTACTCAGCAAAATATGCTTTGCTGCTGGAAAGGTGTTAGGAGCTCTTTGGTTTCTGCTGCTCGACACTTCTGACTCTCACTTCCGTATCAGGGCCTGCACAGCCCTGCTGATCCCAGCCTCAGTCAGGAAGCACCTGGCTTTCATATCCTTTAAAAACCGCAGACCCTCTTTGCTCAACCTTATCAGTGATCAGCAGACCCTCCTTGCTCAATCCACCACTGATAAGCTGTAAATGTGACAAAGTTCAAGCTGCTGTGTCCTCGCTTAGGCAGAGCACCTTGCTACACAATCTTAGGGAATATTCTTTTCTGCTACAGCAATTGAATAGCTTGGATTTGATTTCTGGTCTCCAGTGCTTAACCTGGCTGTAATTATCCAGGACTGTGATTTAAGGAGACAGTATCTCATTCCTTACTATTATTTTAAATAATACATAAAAATGTTTAGTTTAAAATGGACACACTGGTATCATCTGAGCGACTCAAGGAGCAGGTATGGCACAGAAGAAGGAATCATTATTAAATGAATTCATTCATCAGTCAGGTCCATATCTGACACCGGGGGGGAGGAAAGCAAGGTCAGGAGCAAGGTCCTTGTAAGACCCTACTCCAGAAAAAGACTGATGGATCCCATTTGGTCCTGAGCAAAGTGATGGGAAGGATATGAGTTGGCAGCAATTCCCATCTCCTTCTCTGCCAGCTCCTTTTGGCCACTAACACTGGTGATGCTGCTTTGTGAGCTGTGCAGGCAGCAGCACCTCGGTGGGTTACCCAACAGGTGGCTGTACTCCCTGCACCAGCTCACAGACCCATGAGGGACAGTTTCTTTTTTCATTGCCTTCTGTGAAGAGCTGTGCCATTAGTGAATTTAAAAACATGCCCTACCAGGTCTCCAAATAAAAGCTCTGTGTTCGAAATTATGTCAAGTTTTCACTAATGTTTCCTTTCTTTAAAGTATTTAAAGAAGGCAAAGGATTTTTAGAGTGCTTGAGAAAGCGGTGGTTCTAATTTGATTATGGGATTTAAAGTCAATTTCATACTTAGGGTAAGTATTAATTCTATTTACTCTATTAATTCCATTTACTCTATTAATTCCATTTATTCTATTCCATTAATGCTGTGTCTTCAATACACACCAAGACAGAAGAGAATGGTTCAGCAAACACAGAATTTGCACATAAATGCAGGTAGCAGTCTCCACACTAGCAGAACTCACCACTAGCAGAACTTGTATTCTTTATTGGTTCTTCAAATATTATCGTTATTGCTACGTTTATCATCCCTGTTGGCATTTTAGCAACAGCAACCATATTGAGGGATTTAAAATAAATACAAGATGCAGGACCACAGCAGATAAAAGGAATTTCAGCTTTTTATTTAGGCATGCATAGCTGGTGCCTTCCAACATGCTCCTCACTCGGAGAATTGGTGCAGAAGATGTTTCGCAAAAGATTTTCAATCTGGCAATAATGAATGGTTTTTTGTAAGTCATCTCAACTGTAAACTATGCCATGGGAGAACACAAGCAGGTGCCTGAAAGAGACCTATACTGATGCTGAAAATGTAATTTAAAAAAAAAAAAAACAACACAAAAAAACAGGGTGGAGGAAAAGAAACCAACAGAAAAAAGAGATGCTACTCAAATGGTGCCCAGCTAAACACAGTGCTAGCAATGCCTGTTTGCAATCAGCTTCCAAGAGAAAAGGCATTATGAGACACATCCAACTTCAACATGCATTTGGTCTAATCAAGGTGAAGATGCTGCCGTTACAAAGGTGGAAGCTGTTGTAGTAACATAGATAATATGACACTTTCTACCTTTTTCACCCTTTCTCTGAAAGCATCTCCAAGCCAAACAGGCTGTATACAGTTGGCACAAAGCAATCCAGTAGGAGAGAATCATAGAATCATACATATTTAAGATATCAAAAAGGAAAAGACAGCAGAAACAGATTTCGGAATCTTTAAATGTTTTGAAGATACAGTTACGAAATATGTAAGCACCAATAGGCACTGAAGTGAGTTTCAAAAATTGCTCAGGCAATTATCAGTATCATAAAGGCAGCTTGACTAAGAAAACTCAGAGCTGAAATATTTTCTTCCAGGCATAACAAAATATTTTCTGATGGGTGTGGATCCCTAAATCTTCCTAAATCCTAAGAATCAATCTTTTGACCTGCTATAGGCCTCAGCTAAAGAGAAACTCCCATGTTCCTGTTGAAATCTCCAGTCTGAGGTAAACTAAAATTGCTAAGTCTTTTAAGACTGAGGTAAATTGCAGAGCTACTTCTCTGAGCTCTTTGTGTTCCAGCAAATCCTCATGTTCGGCATTTAGCCATGAACTCCATTGCTGGCTGGACACTATCTTTCCAAATGCTGTGGCTGCAAAATACAATGCAATCTCCCCTCTCACCTTGCGCTATCTTTCCTTTCTATCCTATGTTACCACAGTCTCAGTGACAAATTGTTCCTTGCATAGAACTGCATCAATAAGGGAAAAGAAACCAAATATAAAAACATCTCGAAAGCATCAAGTGTTCTGTCTCTACTATTTTTCTCTACTTCGGTAGTTAGTGGCCAAAAGTAGAAGAGTACTTCAGGCTGCCAAGAGTATTAAGGCATTGACTGCCTCCAAAAAGTCAGGACCTCTTATCACAGCATATATCCTTGGATTCCACAGATGCCATTACTACAGAAGTGACAGCTTCAGCTGAAAATGAAATGGAAATGTAGTTCTTTCTCCTGACAAGTTCTAACCAAGTTTAGTATGTGATGACTTTTGTCCTCTTCCCAAACAAAGCCAACACATTCCTGCCACATACATCAAATTATCTTATTTTCTGCATTTCAGTATATTTTGTTCTGTTTGAGATTGTTTAAAGGCTTTCCTTCTTGGATATTTTTTTTATTCCATCTTCTTTTCCTTAGCTTTCAGCTAGTGTCCCTAGTGGGTTTTTTGTTGTTGTCTTTTGGTTTTCAGTGTTGGGTTCTGTTTTTTGTATGGAAGGATCAATCACTTCTCACTTATCACCCTCTCGAGGAAGAAGTCAAGTGTTCCTCAGGTTACAACTGTTATTTCCACTAGCCTTGTACTCCAAATGTGTTTCTGTACACGTGTGCTGTCTTCTCCTCTGGCACATGCCGTTGTGACCGTGCTGGTAGGAGGAATTCCTGCTGAGCTGTGGCCTCCGCTGGCCCCAACTACTGTCTGAAGAAGGAATAAAGCATGAAGGCACAGATTCACAAAAAGCCCTTAGGTGTTTTACACCCATCTATACAGGGCTGCCACCAACTGTTCACGTATTGAGATCAATAGCTGCAACAAAAAGATGCCACAGAGGAACAAAGAGTGAATTTCCCAGATCTCAGGCTACTGGGACAGGACAAATGGCTTCCCTTGTGGAGGATGGAGAGGGAGCTGGATCATATCCAGGCACACCTTAAAAAGGCAATGTTGGACGTTGGATGTCTGCTACATTTTGAACTGTATGTCAACGAGGGAAAATGATACCTCCCATGGTTTTAAAAGGAATTGACATTTATTTTATATTCTCCAGATGGTATAGAGATAAAACACTAAGTAGGTGGATGGTATGGGTCAAAAGAGAAAACCGGGAGCCATCCCTTCCCGTGGGAGACTCCTGTGCATAGGCAGAGTGCCAGCAACTGGAGGGCAGCTTGGGTAAGTGTTTGGAGAAAGAGAGTTGGCAGCTTGAATCTAGGGGATGGGCTGTGAAAAGAGAGTTTCAGCTTCATACCACTTCTTGACACACACTTAACTAGTTAAATCTGTGAATGAGTGGTTCAATGTCCAGGGAACAAAGCTTTTTACTTGTTACTTTTTACTCTTTCAGTATCTAGAACATAAAGTCTTTCTGTGTTGAGGCATAACTGACCTCCCACCCCTGAGGACAGATAGATAGATAGATAGATAGATAGATAGATTTAGATCTATATCTTCCTATATCCCTTGCAAGGAGGTATAATGAGAGACAAGACATGAAAGCATGTGTGTGCTACAGCCCTGCTTAGGAGGCCTTCATGAGCCACTCTCCCATGATCTGTGTCCAGCTCCATAAGCCACGGCCTCAGCAGCACTAATGCAGCTATTTCAGAGCCCTTCCGAAGGATTTGTAGCAAGAGCTTAGCAAGATACATGATCCAGCCTGGTATTTATACAGTGATTTCACTGGCATTGTATCTGTGCATCTGACATAAAGGAGAGCTGGTTTGGGTGTGTGAAATTGATAAAAATGTGGTGTGTAGAAAATGGGTTCCAGATACCTGCTCAATTTGTGCCTTTTGACTCAGAAAATGCCAGACCTCACCACTGCAGATTCATTGGCTTTTTTTTTCCTTACTGCCCATACAAACACCTGTAATGAATTCGTTTTTTGCAAAGCACAGAGCAAATATTTGACCAAAATTAACCAAGGGTTTTTTTTCTATTTGTTTTATAGCTAAAACTGTTAGGACTGATAAATGAAGCTTCACTTATATAGTGGTAGGTTTGTTAGAGAGTGGTTATACCCAGTACCAGTTGTAGAATCTCCTGTGACACAAAAAGTATGAAAGTGAAACTAGAACAGAGGTGTCTGTTAGGGAAGTAATAAAAGTGTTGCTATCTGGTCACAGTTAGGGTGACAAACTAATGTCATGGTGAGAAATCAGTCAGATTTATAATAATAAAATAGGAAAATTATTACAGTCTAAAGCTAGGCAACAAATTCTTGACATTTGAATGTTTGTGACTGACAGTACCTGCCGGCTCTAAGGGTTCCAACTTAAAACTTGCATTAGCTGCTGCAAGGATTTCTACTCCATCACTTGGCTTCTGCTGTAAATGCTCTGATGGTAAAGAGCCTGTCCCTTCTTTTCAACACTGGCATGAAGCACAAAAGTGTGATGGGGAGCAATGCACCAGTCTAGCATGGCAGAATCAACACTAAGTAGTTGAGCAACATACTTATTAAAGCTGATGTTAATGCTTCTCTGAGAGAAGATTATCTAAATAGGTTACCTTGATTAAAAGCATGTTTCAAAAGAAATAGGCTTACAAATTGAAAGAATCCAGAATTACGTATGAAATCTCACATGCGAACAACTTTGCTGATGTGTTATTAAACAAAATAAATTGTTTTCAGAATTTAGCATAAGGGGAAAAAACCCCAGTTATTTACTAGATCCACTGAATGCAAGACTGAGTACTTGAAACTACTGAAAGATTTCTCTGGAATTAATGACCACAGATGCACTTAGGAGGCTGTAAACAGCTGGGATGTAATCACCTGCAGCTCCACACGAGGACACATATGCACTCTTTGTTCTCTAGGAATTCACACCAGAAGTCTGGTAAAACCATTGTGTCACTTACCTGGGCTATGTGTCCAGCTTTCCTGTACGCAGAGACAAGTGTAGGGGACCACATGCCACAGGGATCAACTCTCATTTCCATTTGAGTAACTTGGAAGAAACTTTGAGAAGTTACTACATTGCAAATTGAGGTAAAGAAGGAGACGGCAGCTTTCATTTTTACGTGCCCAGGCAGCCAGGAGGGCCAGCCATGTCCTGGCTGGCACAGCATCACCAGCTGGGCAAGGGAGAGGGTTGTCCCGCTCTGCTCTGCACTGGGGCAGCCTCACCTCAAGTGCTGGGGGCAGTTTTGGGCACCACAATATAAAAACCCATTAAGCTGTTAGAGAGTGTCCAAAGGAGGGCCACGAGAATGGTGAAGGGTCTGGAGGGGAAGCCTTATGAAATGCAGCCGAGGTCACTTGGTTTGTTCAGCCTGGAGAAGAGGAGACTGAGGGGAGACCTCATTGTGGTCTTCAACAACCTCAAGAGGGGAAGCAGAGGGGCAAGTACTGATCTCTTCACTCTCACGACCAGTGTCAGGACTCAAGGAAATGGCATGAAGCTGAGTCAGGGGAGGTTTAGGTTGGATGTCAGGGAAAGGTTCTTCACCCAGAGGGTGGCTGGCACTGGAATGGGTTCCCCAGGAAAATGGTCACAGCACTGAGCCCGTCTAAGTTCAAGAAGCTTTTGGACAATGGTCTCAGGTACATGGTGTGACTCTTGGGGTGTCCAGTGCAGGGCCAGGAGTTGGACTCGATGATCCTGATGGGTCTCTTCCAACTCAGCATTTTCTATGATTCTATGATTTTTCACAGACTCGGATCAAGCTTTTAGTCAGACATAGGGAAGTCAATTGTCTCTTTTCCCCAGCAATGAGCTGCCAGAGCAGGCCAAAGTGATATGAATTGTCACATTTGCTGTTGTGCTGAACTTGACTAAGAGGTTTGGGGAGGTCTCTTGTTTAAGGGGTTCATTCTAAAAGGAGTGTTTGTGCTATGACATTATCTATGTAGTGGTCCTTGCATTGATTCCTTAGTAAGCATGCACAGAAAGAATACTGACTCTGCAGATCAGGAGGAAGGGCTTACTGTCTATGTAGGCAGACAGAGTGTCTAATGTGCAAAACAGCCACAGCATTGATTGGGAGAGGGCACACGAGCTCTCTGACACCAATGCCTTTTCTGTGGGATAGTGCTAACTGAGCACACACTCGTTCATCACTATTTCAGGGCAGGATTTTAAAGTCCTGAATCCTGAGCCAGAGACCCGAACAGAATCCCTAAATCTGCCACCATGGAATCTCTTCTGAGTGAAGGTTATCTCCAGTTTAAGGTATCTGGGCCAGCCTGAGGTTTCAGTCCCTCTCTAATGGCCTGTGTGTGTTGCTGAGAGTCTTAAGGACCATGATTTAAAACTCAGTTCAGACGAAAACCTAACAGCCCAAAGCAACCGTAACAGTTCAGAGCTTCTGTTAAACATTTTGAACACATCTCACTAAAGACTAAACGATTAAAGAGGCCTGTTTCATGTATATCGTTGCAGTGGCCTACAGTCGCCACAAAGAGGCTCTTGTCTCCCTTGGGGAGTGGGATGTGCCAAGTTCCTTCCTCATCTCTTGCAAGAAATTCTACAGGCTATATTCAATTGTCATCTATTTTCTTATCACTAGAAGACTTGACCTACAAACATAAAAATTATGTGCAAAGATTTCGACCATGCTGAAAAAAAACCCAAACAATAAAAAGGTTTAACACCAATACATAATGTGGAATATAAGGACTTGTGGTGGATGTCTGTCTTGGCCTTTATGCAGTGAAGCAGGATTGTCAGTGTATTTACCTCAACACACATATCATTTATTTTTCCAACACCAAAATCAACTTTACTTCCTCTTTAAAAGCCAGAGATCTCACTCTGACATGGGGGGACGGGGGGACGGGGGGATGGGGGGACGCGGGAGAGAAAAAAAAGCAAAAAAAAAAAGCAAAAAAAAAAAAGGCAAAAAAAAGCTGGCAATGGAAGATTGGGAAGATTGTATCCTATTCCAGTACATTTAGATTTTTTAAAGAAAACTGATACTTCGTTAGAATTCAAGAAACAAGTTGCAATAAAACGTTAGGAGTACTGTAATACACTAGTAGCGTGGTGTCACACAGGATCCCACAAAAAAAGGGAAATGTCCTCTGTGATAACAGTGAAATTGAGAAACTGCACCGGTTACACACAGAGTTATCGCCGGAGAAGTGACACTTTCAGGGGCTGCCCGAACAGCCTAACGCCTTGCAAATGCCAAAACAAGTCTGAAACACTCAGATAAGTAGAAGTGATGAGAAGTGATAAGAGACCTTTTCAGAGGACAGAGAGAACACAGCTGGAAAATATATCTCTAGCATGTGCGAGAGTAAGTTCCTGTAGTGCTGACTAGATGTGCCGAGGAAAATGCAGTTCAATAGGTGGGAAAGAAAAGGCACTGAAGAGACACTTAGGGAGCAGGTTGATTGTAGTTAAAACCTGTAGCTCCATCCTGTAATTTTATTTGGGGATTCTATTGACCGGGGGTTGTGGAGAATCTCTTTGCTTTTTACTTTTTTACTTTTTTTTTTCCTTACGGCTACTGCCCCACGGAACTCGTCTCCTTTATTTCCAGCTCGCTTCAGCACCCGCATGCTGTTCCTGCCCGCGGCACGCAGGAAGCCCCCAGGGCACAGGTGGGATCCCGGTGCCGCGGTGCCCCCGTCCCCGTCCCGCCCCGGCGCCGCCTCCCGTCCGCGGGCAGGGCCGGTGCGGCGGCGGGGAGCGCAGCGCGGGGCGGCTCTGCGGCTGCGGGGCTGCGGTCCGCGTCCCCCCGAGCACACGCACCCCCCGAGGGCCTGCCCCGGGCAGCCATGGGGCACCGAGCCCCGCGGGCCCGCTCCCCCGGCCCCGCCCGCCCCGCCCGGGTGGAGCCGTCCCCCGCCCCGCGGCGGGAGGAGGATGAGGCGGCGGCGGCCCCGGCGGAGGCGGCTGCCCCATGGCGGAGGTAAGGGAGGCGCGGGCGGCCCCCGCAGCCGCCTCGGCCGAGGGGGGAGGGCGGGCGGCCTGGGGTGTTCGTGGGGGGCGAGCGGTGGGGACGGGAAGGAGGACGGTTCTCTGAGCCAGGCACTGTCCCACAAAGAAAAAAAAGGAAAACAAAAATAAGCGCGGGAGGACACACGCCTTCGGCGGTGTGCGGGGCTGGCCCGTGCCCTGCCCGTGTCCCGGGCGGCGGGGCCGGGCTGCAGGGCAGCCTCTGCTACCGGAGCGATCCGCGGAGTCTCCCTGCACCGGAGCGGGGTCGGCCTCGCAGAGCTGCCCTGGCCCGGGCACACGCCGGGCCCCAGCGCCGCTGCCACCTGCCAGGCAGAGCTGTAGGGCCGGGACGGAGGATTCTGCTCGGCATTTCCTCCGGCATCGCTTCTGTTTTCTCCATGTGGGCACACAGGCTTCTCGAGAACATCACGCAGCTGCAGAAATGCAGCTTGTCCATAGTGTATCACATAGTGCACCCCTCACCTGGGCGCAGGGCACGTGTGTGTCGTAGTCCGGTAACTACACTTGTCAGGAACACCTCTTACATGTAGAGGGTCTTGCTGTGCCAGGGCTGTCCTCCGGGCTCCCTTATCTGCGCTCCGTTATCAGCGCGGCAGTTCGAAAACTCCCGGCGAGGCAGTGAGCACCCAGCAGCGCTGTCCCGTTTCCCTGGTTATTCGCGCCTCGTGCAGTCCGCGCTGCGCTTCTGTCCCCTTGCACCCGCTCCAGCCCTCGTCCTGCACAGAGCTGAAGAGTTGTGCACAGCTGTAGCTCCAAGATTAGCCAAGCCGCTCCGCTGCGGGGCCGGCTTTTCTCAGTTAAATTGCTGTTGGGAATAGAGTTTCACTGTTTCCTGCGTAGTTTATGATCTGGGACTTTTGTGGTGCGCTTCGTGGATACGAAAGATACAGGAATGCCAAGATGGTGGGCTTGTGACTCTGATGTTCAGTGCATTTTGAAATATCAAGTTGAACTACCAACATTTTTCAGGTTGGTTTTGAACAATTGTGAATAGCTGGTTCTTATTTTGAATTAATAGACCAGCATCAAATGGTAATTGTTAAATTTGTCGTGCACGGTAGATTTTATTTTTCTTTTTAAATGTTCTTTTAATTTTTTTTTCTTTTCCCAATTTCCCCATGTGTTAACTTGGTTATTTCTGTAAAGTAGTTGCAAAACTAGTTTCAACACCCTGACTGTAAGAGATGACTCTTTTACGTGGAGAGAAGATGATTCATTTCTTTGCTAAATGTAGGTCTGGGCCTCTCTCTTAAGCACAATGCATTTAAGTGAAATAATGACTGGAGCAAGATAAGGCATTGTTCAGTTCTTGAAATAAAATGTAAAGGGACATCTATGTGGAAACCCCCATGTCTCTTCCACCAGACTTCTTTTGAAGTGCATGGCAGGTCCAAAACATGAAACTCCCATCAAAATGTAGATCTTTGTTTTAAAGGTGACCTTTGGTAGGTTTGACTGAGTCTACTTATGCTGTCAAAATGCTATTGTAGTAGTATAATGGATTGCAGAGTGGTTCAGCTGATTTATAACATTCAATTTGCCTTTTGTAAAAATAGATTTGAGCTATTTTTAACATTTCTCTTATCCACACTAGATCAGGACGAGAAGTCTATGTAAACAGATGGAAGTATTTGGTTTTTTTCTGCTTGGTATTGTGTGGCATCATGAAAAGTTTGCAGCTGGATTTATCCATCCCTGGATTCATTTTATTCATTGGTGTCACACTTGGACACGAAAGAACCACGCAGACCCAGCTTAGTTCAGGACAGAAAGCAGCCAGGAAAAGCCCTAGGCTGTTTATTTTACTTCATATATATATATATATGTTCTTAGGAATGACCGTGGATTGGAGGATGAGGTTACCACCCCTCCAACCACACTGGTCAAACGAAAAGTCCATCAAACTTCTCCGCCTCAGGAGAAGGAATGAAAACAAAAAGGAACGATTAGCCAAACATAACTGTGTTTACAGAAAGTGCTTGAGAAACTTTATCACAGAAATTAAAGCATCAAAAGACTGCAAATCTCAGGGCGACACATTGGACTCCGGTCCCTGCTGAGAATGTTGCTGGCAACACAATGCAAGCTGTTGGTCCTCGTCCTTTGAGATCTGGTACTTGAAACTACTCTTGAAGACAGCTGCAGGTGGAAAAGAAAATTAATTCAGTGGCCAAAGCATGCTGTTGGAGCATGCTAAACTGCAGGGGTTTGCCTGTTTTTCTGTCCTGTGCTGAGATGAGGCAAAGTGTTAGAACAGCCTGAGCGCTTTGGTTTTGACGAGGAGTAAAGTGAGCAAGTGGGTTCCTACACTGAGCTTGCTGCCCAGCAGTCTGGGATTGGCCCTAACCTTCGTGTTCACTATATTCCCCGCAGACTATTTAATGGCGTTCATTTCTGTAATCAAACATAGGCTTGCTCATGAAATGTAAACCCCACAATATTTTATTGCCTTAGTAATAAAAATAACAAAATGTATTTCCTCTGAAATACACCCTTTAATGGAGAAAATAATCATATTATCCCAGTGCCTTGCTGCTCATTTTCTTAGATGGATGTGTGCAACAGGACCAGGGATAAAAGTGTTTGTACCACTGCAGAGACTACATTAAAAAAAGGGGTTTTGTTCCAAGTTCTGAACTGTCCGTACTACCCTGTCCTGCATCCCCTAGAGCAGGTCAAAGCAGGTTGCTGGTAGATGTGCCCTATGGCTTAGAGTATTAGTTTAATGCCTCTGCACTGTTCTGATCTGGGTCAGCTACAGGATCAAAGCTCGTAGGTTTCGTTCTCAGGGATGTTTAAGATGGAGATTAAGGTACCAGGATTCCTCCCTGAGAACCATGAGTTTAGAGGAAAAGAAATAAAAAAGCAATGAACATTTGCTTTGGGTAACTGGAAAAGCGTGCATCAGTTCATGCAAGGAAGTGGATTCATTTCTGTTGTTATGAAAGGTGGTGATTCAAGCCCTACCTCTTTGCAGAACACCTGAGACCAAGAGTCCAGGCTCCTGTGGGCATGTTTGCTGAGGAAACAGATAAAAAGCCTAAGAATGAACCAGGTCTTTTCTTTGGAATGATTGTTTCTCGTGCTACTTTTTTTTCCCAGATCCAACAGTGTTTGTGCTGCACCTGGTCTTTCTCTTCACAGTTTGCTGAAAAAGAGGTTGCAATCCTGGTTGGTTTTGTTTGGGTTTTTTTTAAGAAAGGATTGATAATGGGAGCACCACTTACTCCTTAATATTCAGCACTTGTTTGAATGCTGAAACCCCCTTATTGAAAACAGGGTACTTAACTTTTTTTGTCGTACTCAAACCTACTCACACAAGTAAGTCACATTGAGTAGACTACATTGAATTACTCACACAGGTAAAGTTGGGTATATCTGCTTATTTTTCCCCAATGTGCTTGTAAATTATTGTTGGATTGCTCAAGGAAATAGCTTATTGTAAGGAAAAATAAAATTGAAGTTTAGAGGCACTGTGTGGCTGTGTACGTTTTGAAGTTTTAAGCACAGAAAAAGAAAAAAAATGTGGTGGACAGGGGGAAGACATGTAGCTGACACTGGGTGTAGGTCTTACATTGGTGGGGAAAAGAGAGAAGCCATTCTACAGGCGCATAACTTGGGTTACATTCCATGCCCCACTCTGCCAACTGGATTTTCCTTAGGCTTCTCAATGTAATACTGCCTCAACAACACTTCTGAAAGCTCTTACACTGAGCCCTAAGTGCATATGAAAAATGGATGAGACACATTTTCCAAAGCACCTTAAAAACTGTGTGTGGGGAAACGGGAGGCCTCAGTGCTGCAAGATGCGGCATCAGTCCTATGTGTATGGTGATAGTATTCCCAAACAGACAAAGTCTCAAGAAGCTTGTCATACAACAGTGTCTTAGCTGAAGGTCTTGCAAGGGTTCAGAACTGCTCTACTTCATTCAGTGATTCTCTTTTCCCTTTCTTTTTTTGTGTATCAATATTTCTAATGTGTGCAAGTATATGCTTATGTGTGTATGAAGACGTTTGAAGAAAGGGAGTTTAAAAACTCAATGGGTTCTTTATCTTTTACAGAATATACATGGGAAAATATTTAGATTAGCAAGAATGGACTGTGTAGCTCTTAAACTTTCTCTCTGTGTTAGTCTAACAGTAAAAATGTTCTTTCCAAATCCTGTGAACCCCAGGCACTGATGCTGCCCATGCCAGCAGAAGAGGCAGTGCCTGGATGAGGGCAGGAGTTGCTGTGCTGGGTCATTGCACTGCATGTGAAACAAGCTCCAGCTTGGGGTGAGACAGAGAAGGAAAGTTCTGCTCCCACACAAGTCAAGTAGGTTTGTTATATCTGAATGTATTGCATTCTTTCAACAGACCTTTGAGGCCCTTCCTAAGATCTGAATTCCTGCACTCGTTTAAACACCTGCTCTAATTAATAATTGACAGCATAACATTGCTGTTGTTTATGAATTACAAAATTTAAGGAAGAAGATGCACAGTGGATAATTTGTGTTGTTGTACTGTTGTCTCTATGTTATTGTTTAGAAAGGGCAGTTTGAGTCACGTTATATAAAATGTTGTACAAGCACACTTCTTTGGACCCTGTCAGAGGAAGAGTTTCATGGTATTAAAACACTGGAAGGGGGGAATCCATCCCAGGCTTTGAGCACCATTTGAAGTGTTTATATTGAGTGAGAATAATTTGAGTTATGGATTTTTTTTTTCATTTTTTTTCTTGGTGAATGTCAAGGTTTGGTAAAGTGAAAGTTAAGTAGGAACCAGGCAGGCTTTTCTCTTAAGGTTTTTCTCCGAAGGCTTTTCCCTAGTTCATTTGAGAGCTTCCCAGTGAAGCTGTGTGCTTAACTTACAGAACATATTTCAAATTATTCTTTTCTTTTTTTCTTTCGGAATTCATTGAGCAGTAGGACATGGCAATATTGCTGTGGAGGGATGTCTGTAAATAGATATATGGGCTGGGCCCCTCTTTGTGGATGGCCCTTACCTGTTGGCCAGAACTCACCTATGTAGTAAGGAGGTGGGGGAAGGACCTCATGGTGTTCCAGAAAGAGGTGGGATGAGAGAAGATCCTCAAACTTAGTCTTGAAAGGATTTGAAAAAGCGAAGTCAAAGGAGTATTCAGGGAGGGTGTTAGAGGAAGTTAGAGTTGTGGTGTAGGACTGACTTAAACCAGCATTTTCCTGCTCTCTGGAGAGTGGCCAAGCTGTTCCCAGTGCTGGGGGTACGTGAAAAGTACGTGTGAGAGTAGATGAGGGGAATATCAGGCATAAAGAAGGAAGAACTAGAGTGTGGTAAATGTGGAAAATAGAAGAGGGATTACATACAGTGTCAGAGGGAAGGTGAAAATACTCAAATCCCAGAGGAGCTGAAGTGTCAGACTGGCTTTTAGCAGTGCTCCCTATTCAGAGCTGTGAGTTGGCAGACGTTTGGTGTTGCAAAGAGGCTGGTAGCTTGGGAAAGCTGGGAGTTGGATACCTGAGAAAGTATGTTTGCCTTGGAGGACTCAAAAGGAGGACATCTGGAATCGAAGTGTGGACAAAGTTTTATCTGAAAGGGTGGTCCCTGAGTAATTTTATGTTTATTGAGTAGTGACTACATCGTATCAATAAGGATATACGACCAATCTAGGGTAAAGGTAGAGCAGGAAGGGAGGGAGCTGTCTTACAGAACCCCGATGTCAAGTAGTTCACTGACCACAAAAGAAAGCATCTTGGGGCACCAGAGGCATACAAAGAGGTTTTGGGTTTGGCATTGGTTTTGGTTTGGGGGTTTTTTGGGGGGGGAGGGGGGCCTTATTGGGTTTGGTTTGGTTTTTTTTACTGTGCTCTGTCTGAAAGAGTGACTGAATAAATTTAATTACCTTCATCACATTTACTGTCAGAGATATTGCATACTTTACTGATACGGAAATTGGCTGGAAAAGAAACCTTCTAACACAATTTGAAGTATTAGACAGCAGGCATTCTTTATTCTCAGTGCGCTGAACACACCCGGGGGATACCTCCTCCAATCTGGTGTGTGTGAAACTTTACAACAAGGTGTTTATTCCATCATGACCAGTGATACTCGTTACAGTGTAGTTCCTCGCTGATACAGAAACATCACTTTTCCTGTAACTAATTTGCATGCATCTGCCTCTTACTGGAAGTCCTTTTACGGTCCTACAGGGTTGTATGAAGGGGTCTCTGGTGGTCGTGCTCACTGAGTGCCCCCAATGTGACAGATGACCTTGCCTTGAACTTGTCTTAGGGCATGCGCTGTTGCTTCTTGTTACATGGCTTTGCCACAAAAGCCACTATATTCCTCATTATCGGTTTATCCACTGGTTCCAGCTACAGTTAGCATCCTGTGTGTCTGCTTTTGCGTTCTTTTATCTACTTTGCTGCTTAGTCTTTAAGCTCTATTTAGCAACTTCGAGGGGAACTGAAAATTTCTATTCTCTTTGTTGTCTGTCATTACAATGAAATCAGTTTCTAGTGGAAAACATCTGCGCAGGTCCAAATGGCTGGAGTGTGCACCTGTTTGGTGTATATGTTAGAAGTGGTTTTAAAAGCTCATTTTGAAGAGGATATTGAGCTGTTTTCAGCATGAAAACTGTTGTTTTAATTGAAATTAGTGACAACGCTGTCAGTCTCTGTGTCTTCAATTTGTACCTGTCTCTGCCTCCATCTGAGGAGTAGGTTGGTATTAATTTTGTGTTGGAACAGAGTGCACAGAGTATGTGTGTTTTGTAATAGCTGACACAGCTGGCCCATGCTATCTAAAGCTCTGAAATGCATGTGGTTAGAGAGGTGCTACCATCTCCCTGCAGCACACGGGAGGGCTCTCACAGGGAGTGTTTGGTTGCAGCCCAGGTGGCGTTATTAAGATTTAGAGTAGACATGTCATAAACGTTTGACAGGTGCCCCATTCGAAGTCACATTTATGAACCATTTGATTTACTCAGTAGCATTGCTTAGCTAGCATGGTTTATTGTAATTTTTAAGCCTAGCCTTATATAACATAAAAGTTACTTTGGTATTTGGTGTTTCCATCCACCATTTCACCCTCCACATGTCCTTAACCCTGGCTGCATTTCAAAAAATAAAGTACTCTTCTGTTCTAGTGTTCTCAGGATATTTTAGGGCTCATTATGAATATAGAGAAACAGCAAGAAATACATTTTTCTTTTTTTCTTATCTGTTAAGTAGATATCAGTTTGTAAGATTATCATCACATATGTAAAGTACACAGGCAAAGAGCAAGACCGCTAAACTTAGAGCTGAATGATATCAGCTACGCATCATTATATTTGATTATTAATTGTATTTAATCCTATCAAGTAGTAAAGTGAAACTTCTGGTTATGTTACTAGGAGCTGTTTTGCTTGACTTCTGCTGGCATTGTGCAAACTTTAAGGATCATTCCAACCATTCAAACCATTCTCTGATTCTATTCTGGAAATGCTACTTAATTATTCAAAGTGTGGCAAAGAGCGCCAGGCCTGTGCCACATCTTTTCAGCTAATAATAAGGAGAGGGCTAGTTCTACAGAGAAGTGCAGTTAGTAATGGTGAAGGGACAAAAGTTTGTAGAAAACCATCTCAAAGGTTAATGACATCAATGGAGCAGTTTAAAACTTAACAACTAAAATAAAGAGAGCATAATGTGGAGTAAGTAGAAGATAGCACATGAACAAGATACATGAGTAATCAGCACCAAAAAAATGTTCTTTTGCAAATAATTGTGATCATGACCTTTGCTCCAGCGCTGGGATATTTATAGTGATAGCTCTGAGTCTGGCTGCAGTGAAACAGCTTTCCAGGGGCAGGTACCCCCTGCCTCTCAGTGCTATCTGCGCACCCAGCCAAACCACCCTGTCTGGTCTGCTCTCTTCCAGCAAGACATTTCTGTTACCCCAGAGCCAGTTCAAGTATTTCTGTGCACTTGTAGCCCTGGGCTGTGTAGGTTTAGTCCTGTGTGCACACAGATCAATAGCTGAAAACAGCTTGATTATGCTTTCTGCTGCTCCTTCAGAGAGATCTCGTTCACCCACGCAGTACGCCGCAGTACACCTGTTTGTATTTTGGTGTCATTACAGGTTCTGCTCCCTATACTTTCTTTTAAGGACAGCGAATAAGACATGGGTGTACGAAGCAAGGGGAGGAGGTATGTGGAGGGGTGGTTTGATGTACAGTACACCCAGTTCATGCTGAGATCAATACTCTGATTTACTTAATTGGAAACTCTGTTTTTAACATAGAGTAAGAAACTCTGGAAACCTGCCAGAGCAGGCAGCATGCTTCCAATTAAGTGTAGGCCAGGCCACCCACAAAACCATACTTTCTCTCACTTCCACATTGATTCTTGACCCTCCTTAAGTAGCAGTTTTGACATAAACTACTATTTTTTGTATTCCAGAGGCTGACAAACTGAAGCCTGTAGCTGACCTGTGGTAAGCTGTACCGTAGGGAAAGGGCAGGTGCGCCGTTAGAGCCCAGCCCTCCACATACAAGGCTGGTGGATAATTTGGTAAATCAGACTGCATCTCAGACTGTGTTCTTTAATGCAACTGAAACTAGTAAGTGGCAGAAGCAAGAGGAGAATTTCAGATACTTGGGATTTTATTTTTTTTATTATTATTTTATGGAGAATTTTAGTGTAACTCTCTGGCTTTGTGCTTGCACAGAAGTCCTTCCAAATGCAAATCGAAGGTTGCCCTCAGGTAGGGTTGCAGTTTACCATTTGGAAACAGCCTGCTGTTGGAGGCATGAACTTCCACACCCTCCAGTGGTAGAAGTGGAAAGGCTGCTGCAGTAGATGGGTTTGGTGGTATTATTAAGTCTTCTACGATCAACAAAAATCAAGTCTTTTCTCTATACAGAGACAACCACATGCTGTCCCAATTTCTTGGGTTCATAGTGGTATTACTATAGCTCAATTACTGTTTATTCTGTTACCCTTGTTGCAAAATACGGAAGGACAGAAATACTGAGTGTGGCAGCACAGTGAATAGTATCTACACCTAATCCCTCTTGTCATTAGATTAATATCCAGACTCTGTAATAAAGCTTTTGTCATTAGATGTACATCAGTCTGTAAAATTAAGGTATCTTTAAGGAAATGCCTTATTCAAAAACACAGTATGGCTGTTTCTTGGGGAGACACCCCTGTTACTCTCCCCGTAGCAGTAGTCCAGCAGTCAATCCCAAGTGATACAGCAGGCCTGGAAGGAAATGTTCTGCTATTGAGCTGTGCTGTTCAGCCATTCTTCATCACTGAGGAAGACTAACAAGCTGGTGCGAAGTGTAATGTCAGAGCATAAGCCTTTATCAGCGTAATCCAGGGGGTTTCTGTGAAAAGCCGAAACAGAGGACCGAAGGTGAAAAGGTTCTGGTTTATTTCTGTGTAGAGGGTCTCACTGAAATGATCCCGCAGGTAAAAATGGGTGATGTGAAATATCTTACATGTGCTGTATCGATACCACCACTGTTGTGAAAGCTGGCTACAGGGCCAGGATCCTTCAGAAACTCCTCTGGTAGTGGTGGAAACAGGTTTTTTCAAAGGATGGATAACTTATTGCAGTAATAATCGCTGTGAGCAGCCATGGGTGTATTTTAATATCATCTGCCAGAGGGAGAAATGGTGTTAGTAAGACTAATCTTCAGAGCCACACAGTGCAGAATTATTAAGCTCACTCAGAAGAGCTGACACATTCCCTTTGGTAAGCTACAGGGAATGGCCGTGACTGCAAATGTGAGGCCCTGCTTCACTCCCTTCCACACTGGCACCTCTGCTCCATTCACATCAGCAGGAGCTCTGTGCAAAGATCAGAGGAAGATTCTGACCTCCATCCTGTGCTTAAGCCAGAGTCCTTTAGGCAAAATGGTTTGTGATCCTGTAGTGCAGTTGGTGCTCTCAGCCTGCTAAGGGTACCGAGACACCTTCTATGGCTGAGTAGAGAAAATAGTGACACATATTTTTTTTCTTAAAAGATGTATAAAAATGAATGCAGACTCCAGATAAATTCCAAACTTTGTAGTTGGAAATACTCCCCTTCTCCTTAACAGTCAACAGTTTTACATAGTAGTAAGAAAAGACCTGAAAATTCAGTTATCTTTGACATCCTGGGGAAATTAAATCCACAGCAGTTTTCACAAATTTCTATGAGCTTCAGGAGCATTTAGTTTCCCTTTCAGAAAGGAGATGTCCCATCAGGTACATGAGAAATTCAGTTTTCCTCATGGTGGCTTGGGGAAGGACCACCTCCATTGTAGACTTTAGAAGACCAGCATCATCTGCAGTCAGATTTCCACTGTAAGCAAGTTGAACTGTGAGGATTTTGAATGATCTGTAGGACACACCATGGGCTCTTACCAAAGTGACCCCAAAGCTTTTCTTTTCCCTGTGAATTTTAAAAGGAACAATCAAGTTGTGACTCATATACCTTCTGTATTCAAACCCAGTGCTTGCAGTTGGTTTTTTGAGGCATCACGTTATAGATACCACATTTCTAACTATTTCCTGCATTTGCCTCTTCTGCAGCCAGTAGAGTAATGAATTTGCTGTGTTATCCAGGAGCTGAATGCTCTGCCACAGCAGCAGCTTTCCCGGCCACTTGGCTCCAGAGGAGCTGCTTAAGGTCTTTAAATAGCAGTTTTCCTTGACTTCTTATTCACTTTTGATGATCATGAGTTTTATAAATTAGAATGATCAACAGGTCACATTAATTGGACAACTATTAGGTTGGTTCTCTGTAAAATTAAAGACTAGCCCTGATCCTGCAAGCACATAAGTATGGGACTAACTTCATGCCTGTGGTCTGCTCCCTTGGACTCATTTAAGTGTTTGCAGGTAGTTGCTTACCATGTTCTCAGGGTCTTGTATACTAAATTCCCTCTCCTCCTGTTCAACTACATAGAGGAAACTGTTGGTTAGGAGGTTTGTTTTGTTGGTGTTGTTGTTTTGTATGTGTGTGTGTATGTTTTTAGGCAAGTAAATTTGTTTTCTCATATTCGGCAATAAAAAATCATCATCTGGTCATTTCCAACTGCAGCTGACAAAGAAGACATAATGTATTGGAATATCATTTCTAATGACTAGAAACTGTGTTAGGCATCATTGAAGAAAACTCTTCACTCTTATATCAGAGTGACAGATGAGTGCCTGTAGATCTATTTGTTTTTACAAATGGCTGTTTATAAAGCTCAAGTTCTCTTCCAATCTTGAAAAGAAAGTACAGAAAAATTGAAAGCCAACAAACAAAATTAGTTTAAAATAAAATTAGTTTTCATATTTTTAAATAGTTAAATTGAATGTACAAAATTGAAAATAATATTCATTTAAGATTAATTTTACTCCAGGGTCCTGTTTTTAAACTTTTTGCATTTACTTTTTAATGTGTTTTGTATGAAGGGACAATTTAAATGCTTTTATATGTTTTGATGACTATTACAACTGCAGGTTTTATATAGTTTATGGTTTCTTAACAAACCTGTAAAGTAAATTGTTTGCTGAGAATTTTAGAACTGCACACTATCTCATTATGTTTGCTGCTGTTGAAAACTTGCCATAACATTTTGCTGGGGATATATGGAAATAATGCAGTGTGGCCACTTGGTTTTCTGGCTGCCATTCCACTGAGTTTGCATTTTAATAACACAGACTTGCCCTGTAACAGCTGAAATATCAAAGTTTTTTAAAAATATAAATATGCACTTAAAAAAATTAGCACTGATTCCTCTTTTTAGCAATACTACAGCCCTATATAATAAACAATTAAGAAGTCTGATGATATGACTATAGATAAAATAAAAGCTGAAAATTGCTTCTGAGGCCCCTAAATGTGAACAATTTCATAACTGGAGATTAAAAAACTCCATCATTTGGATAAATGAGAATGGGTAATGTCTACATGGAAGTGATGGGAAACAGAGTTGCTATTACAATACAGGTAAGCAAGGGATTTTGCTAACTGGCCATATATAATTGCTTATTTTAATATTCCATCATTGAGTATCTATCTGGCTTGGATATGTTGTTGTGAAATGACCTCAAAAGACACTGATAGTCCAAACTTTTCATGAAATCACATCATGGTTCCTTGTCTGGTTTAGAAGAATTTGTTTCCAGTGTCCCATTTCTACTGCAGATGGGTTCAGTGCCTGGGCACCAAAACAGGAGGTGGTGGCTGCCCCCCCTGAACTGACAGTGATCTCATTCTGCCCCCAAAGTCTACACACTCAGTTCATCCACGTGACCTGTTCAGTGCATATTTTATTTGGAATGCTATCACTGTAGAAAAAAAAAGTGCATTTTAAAGATCAATTCTGACAGTATGCTGTGTAATAGAACCGTTTTATTTGTGTCTTCAGGATGTTGACCTGAAAGAATGTCAGGGAGCTTTGGATGACTGCTGTCCACATCAAGGACAGGATCGGCTGGAACTGCAAGAGGAGGAGGAGAAAGACATAAATCAAGTAAATGATGAAAAAAAGGGAAGCAGGGAAAACTGAAGAGGAAGTGAGGGAGGATATCTTATCACTAAGATAAATAGTAGTGAAAAGAAATGGAGTGAAAGGTTTTGAAAGGAATAATTTATTTCCTCTTTTTATTTGAAGTGTTCCTTGCCAGGGCAGGAAAGGAATGGTCACTTCAGACAACACTTTGTGAATGATGCCCTTGTACATCTGTTTGAAAATTGCCTCCTTCCCTCAATCCCCCACTATTTTTTGTGTAGTTGAAATATTCTCAAGTTTATAGAAAACACTTGCAACTAACCATTTTTCAATTTGGGTTTATCTTCTCCATTGTGAAAGTGTTGTGCTTGTGGGCAAGGATGTTTTTACCTACAAACACTAGCGACATGGATGCTAAATTATACTGCTCTCACCATTTATTTAAGCTTGATGATCAGATGTAGAATTACATTTGGGACACTGGACTGTTCAGTTTTGTTCTCTCTGAGAGCTGCAATGAAAAGGGCAGTCAATTTTCTTGAGACCTTGTGGGAGCTGAGAACATCCGATCCAGGTGTCTTGCCAGCCTCTCTGTTTGCCACTCCCCTGAGAGCTTGGCTTTGAAAAAATACCTGATTTTTCCGCACTGGTGGGGAGGTGCAGCTTCAGAGGAGAGCCCAGTTCTGCCGTTGTGGGCAGGGTAGGGATGCTCAGGCCATGGAGCTGTTCTGCTCATTCTAGCCATGTGTAATCTACCATCAGGATGAAGACTTGATGATGGGGTCAGCAGCAGTATTGCACTGTGCTCTGTTTCCTCTCAGACTTTGATTTTTACCTTCTTTTACATAAAATAACTGTGCTTTACAATGCATTTCTCTTTCTTTTATCACAGAGCAACTGCAACCATGTAGATTCCCTTCTCTCCTTAGAGGGCTATTTACAGCTTCTGTCATCGCAGGTGGAAACCATGCTAGAGGTAAATGAGAAAATACAGGTATTGCCAGTAGACTGGAATACAGTCAGCAATTACTGGGTAATGACTTACTCTGTTTGATCAAATAACCACAGCCTTCCCCACCCACTCTGGGAATATATTAGCAAATCAATGTAGTAAAACTTACCTGAGGATGCTAAAGATGCTACTATCCACCTTTTACAGCAGCTCTCATTGGCTCTACTTGAGAAGTTTTCCCTAGCAACTTGTCTTGTGTAAGAGCTGTGTCTTTACTGTGATCTGGTGTTCAAAGTTGGATGGAGCCACTGGACAACTCAATTAGTTCAACTAATAGTTGCATTTCTGAAACCTAATGCCAATTTGTGTTTATGCAGCAGCTGTGTTTCTCTAGAGCAACACTGATTTATTATACAGTAGCAGCCATTGAGCATTTGTGGTGAAAGATTACAGTTGTCATAAATATTGGGTCAAGTGCTTACAAGGTTACTACTCTCAAGAAGAACAGATCCATCTTCACTGCAAATCAGGTCAGTCAGCATTAGCAGTAAACCCATCTAGTGTTTTGGTTTTTTGGGGTTTTTTTTAAATCTTGTGGCCCTCTGATACTGTATTTTACTTTCTGTGTGCCCATCTTCACAAAAACCAGTTGTTATCTTAATTGAAGTCTCCCTCTTCTCCCACACTTTATAGCTGCAACCATTGACCAGGAAGCTACTTCCTACATTCCTTTTCTGCAATACTTCAAGGGCATCTTACATACACTTCCCATCATAGGATCCTCTTCCGGGGTCATCAGTGTTTTCCATATAACTTCATGCTTACGTAGTTTTGGGAATCTCTAGGTTGGATAGTACCTTCTAGCGCACAAATTAGCCTCCTCTTCTGTTCAGCTCTGGAAATGCATTGCACACTAACAAGATGTAGAAGTTCATCAGTTTAATTTTCTCCATTCTTCTCATAATTTGAAAGGAATTTGGCTGTAGCCTTTATGCAGCCATTACAAAACACAGTTGCATATTTTATTTAACATTATTAATGCACTGCCATCTTGTGACAATCTATCTGTTGAATACGGATTGATTGTTTCTTCCAGGTATCAAGTCTTTACAGTGAGTGGGATTTTTTAATAGCTGACCTGCTAAGAATCATTCTTTTTAAGGGATTGGTTGAAAATAGCATCTCTATCTCACAGACTGCAGGTGGTCTAGTACAAGGTAACTCCCTAGGAGAAATAAGGCAAGACCTTCTTCTGTTACCTGAGCTCCCAATAAGCATAATAGAGAACTTAAGATGTTCTGGTCCTTAGTTACATCATTCCTTCCCTGTGGAAAGTGCTTCTTACATAGTCTGTTTGCTATGCAATCAGAAAGTCCTTTCCTGAGACACAGTGAAGACACTCAACTATGGAGGAATCCTATATACTTCTTACTAGATGTATTTACATTCTCAAGTACTTTGTATCCAACTGTTTTATGACTGCTCTGCTTGTCAGCAAGCACCCAACCTAATCTTGGACAGTGGCTTTGTGCTTCTAAGACCCAGCAACTATAACTCAGGTTCACAAAAGGTGGGCCTTAGTGCTACTGCAGCATTACCAGTCCAGTTTATTGTTTGGACATCAGGGCCGAGGGATCATATATCAGCTCTGGTTTTGTAAAAAAAACCCTGAGTAGTAATTTAAAGTCAAGACATCCACAAAAGATGTGATTTGGTGGGGGGGGATGTTACCTCCAAACTGATTAGTAAAGGAGTTCAGCTTAGTTTTGAATGCAATAGACCTCAGCGAAGTGGAACTAAACCAAATGTGGCACCTCACAGCCCTAAAAACTTCATAAATTGTGAATAAACAGTGAGACTGTGACAGCACAGTCTTAATGTTCCTGTCTTCCACTCCTCATTTGGTCACCACTGTCCTCACTTCTGCAGATGAGCTATTTATCTTCTTTAAAAACTTCATTTTCTTTAGCACCTTGAACCAGCTCACCCTTGAATCATCAATGCCACTACCAGGGAAGGGTAATGACCCCTCCTCCTAGAAGGACCTTTTTCTTAGACCAGATCAGACAGAACACATAGGCCATAGTTTGTACACGTGGCAACAGACCCTTTTTTACCTCTCAACCCTCATCAGTCCCACACTGTCCTTTGCAAGTACTTCTCCCATTGCTTCAATCACTTTTCTTCTGCACCCTTCCTGCTTCCTTTTGCCATGTGCCAATACAGATTATGCTTTGTACAGATGGGAAACAGCATTCCAAATAGCTAAGAGTTTAAAATACAAAAATTTGGCTTTAATAGAATCAAATAGTGGACTATTAAAGAACAAACTGTTCGTGACTGTGTAGGTGAGGGCTGTAGAAGCATTCATTTTATGAAAGATCCCATTCTTTCCCCCTTCATCTTTTAGGTGAACTTACTGGAAGATCCACAAGTTGCTACTTCTAGTAGAGGTCAAGACCCATCATCCTCACACCACAATATAAATTTGACCCAGACATTTCACAACAGTTTGAGTCCTCCTGATGCCATGCTACTAAGAACAGACTACCCCACTCAATTAAATTCAAAACCAAGACACTTACAAAGGCAAGAGTTTTTTCCTCAATCAAGCTCCGATACCACAAATCCAGAATCACTATTTCATGGGTCAAATTTGACAGGGCTGTTTTCAGCTGCTGACCTTAGAAATCTAACAGCCCATGATGATAATTTTGATGAAATTAAACTCATGTCTTTGGCTTTGGAGGAAGGCTTTAGTCCTATAGAAGTTTCTCATATCTTTGAAGAGCCTGGCTCAGATTCGGGACTATCTTTGAATTCAAATCACAGCACCACCTCTTACTCAGTCTGCTGTGAAGATTCTGTTGGGTACAGTAGTGTTAAATCTGCTCCTTCACATGGCTTAGGAGCTGTTGGTGGCCACTGCCAAGAAAACGCTAAACACAGCCATGTGGGATATCCAGGTGATGCAGAGTGTTCTACAGAAGCCACGCTTCAGCAGTTTCTTCATAATCACACTTACAATCAGCTGCCAAGTCAAGCAGCATCCATTCCAGAGTATCATCAACAGATGTGGATGAAGAAATCAAACGAAGTGCAGGATAGGTGCCATAATTCTACTGCTACAAACCAGAGCAGAGATGAATGTCGTGCAAAAGCTCTGAGAATACCGTTTTCAGTCGATGAAATTGTGAGCATGTCCGTCGACTCTTTCAACACCATGCTAGCAAAGAACCAGCTGACAGAAGCTCAGGTATCACTTCTACGTGACATCAGACGAAGAGGAAAAAACAAGGTAGCTGCCCAAAAATGTCGTAAACGCAAACTGAATGCAATTCTTAACTTGGAAGAAGATGTATGTAATCTCCAAACACAAAAGGAGAGCCTTAAAAAGGAGCACTCCCAGTGTAGCAAATCAATCAACCAGATAAAGCAAAAATTAAACAACTTGTACCATGACATTTTCAGTAGATTGAGGGATGACCAGGGCAGACCTGTTAACCCACGCCAATATGTCATTCATTGCAGTAGCAATGGTAGTGTTTTCATAATACCCAAGCACTTGGCCAAATCTGAACAGAAACAAGATAACAGAAAAGAGCAGAAACAAAAATAAGATGACTGAAGATCACCTAAATCACCTTTATTTTGCCTGAAAGCATGACAAGAATACTTGTGTGAAGACTAAAGGTCAGCGATTACAGCAGTTCAAACAGAAACAACTACACTTGAGGACAAACACTCTATGTTCAAGGGTCTGCCAAACCCAGCCGTGATCTGTTAGAAAGTCTGTGAGCTGAGGCTTCTGGATGAGGAAATCTGTTTAGTTTTAGTTACAGTTAAAGGAGCTAGACCATCAGTATAGTGTAGCTTTATAGGCCTGTGTTAAAACTAGAATGTAGTTACTGGTAATGGGGCCAGACGGGAGAACATCAGTGAGAGGGGTAAGTCAACTTCAGATCAACTTTACACATGCAAGAAAAATGTTTTAGTCTTGCGTACTTAATTCTTCATATAGAAAATGAACTTATTTTATTCTCTAGCACTGAAAGAAAAATTATAGTTCTATTGCATCTTCAACTTAAATTCACTGTGGATTTACAGTCTCAAGAGGTAACTGCATGCTTTGCATTTATTCAGAATGGCTCTGATTTTCCTAGTTTTCCTTTGAGGAGAGCAGCCTGGGAGGGTACTGCATTTTTCCTCACTACTTTCACCATTTTAACTCCAAGCAAAGATAATCTACCACTTAATTTTACAACTCATACAGTCAATCTGCAAATAGATGCTGAAAAATAGTGTCTGATTCAATATTGTCTTACCTGCATCCTCTGCAACTGAATCATTCTCTGCTTTCTTCCACAAAAATGACCAATGGTGAATGACTTCCTGTTCTGTTTCGTAATGACTGTTACACATTTACTTGTGTACCTTCCCTTTTCTGCCCATTTTGATACCTTCCTCAAGAAGTACTTGAGTTTTTCTGTTTGGCTTTTTAACTGGTATTTTTAAGTGTCTTTAATGTTCCAGATTGAATTTTTTGAAATATATATTTTACCTAATCTTTAAATTAAATTGAACCAAATTGCTATTTATCTATACTTGTAATTATGAGGTTACACTCTGATAGTGCTCCAAATGAAGAATTTTTGGGTTTGACATTTATTTGTACTATTAAAAAGGAGAAATTTTATTCACTCATGAACTTACAACATCCTATCCTTTACTGTTTTACAGCCTGAAAAAGGTCTGCAAAAGAGATGGCCTAAAAGGCCTGTAATGAATGATAAGGAAGGAATGTTGAGGTATATTATTATGAAAATCATGACTAGTATTAATCTCTAGATAACAAATACTTCTTATTTAGTTTTATAACTAAAACACATAAAACTGGTATGAAAAAAGTTCTCATTGATCATGGCATGATGACAATGGCACAAATTTACATTCAGGTATGTTAAAAAAAATCACTTGTACCAAACACGTAAGAACTACACATACAAGCAATACAAGCCTAAATGCCAAATTAGACTTACTGAAGAAACAAACTGCCACTAGCATGTAAATCACATTGGCTGCTTGCACTTAGCTGTAACAAAACTGATACTATCAAATGGCATTTTCTAAAAGGGGAGCACTAAGATAGTGTCAAGTGCACTGAATTATCAATAATGAAATCAGCCTGTTTGAACAATTTGTTCAGCATTTTCTGTTAAAAGATTTCTTTAAATCAATGTGTGCATGTGTTCTTTATTGGTTTCACCACAGCTTCCAAATTGGTGTCAATTCATAGCAGAAAGTCTCATTACTGAGGCCGTGCAATTTCTTGCTGTTGGTTACGCATCAGTGAGAGACACATCGATCCTAACTGGTATTCACATGGGATTTGTCTACTAGCTAGATCACAAACTTCAACCAAAACATGCAAGAGGTATCAGATACATGATGAATTGTGAACTTTATTTCTAGTTGCAGGGGAAAAAGGAAGTACATATTCAAGTCAGTGTGATCATAATCAATTAAATGACATAATAAACATTTTGAGAGTCCATGCACTTACCCTTTGCAGGACCAGGTCCTTAAACCTACTTCACTGCCCAAGTGCATAAATTCTGATAGATACTAGATTAGGCTCATAACTGAGAAATCCAGGAAGCCAAGTATTTCTGCTTTAGGGCCTCACATGGGGAGGGAAAAAAAAGTAAAGCCTAAACTTTTTGGTGCCCACTCCTTCAGTAGCAGTGGCAAGTGAGCGCTGTGGATTTTTGTAAGGCCAACTGCTAATGGACTACTGCATATACCCAGTTGGGAAACAGCTACACGGTTAAATTTTGGCACATGCCAAAAATAAAGCATACTGTAACCCTTTCAGAACACAATCCTAATGGAAAGCAGCTTACTCTAACTGATCCATCAGCCCCAACCCCATTATGTGTAAATTTGAAGATTGTAAAGATGATGAAATGCCCTCAGCTAATTCAGCTGTCATTATTGTTCAATAACAATTTCTTTAACAAGTTGATGTACTAACATCAATTCCTCAGAACCCAACAAGCAATTCTACCCCTACAAAAACCTCTTAGCTGAAATACTAATTTTGGGTGGACTGCAGCAGTACTGATAATATAATGAGCATTAGGTCTGGCTGGTCATTTTTTCAAACCATCAGCTACCTGCCCACAGGACAAAACTGGGTAGACCAATCTCCTGTTTTTAGTTGGAGTAGATGCTCATTGTATTTCACCTAAAAGCTCTTGAAGTGTCTTCCTTTTCTGCAACTAGGCTGTATTTAAAGAAAAATACCAAACACAAAAAAAAGGCAAAAAATCCACACTGCCTGGTCTTCGCTATACCTTATAGTTTCATGTCATTAAATGGTGTGTGCGATTCGGCTAGACAGCCTGGAGCCTTTAATACACTTCATGTACTGACTTTAGTCCATATTTGCAACCTCTATACAAAATGGAGACACTGTAGAGTTGAGCTTTTCAGGTAAACAGGACTGATCAAAAAAAGTTGTTACTGAAATGGTTGTAAGATGTGGGTAACACCTGACTGAAGTCTGTTTTGGCGTGATTATTGACAGATAAAGATTTTCACAAAATCAAAATCCCAAGCGTACAAACCAGGAACTTTATTGTGTGAAAAGACACGATGTGGTATCAAACCTACTCTGGAGCCAGATGTGACAAAGCCATTATGGCTGTGTCCTATCTTAGTACTATGATGTTGAAACACAAGTCTCTGAAGTTAGAATGAAAACACTTTTTAAAAATATAGCTAGGAAACGACAAAGCTGATGATTGTAAACATAGGTGTTGACGACAGCAACAAAAAATAGAAATATCAAAGTGGGAGTGTTCATTAAAATACTGTTCCCGTGGTAAAGCTATTAAGTAGTCTGTAACACTTCAGTGGTAGACTGCATTTTTATGTTAACCAAGAGGTTATCTGCAAGAGGTGAGGAAAGATCAGATTAAGTATAAAGGAAAAACACTGGGTGGTGGGGACATCACCATGCACATATACTACGTCCCATTACCGATGGCAGCAACATGCACGATGGAGCATTACCTGCTGGCTGTTCCTAGATCCACAGCTGTTCTGGAAGAAACACCCACCAGCAACAAATGCAAGCCAAGTCCTTTATTTAACTGCAACACCCATAGGCTGTTTCTTGAAATATAAGGCTGAACACTCTCGTAGAAACATCCTGTGACCAAGCCCTCCCAGAACAAACATAGCACTCTGCTGAAACACTACAGGCACTTTGAATGACCACTACAGCACTGCACTGAAGTGCAGCTTTAAATTCATGTTTTAGGTTTTATTTAATAGATTTGGCTTTTTTACAATGCCAAATTTTGCAAGCTAAGGCTGTTCCTGCTCAAGAGCTTACAATCTAGTTTTAGACGCGGGAACCAGAAGAACAAACTTCAGTGACAAAGGACAAAGCAACTTCATGAGTATCAACTTGTCAGTCTTTGTCCCTAAGCACACACACATTTGTTCATTCTCTGGGAGTCAGTACAGTTCTAACAAGAATCTTGAGGACAGAAGAGGCAGAGACCTATAAATGAGGCAACAGGACACTCAGCACCAGTGTGTAGTGAAAAACTGTTTATTAAGTAAACCAAACCAGAAATGGCAGATGTAACCATGCGAAGTCTTATTACTGTAGTGTACCTCGTAAAATACTGCAACTTGACACCTGCTGCACAGCTGCTAGAACTCCATGAAGTCCACCAGCCACCCATTTTCATACAAAAATGCCAAAACAAAATGGGGGGGGGGGAAGTGCTGGTAAGAGCAATTTTCTAGGACTTTCTCCCAGTCACCCTTTCTCATATAGTGAAGCAGCATGGGAGGTCACGCAAGCTAGTTTTTAACTACAAGGTCCCCAAACACTGTTGACCTAATATGTTCATAGCACTCTGTCAGGCAAGTCACACAGCTATTTTTACACTGTTAATTTTACTGCTGATAAACAAACCAGTTCTTGCTCCATTAACTGGAGTAACTCCTGACAAAATTTCTGTGCAACACAAACCAAGAGTAGCTGCAAAGCAAGAACACGACTGTTAAAAGGGACAGTACTTCTGGCAAAATGGATCATTATTACCCAGGCAAACCCTTCCATGTAACACTCCTGTGCACTCCTAGATACACTGAATGGTATGGCTGAATAAATATGGCTGAAGAGAAACAGCCATCTCCCTTAGGTGGAAAAGAAGTAACACCACTACTATGGGGTTTCACTTGCATCACACACACTGCTTCAAAAACAAACTGAAACACTAAACCTACAGGGAATGTAGAGCCCCAGTATGTTCCCAGCAAATTGTCCTTTACCAATGAGGTCAAGCTGCCAAAACAAACTCAGATGACAACTGTTTGAAAATTCAGATCCATTTCTGGGGCTTGAGTTTTCTTCCCCAGAAGTGATATGATTTCATCCCCAAGGTATCATGTACATTCACCATCAAACTAAAAGAATACAGTCTTCTTTCCCACACGTAACAAAGTTCAAGTCTTGTCCATTTTACAGTATTAAAAGCAATTGTTTGCATTTTCCTAAACGCTTTTCAGCACCTGCAGCACAACAGAAGTGAATAAAATTCCACTTTCTTTGTAAATAACACGAAGTCTGAGTGGCCAGAACCCTACTACTGACCTCTTTTCACCATCACTTTATAAATACAAGTCATACACTCTATTTTTGGGCGTTCTTTGGCTCACACACCAGTTATCAACAAGTTATGTTGTTTTTCCTTCTTCCCTCAGTTTGCTGCACAAAGTGTTCGCTGGGGGAAAGCTGGACCTAGTACAGACAACCTGACCCTCAGCTGTTAGTACTTAAAAATACTGTGTTACCCTTACTTGGAAAACAAAGTCTGTTAGTGACAAAACACAACTTGACATAAAGTAAGAATACATTGTCTACAAATTGATGACCAGTAATTGACCACACAATACTGTTTTTATTTGAAGTTGCTAACTTCCAGTATCAGGCTGACTGAAAACTGTGACTTCTCTCACCACATTCACTGGTGAACTTTGTGACTGTCACTTGCCATAACTCTTAAGACCATACCAAGAGAAAAGAACATAAGGAAACTTAAATGCACCAGGTTTTCAAGACTTTAAAATATCCAGTAACTTCATTCTTGCACAGTGCTGTCCCCCATACACTCCCTTCCCCACTGCCAACTGAACATCCTTATTATGGAAAATACACTTAATTCAAGTAAATTTTAAACCTTGTTGCAACTGCCCTTTGAAGTAGTTTTGTTTTTTTAAATGGTATATGAATGTGGACTTGGCAACTGAAAGAAAAAACTTCCATCAACTACATCTAAATTACAGGAAAGAAGGCAAATTCCTTATGATCTGGTCATTCTGTTGGAAAGAAGAAAGTAAAGCAGGTTTGTGCATCTTCGTTTTCTGCTTCCGTTGCAGCCCACCGGTTACCTATGCAAATACTTCAAAGTTTAACTTAAGAAACAGAAAAAAATTGTACATGAATCCTTAAACAGTATTATAAAGGTTAAAGACATGATGATTCTGCCGACGTATATAAATTTCAAGTTTTGAATAAACCATGTATGAAGATAAGTGGTTAAAACAGTATAACCTCAAGATACCTTCCCTTAAATACACTTCCAACTGAAGCTTTCCCAAGCTCACACTTGGTGTTTTAATGTTTTTTGTTTGGTTTGGGATTTTTTCTTTTGGTAATTTTTTCCGCCCCCAGAAGCAGCTATTGGTAATACAGTTTTGTACAGAAGGAACTCTACATTTCAGTCAGTCTTTCTTCAGGCTTAAAGCTCTTTAGAGATGAAAAGGATAAAGCTCTTGTCCTTTTGCAATCTGACAAACTGACTTAGGTCATTAGTTTCATTAACAGGAAAGTATGAGATAATATAAAACACAGCCAAAAAAAGCTAGTTTTAAGCACTTGTGTCCAACAGCAAAGACATCAGCACTTTAAATTTGCAGCACTGTTTCTCCCAACAGAGAACAGATGCCTATGGTCAGAGAAACAAGTTCCATGAACACACTTGTCAAACTGATTTTGTTTTAAATTCACCTCAAAATGGAATGTTTCAAATCATGAAAGGGTCTAAACATAAACATTATTTAATGTTAGATACACACTAAGTTTTTATTAAGCATTACACTAGAACTATTTTGGTATAAAAATACTTTATTTTAAAGCTATGAAAGTTATAAATATATGTAGTTAAACTTTCTACTCACAGAATGTTTGCTATTTTAACATTAGTGATTTGTTTCTCCTAACGAATCTGAATTTTATTCGAAAGGTTTACAAGACATTACTATAATTTAAAAAACCCATCATTACAGGGAGCTGTACTAATTGTGATGTTTTATCAGTATTCATTTAACCTCTAGATTTTTAATGAAGGCAGCAAAAACAACTATTTTCTGATGATACAGAATTTCTTATTTCTTGAAGCGTTTCTGTGGTTGACCACTTCTTCATTAGTTACCTGCAGCATGGCACCTTCCTGCCAAAGAAAAAAAAAGTGTATCTGAAGATGTTTATCACATATGTCTAAACCAAATTACCAATAGGGGAACTTCAGCCATTTTTTAAAAAAAAAAGTATAAGCAGTTCACTGGTGTGTCTAACACAAAAGGAACAGGACTTTGGTTAGCTGAGTCCACGTTCTTCAATGGGTAGCCTTTTAAAGGCAATGAACTTTGAAATTAAGGCATTTTTGGTTGCCTTTTTTTTTTGTAGGTTTTGTTGATTTTTATTTAAAAACCAAATCTAGTAGAGTATGCCACCCTTACTCTGAGTAACTCGTTCATTACTTGATAAATTCCATTAATTTGAGGTGCAAACATTCAATGCAGTGAGAGTAAGGCTGACTAAATTTGGCACTAAGGTTTGTTAGCTGCAAGAACTATAAAAAATGGTGGAAACCTCAACATTCTAGCCAAATTCCAATTTACATAAATACATTGTACACTTATGAAATACCACCTGCAGTTTCATTTGAAGTTTTCACTTCCCCTCCTAAAGAACTGCTTATGCAGTTGTTAAAAGAATGGACGACACATTCCTTCACAGAGGCAGATGTATTCTGTGGTGCAATTTTTCCTTACACGTAAACAGTCTACAGTTACTTGGGAACCTTCAGGATGAAATGTGTTATATAAAATAGATTACAGCAGACAAGACACATAACAACATAGTTCATTTTCAACAGCACAGAACTACCTTCATTGCATTACCTTGCAACCACCATAATGCATAGACTCCCAAGAAAAAAGAAAATGTTGCAGGATGCAAAAATAAAGTTGTATGATTTAATTAACTTGTGACCTACCATTTTAACTACCAACACCAGGGATGGAACCCTTGCAAAGCTTTACTAATGGACACTTGCAGGTCTCATTTGTTCAACTGTAGCAGTGTACAGTGGCAGCAGTCTATGCTTGTCCAGGGTTCATATCATAGCTAGATTCCAGTAGGAAAAAAATATGTTAAGTAGCTGAAATTAACAATTTTTTTTGTAAAAAAATTTAATAATACAAGAAAACAGGATTCACAAGTTTCTTTTCAATTTGTCATTGTTAACTCAATTCATTGCTATGTTAAACTACATAACGATAATCACTATACTGAAAGAATACTGTCATACATTATTAGTTTCTTGGTTTTGTAACATTAAGAAAGGAAAAGTAAATAAGATCTTACCTAAAGAAGTTTAACTGAAGCTTAGAACTATTTTGCTCTACACCCTCAGCCTTCGTTGCCATCCTTATAAACAATCTACCGTAGTTAAAGCTTTGCAGAGATACAGCACAGCTTTTTAAGACTGGCTGAACGTTTAGTGACGTTTTCAAGAGTTCTCTTGTACTAGACCTGCGTCCCTGGAAGAGTACCTTGCTGGGGGTATTTCCTTTCCTTGCCATTGAAGAAGCAGCATCTAAAAAATCTAAAAAGGTGTTTCTCCTTGCAGAGATACCCCTTAAGTTACCTAGATATTTTAAACCTGGTAATTTACAGACAACATACTTTTTCTCAGCAGCATTAAATTTTACACGTACAACAATAGCTTTGTATTATTTGTGGGACCTTATACTACCCGCTCCTTGCCTTATTTTACAGTATTAAAAAAAAATCTAAAATTACACAATATTTCCTTTAGAATTATTTTATTAAAATCATAAATGTACAACAGCTTCTTAACTCTACACACGCACTTAAATTTTTAAAAGGAAAACGTTATGTCTTATTACACCATGATCCTGGCTAAAAGCTTTTCAAAACTTTGAGAAAAATCTTAAAAAAGGTTTCACATGTCACCTGAAACTTACAAATTTAACATTATCAAAGGAATGCTTCTACACTTACAAAGACCACTAGAAAGAAACAACAATTAAAAAGCTAAGAAACTGTCTCAAAGGCATTTTTACAATCCTTCCTCCACAGTAAGGTAATGTTATTAAATAATCCAAATCCATTCACAAAATGGCTCTCTGCATCTGCTCTGGTGTCTTCTGCCATATCACTGCATATTTATGCATGACTGAGATAAGTGTTTCCTTAACATTGTTATTTCGATAACCTGAAGCTGTTCTGTTACCTCTGGGCTCTCATCCTCTCCTATTTATACAGTGAAGCCTGTTTCAACAGAAGTAAAGAGTAAAAAAATAGGTTATGAAATTATTCATCTAACCATTTTTTAAAGGAAAGATAATATCCTAAAAAGCTTTTAACTCCTGCAGCTACTCTCAAGAATCACTGCAATTTTAACACTTATAAACATACTTACCCATGGCATGCTTGAAAAAACTCAGTAACGGCTCCTCCCTCCATATCCACCACTTCCTCCACTGCCCCCTGGACCATAGTTTCCTGCAATTGCAGAAGAAGAAACAGAATGGTCCCATCAGTACACCTTTTAAATCTAGGAATGTTTTTGACTGGAACAATCAATCCAAGCTTGACTGAATGAAGAGTAACATCTGCTTTACTTCCAGTGACAGCATATACAACAAAGACTTCTAACATTTCACTGTCTTCCTCTAAATAACCTCCAAGGAGTGCCACAGGAAGCAACTACATGCTGAAATCTTAGAAGATTCAACAGTGCCACGTGTAATTTGATGCACTGTGCTGTCTTGAGCCCGTGAGGGCTGACTTTGTTTGCATGATAAACCTTACAAGAAAGGGCTTCATGTTTCAGTTTCCATTTCACCAGCTTTATATTCCATATTAAGTAACATTCAGACAACGAAAAGCAGGAAGTGTCAGAAAAAAATGACACAAAAGAAGGATAAAAAGAAATCCCAGCACATATGCTAGAGATTAAGACAAATAGCGTGAGCTGACAGCAAAGAACATGAAATAAAATCTTTAAACTTGAAATTGCAAAACACTGTGGAAAAAGTTAGTATATTTGATCTGCTTAAAAATAATTGAAGTAATTTTCCCTGAGACAAGCTTTACAATCTCAAGATGAGAGACTGAAGCCAACTTGCAGAAAGAACACAGGCACTGCAGTCCATCTGTTGCAGAAGTTATCCAACTTCTGCCATATCCATCTTGGAATCATGCAGAATGACCTGAGTTGGAAGGGACCTTTCAAGGTCATCCAGTTCCAACCCCTCTGCCATGGGCAGGGATATCCTTTCACTAGACCAGGATGCTCAAAGCCCCATCTAACCCTGCCTTGAACACTGCCAGGGATGGGGCACTCACACCACCCTCTGAGCAACCTGATGAGTGCCTCATCACCCTCACAGTTAAGTTTTTCCCAATATCTGATCTCAGTCTAACATTTTTTTAGTTTAAAACAGTTACCCCATGTCTTGTCTTCTCTTCTATTTCCCCAAAGATCTAGAAGCCCACCCACTTTGGCTACAAGGAAAGCCAGGACATATACAGTACCTCCACCATATGGTCCACCCATGTTCCTGCTGCCACCAAAATTTCCACTCTTCATCGGACCGTAATTTGAAGGTTGTTGGTTGTAGTTCCCAAAATCATTATAGTTTCCACTTCCATAATTGCCTGTATTATCAACACAGAAGTGGAAATACCTAGATGAGCTAAAATGGATACAACACTCAAAGTTGCCTCATTATAAAAATTCTAAATAAAGTGCAAAATCACATACATATTCCAGCGGTGCATGCACCAAACAGTGTTTTCATTCTATTTCCTATTACTTGAAAGACAACAGCTTCCTTAGGCAACATTTACAAAAACCACCGCCCCCCAGCCTCAAATGACTTGCAGTAACTGAAATGCTTGAACATTTTAGGCCTAAATATTACCTCCTCCATAGTTGTCATAACCACCTCCATAGCCCCCACCCTGGTTGCCATATCCAGGTCCTCCTCCACCATAACCTCCTCTTCCTCCTCCGTAACCAGGACTGCCACCAAAGTTGCCACCTGTGACAACATAATCCTTTTAAATGAATTTTTCAATATAGACGGCACTCAAATGATACACAAAGTATATTCTTCTGTTTAGAAGAACAAAGAGAAAGAAAAAGGTAGTTTTGTAAAGAAATTTCTATGAACAGCATTTTTTAAAGCACGTTCCAACTCCCACCCTAACTGAACTGTGACCAAACCCCACCACTCAGCTGCCTAAAGACCTCAGCTGAAAGGCTTAATTAAAACCTTCATTTTTCAAGAAATTTAAGACCCACTCCTACCCTAAAGAAAGGAATGGTTGTCCAAGAAATAACCATGCAGTTTGCCATATGGAAGTTTGACATAAGCCAAGAACCATGCTTCTTAAAGCGAACAAAATGGCTCAGGTAATTAATATAAATATGAAAGTGTATCCTAATGAGAGAAAAATGTATCACCACCACAACAGCAAACTAACCTCCAGGTCCTCCACCATATCCATTATATCCATCACCAAATCCACGGCCACTTCCATATCCATCTATTGGGAGAAAAAACACCCAAAGGATTTCAATTCACCTGTAGCAAGCTCCTCAAATTCTCAAACCCTTATGACCCAAGAACCAAGTCTCAGAAATTACCAAATAAGAACATGTACAGTTAACCTTAGAAAAACAGAAGTGAAACATCCAATCATCGCTCTACATTTTTCATTTTCTTGCGTTTGTACGGTACCCAGTTTTAAAAGGTCAGGCAAGTGCTGCACAGAATCAGAGAAATCTCTGATGTTCTTAGCAAATAATTAAGTTTAGGTTACTTTTGGCTTTCAATAAAAGCTAAAAAAGAAAATACCAAAAAAAACCCCACAACCCAAACAAAACAAAAAAACCAAACACACTTCAGTTGCAAATTAATTTTCCCAAAAAATCTTTCAACTGCTACAGCTGCAGTTAAATTAAACAGCACTAGAGCATACAAAGTTATCCAGAACCAGAAAGACAGTATTAATAAAGTAAAAAATGTAAATGCTACAAACATGCCTGTCTTACCGGCTCCCCCTCTGAAATTGCTGCCAGGTCCTGGACCAAAGTTGCCACCACCTCCACGAGCATCACCAAAACCGAAGTTTCCTGTAACAGTTTAACATTTTTAAGTAGTGAGATTGTGGAAAGTGAACACAAAAATCAACCACAAACTGTTAACTATTACTTGAAATTACCTCCTCTCCCACTCCTAGAATTTTGAACCTCCTGCATTTCCTGTCTAGAGAGAGCTTTCCTTACTTCTGCGTTATGGCCATTGATGGTGTGGTACTTCTGCACTGTAACCATACAAAATAAGAGGCTATCAGCACTGAACTGGCAACAAGTCAGAGTATCAGACTTCCAATCCATACACATTCTGAATAATATGGAAGAACACAAAATACCAAATGATTTTTAAACAAAGATGACAGTACTTATCTGAAGTACATGTTCCCACACAATTCAGCAACCTATGACATAGCAAATATACAGGCACGTAACTAATCCCAGTATCTGTAAGTTTAGCTTTACACAACCATCAAGGCTGCAAGAATTAATACTATCAAAGTAAAGAGTGAAATTACTTACATACAATTTTATCCACAGGATCATGGTCATCAAATGTAACAAATCCAAACCCTCTCTTTTTACCAGACTGTCTGTCAGTAATGATTTCAATAGTGTCGATTTTTCCGTATTCCTCAAAGTAGTCACGAAGGTGGTGCTCTTCAGTGTCCTCTTTAATACCACCAACAAATAGTTTTTTCACAGTAACATGAGCACCAGGTTTTCCAGATTCCTGTTAAAAGAACTCTTTAAATTAGCACAAAGAAAAACAATTTCACAAAGCACTATTTTGCCAAGATTTCAGGAATAGAATTCAGATAAACTAGGATTTTTTCAAGCACTGAGGTACAGCCCTTTTATGAAGTATGACCTTGCAAGCTTGTTTATGGGGCCTTCTGGGAGGGAAGTAACACAGGGTTACTTGGAGGTTTTTCCTCCCCTCTTTATGTCAAAGCCTTAAAAGCACTGAAAAACATATAAATCACCTGTTTGAAAGAACTCAAGTATTTAGTAAGTTTAAGTTAAGTTAGAGCGTGATTCTTGTAATTGTTTAAACAAAGATGCACCAGGCTTCTTCTGCCCAATTCCCCAACAGCATCGATACACATTCCACTTGTATCAAGGTCCTTCAACCTCAGCAAATTCATGACTATGCATTTTAATCCCTTTAAACAGTATGCACACAGGCTGCTGTAATTACTTTTTTCAAAATGCTAACCAACCCTGCATTCTGCAGAGAATGGAAAGAAAACTGGGATAGCTAACAGGAGTACCTGTGATTACAGTTTCCATTTCCCCAAACCTTTGGGACAGCTCATTCAATTCCAGTTTATCAGTCCAAATATATTAAACATCTTGGTCCAACCTTAATCTGGTAAACCCTCCCAGAGCTCCCAAGTGGTAAATATAACTTGCCTTATAATCCACACTTGCTCCTCAAGTACCTCTGTGCCACAGTAACTTGGCTTACGGGTTCACCTTGTTCTTGTATACATACCCCTAATTTTTACCCTGAAGTTGAAATCAAGTATGCCTGAGGCTAAAACCAGCACAAGTCCACAGATGATTCTGGACATCACCACTGGAAAACAAGTTTCCCCACTACATTCTCTGTTTTTATATACCTCTTAGAAATACCCCAAGAAGATCTTGGAAGAGCCAGAAAGATTGACAGGAGTTAATTAATTTGAGCCTTATTAACTGTAACCATTCCAAAGAAGAGTTACTTTGGAATTAGCATAATTACAGTATTCAATATGTTTTCTACAACACTCTTTTGAGACCCCAGATGTGTCCCTTGCACACATAATTCCACAACCAGAATAACCTAATAATTCACTCTAATAATAGACATTTATGTAAGAGACCAGAAGTGTGGGAAATAGTGCCCCATCTATGGGCTTTTATTTAGGCAATATAAACCCAGGCAATTTCAAACAAGAACCAAGCCTAACTGTCTGACCAAAACAGGTATTTTTCAAAGCATGAGAAGCATCTGCTTTCAAAGGCATACTTACCTCTCTAGCCACAGCTCTCTTAGGCTCAACCACCCTTCCATCAATCGTGTGAGGCCTTGCAGCCATAGCTGCATCAACTTCAGCCATGGAAGAGAATGTTACAAAACCAAACCCCCTTGATCTTTTGCTTGCAGGATCCCTCATTACCTAAAACCAATAAACACATTCAAACCATTTATACCTGTCTCACGTTAAGCTTTTTGCTAACGCTATTTGGAGTAAGTGTGTAAGCTTAATTTACATTTTCCTTGATTTGATTTCAAAACACAACTGTAGTAAAGTAGCAGACTCTGCTGATTTAATACATGGATGGCACTGCTTCAGATCAAAGAAATTTAAACCACTGTTGTCCTCCAAGACTCAATTAACTCAGAAATGCTGCTAGATCAGTGAGGTGCATTTATATTTATGTTTGCTTTTGCAAAAAAAAAAAAAAAATCATACACATAATTTCTTTTAAGCTTCATGAAGACCACACACTTCAAATCTGTGTTATGCAATATATATATTTACTACTCCCAAGACAAACTCAGCAGAGAACTTCTAGCAGAGCCACCATGCCTGTCGGTATTTAAAAGACACACACAGACGTGGCGCTCAAGGACATGGTTTAGTGATGAACGTGTCAGTGCTGGGTTAACAGTCGATGACCTAAATGGTTTCTGCTAACCTTAATGACTCTGTGAGAACATCACAGAGAAAGACATCCTTTTCCAGCTTTACTGAGGCTGCTTACTGCTTACCACAACACCAGCTTTTTGCCAAATGTTACCAACCACAGAGATATAATAGCGCTCTGTGTAAGCACTTCCTAATGCACTACAGCCAATGATACCACAGTTGAACTGCTGAAATCAGTGGTTATAGATAATCTGGAAGAATTTTACAGAAAACATTGTGAATGCTCCCTAACGCTATCAAATTTGCAAGAGAAAAACGTATGCATTGCTACAATGGACTGAACTGTGTATAAACCAACTGTACAATTAAAATGTAATATTCCATCTTCTCTAAGCTACCTACAAAACAAACTCCCCATTTAGAATTCCTATATATGGCATGCCATTGCTATGTATTAGTATGCTAAACTTACCACACAGTCTGTAAGCTTTCCCCATTGCTCATAGTAACTCCTCAAGCTTTCTTCTGTGGTTTCAAAGCTTAAGCCACCAATAAACAGTTTGCGGAACTGCTCCTTTTCCCTCTGCCACAGAAAAAAAGATTACATTAATATAATTTAAAACACCTCTTCTGCATTAGTAAATCAGATACTTACCAAGATTTTCCTAACTGTCAAAAACTTTCAGTAAGACTTATTTTCAAAATGATACCTGGCTCTTCTGAGCATTCTACCCCTATTAAAGAAATTAAGCCTTTTATGCAATTCTACAGGTCCACTTTTACAATACCATTTTTATTTTAGCCCTTATTCCTGTCTCTCCGTCTAGATATCAAGAACAAGAGACCGCACTTGAAGACTTCCAGAATATTCCTCTCAAAGACCTGTATGAGATGCTTTTGAAAGAAAATGAGAACTTCAGAGTTTGTTTTTAATACAGAAAATATGAATTAATTCATACTGTCTGAGTCTATCCCAGGTAACATTCATTTTTAAAAAACCATTCTGGCTTAAATTGTTTTACATAAATACTACCACACTATTAATCTAAGGCATTAAAAGTAAAAATAAATTAAATACATCTAAAGGTGTTCTAAAACAGATTAACAATTCATATTTTCTCCATAATTACTAAAACAAATAAAAGTCAAGAATCTGTAAAACGAATCTGGGATCCCACACCACTGAAATTAGCAACAAACCCATACACTCTCAACAGAGGCAGTATTAAAATAACTCCCTTTAAAATAGAAATGTGAATAATACATATTCATATCCACTAATATAAATCATGCTTCCAGTAAGACCTAATTTCCTTGCAGAGAAATTATCACTGCACTTGTTCAGCAGAGATCTCTTTTGCAATGACAAATGCATCATAAAAAACCCCAAACAAACCCAACAAAAAACAAGAAAGTAACTAGGTATTGCATTTACTATTTCATATTTAGTGGTAAACTAAAGCAGGACAACCTTCCAACTTCTACCAGTTCAAAACACTTTTATAGTAACTTTTTATACAAAGCAGGCATTTTAAGTGCCATTTTCTATGTACAATAGTATCACTAGTCCATACATGTTGAAATTTCATGCCAAACAATTAAAAAATGCACTAAAAAGTAGTCCCCTTCCACAAACTTATTATTCCAGAATGTTGTTTTGAAGTGAACTGTTCTGCTAGGGACAAGAGAACTCAAACCCAATCACTTCAGCTTTATACTGGTAACTAACTTTAAAAATTAAGAAAATCTGCTTGGATGTTTGGTTGTGTGTTTTCTTTAGTGTGGTGGTTGCTTTTTATATAACTCAAACATTGCACCAGCAGGTGTAATTGACAAACACAGCATGATTAACTGCAACAGGCATGAAGATAAATTTAAAAAGGAAACTAGAAAAACGAGACTAAGAAAACAAGCAAAATACTTCAGTGCACATATGCTTTTAGAATTATTAAGCAAATTTGCGTGTAGACCAACACGTTTTCTGAGGTTGTCCAAGGCAGGCCTGGATCTAGATGCATGTAACAGGAAGATAATTGGGGTAGGCAGTAACAAACCAGGTTTTTTTCAAAATACACCTCCATATTACCACATTGACATACTGCAGTCTGACAAGGAAGTCAACTTTCTCGCCTCCCCTCTCCAAATATATACTGTTTGAGACTGATCAGTTCAAATTTCTCTTGAAAATACTTGGAATCTGCTGTTGGATCTAGTTTTTTTTCTTCCAGGAACACAAAGAAGAACACAGTCTCCTCCTTGCACAGACAGGCAAAATGAGACAAGTTTTTAAAAGCAGCAGACACGTGTTTTAAGTCACTTCCTTTCACCTCATCGCATAAAAGGAACAAATCAAAGAATGCTGCATACCACACCAGTACTAAAAAAATCATATGTTCATCATATGTCATACTATTATTTATTAATTTTGAGTATGTTGACAAAGAAAAATTTTTAGGCAACAGTACTGCAAAAAAAAAATATCCTCCCTTCAGTTCTGCTGCTTGAAAATTAGAGACCACTTGCTCACAGTTTCATAGGCCCACAAAATACACTTTTCCCTGTATTACCAATTGCCGTGCATTTAATAAAGGACATTATAATAGAAATATGAGAATCAAAAAATTTAGTAGGCAGGTAGGATTTTTCCAGTGTTACGTTTACCCCTGAAAACAGTTGTAAACCTGTAAATGAAATGCAAGGAAAGAACGGAATCTATCCGCTGTAACAATGACAAAAATATACCACACATTACTAACAGACATTGAACAGAATAGTAATGCATTTTACAGGTGTATTTAGGGACATGCCCAGAACAACGTCTAGGCACCATACACGTCAGAACACAGCAGTAACGAAACTCATTACCAGTTCTTTAACGAAAACCACTGTGCGAAAACAGCATAAACATGCTGCTCCACTAATACGCACACAATCTCCAGATCCCGAGAAGCTGTTTGTCTTAAATGCGCCAGTTTCAAGAAGCTCTGGCTAGCCTAACACTAACCTCCCACCTGAGTCCAGAGAGTGCTGCCCATCTGAAGTTTGTGCTGAAGGCGTAAAATGTACAACAATAATCATCATCATGCCAGTACCTCTTAGAATCCTGAAGAAAATACTTTTCTTTTGTAACGACACATACACCTCATACCCACGAAGGGCCACAATATAAAAGCTGGAAGTAGCACCTCTTTCAAGAGTTCCACAGTACACCCAGAAACCGAGCGCCAGAGGAAATCTTTACAACCGCTGTAGGATCTTCACCCGTGTGTATTTTAAGCTTTCCTTCACAGGCTTAAAGCAACTTGAAAGGACTGGAAAGCACACAGCCTTTACTGGAAAATTCATTACCGGAGCAAGGAAAGGTGTTTCATACAGCACTAACGTGCGCACACACAATCCACGCTGACTGCGGAATTAAGAATCCGGGTAACAAAAACGTTTAACGGAGACAAGCGAGGGGGATCCCTGAACTCCAGAGCTCTGCAATCCCTCAGCAGCTGCTCGCCCGCCGCCTGTGGCGGCCGGGACGCAGCGGCCGCGCCGGCTCCGCCATGTGGCGGCAGCGAGAACACCGCGGCCCCGAGCCGGGCGGGGAAAATGGCGCCCGGGAGCAGCCGCCGCCTCCAGGGAGAGCGCTGCAAACCGCTTCTAGCGTGCACCTACACACACGGTACCAAGACCTCTCCGGCACTCCTCGCCCCCGCGGATACCAGACGACTACAGCTGGCGCCCGCCCTACCCGGTCTCCTGGAGCGATCCCCACTGCCCCTCGCAGCCGCGAGTCTCGGTCAGGCCGCCATTTTACCCCTCCCCCTCGCCACCGCCATTACCCGCAGCGCCGCCTCGGCCGCTCCACGCCTCGCGGGGCCAAGACTGCCCCCGGCCCGCGGAGCTCCGAGTCCCCCTCCTCCGACGACACCTCAGCAACAGCGCAGCTAACAGCCATGGCCACGGGCTTAAGAACGCGCTGTCCACCATGCACGATTACCGCAGCTTCCGCCGCCTCGCCCGGCTGCGCGCCAGCCCCAGCCGCCGCTTCCAGAACGTTCCTCTGCGCAAAAACATCCAGCATCCACCCCATGTTGCGACCCGGCAGCGGCGCCCGGACTTGCGCGGACGACTCAAGCTTTCCTGTAGTTCCTAGCCCCGAAAAAATTCACTCCGTCTGCACAAGCAAACGCGTCTCCCTCCTTAAAAGCAAACTCTAAATCCTCCCATTCCACGTACCATGTTCTTCATGGTTTACGTATTCCTGCTCGAGAGTACCGTACAACCGGTCGGTAATGGCTGCCTGAGCTGTTACGTAATTTGAAATTCAGCTCCGCGTAGTGTTAGCGCCCTCCTTCTCCAGTCCGGGCTCGCTTCCGAGGTTTAATTAATTAAAAAAAAAAAAAAAAAAAAAAAAGCCAGGATCTGGAGCTTAAATATCTCCAAAGGGGCTGCAGTTCTGAATAACGCCCCTACGTGTTTTTATCGTGTAATGAAAAGTCATCGACTCCGTTAGTAATGGCCGTCTCCGAAATGAGCCGAAGGAGCCGTCGTCGTCGAGCTTATCCGCTTCGACAGCCGCCGGAAAAAGCCGAACCAGGAATGGAAGCCCATTCGGCTCGCTTCGGTAATTTCCGGAACTTGCCGCAGCACACGAAAATGGCGCTCGGCGCCACCTCGGCAATTTCCGGACAGAAAGACGCAGCAAGTCATCGACTACCTCAGCCCGCTCGGCAGTTTCCGACAACGGAGAGGCTCGCGAGACGTGCCCGAACGCAGCCGAAGCGGCCTCGAACGCTGCTGGCACCGTGTCACTTTTTTGTTGTTGTTGTTTGTTTTTTCCGGAAATTGACAAAAGGCCCCGAAGGCTCAAACCTCGGCATTAGTATCAACCGGGGGCGGCCGCGCATCGCTCCCCCACACCTGCGGTAGTGGCAGGGAGCGGGCGGGGGGCAGCGTACACCCGAAACCTCGCCCTGGCCCCCTTCCCCCTCCGCCGGGGCAGGAGGAAGTGAGAACTACACAGATTTTGGCACAAGCGCGACACATCGCGGGGCCCCGGCGAAGGGAGGCGGACTTCGCCGCAGCCCGTTCCGCTCTACCCCGCACCGCCCGCTCCGCCGCTCTGTTCTCGTCCCCTCCTTCATCCCCTCCCTCCCTCCTTTTTTCTCTCTCCGGCGGCCCTGCACGCACCGCGACAAAGGGTGAGTGCTGCCGCCCCGCGCGCCAGGGAAATGGCGCTGGAGCGGCTCCTTTCTTCCCGCCCCCTCTGCTCCCCCTCCCTTTCAGCTTCGCCGCGGATCCACCCGCGATCTCCCGCCCGCAGCGAAGCCTCCCCGGCCGACTCCCCCGACCCCTTTTCCCACTTCTGAATGAATTTTGAGGCCCCAGAGCCCCGCTGCTTTTCGAGCTCGCTTCCCTCCCCCCGCCCCTCGCTCACGCCCGGGCCTCCCCGCCGCAACGCGGGAAATGGCCGCGATCCAAGGGGGGCCCCTCCAAACGAGCTTCAAACCCACCCCGGCGCTCCTCGCCCGCCCTCCCCGCGCCCGGGGGCCGCCCTACCGCACCGACCGAGGGCCTCCCTCCACGGCGGCGGGCAGCATCGGCCCGGCGCGCATTCGCATCGGCAGCCATGATGGCGGCTGCGGCGCCCGGGGTCCGCCAGCCCGCTCTGCTTCCGCGGGCTTACCCAGTCGCTTTCCCTGTCGCCGCGAGGCATCTTCCTTCTTTTGGACGCCTGGCGCGGTCCTGCGCTCGCCCCGCGTTGGAGAGACGTCTTGGCCCCCCTCCTGTGCCGGCGGCGACGACGGTCGGAGGTTGTAGCGGCTCGCGCGTAGGCGGCGGCGGCGTCGTGCGCTCTGCCCCGTCACAGCCGCCGGCGCGCAGTGCTCGCCCAGCCCAGCCCAGCCGCCGCCGCGCCGCTCCCCGCCCTCCGCCTCCCGCCCTCCCTCCCTCTCTCTCTCGCTCCCTCCCTGCCCCCACCCCCCGCCTCAGCCCCCCGCGGATGTCGCTGTTGCTGCCGCCGCCGCTCAGTGCGCGCAGGGCGGGAGCGAGGAGGAGACGGGAGACCCAAGCCGCTGGGCACCATTGAAGTCTGTATCCTTCTCTCTCTCTCTCTCTCCATCTTTTCTCTCGCTGCAGCCGCCTCCTTTCACCCCACTCACCCTCGAGTCCCCTTCCCTGACTCCCCTTTCCTCTGCGGCTCGCTGCGGGCCGCCGCGGGGAGATGCGGAGTGTAGTCCGCCCGCCTCCCCCACCTCCGCTTCTTCCCCACCCCCGCTTCCTTGGCGGTGGGGGGTGGCGGGCGGAGCGGGGCTGCCGGGGGGTCGGGGCCTCGGCATCCGCGCGGGGAGGGAGGGAGGGAGGCCCCCGGACCCGCGGGCGCTGTCGCCCCGGGAAAGGAGGGCAGCGCCGGGGGCGGGGGCAGCGGCACCCGCGCGGCAGACAAAGCCGGCCCGCCGGCGGTCCCTGCGTGTGCCCGGCCCGGGGGAAACGTGGAGGGGCGGGGGGAAGACGGCGTGGAAGAGGCCCTGTCACCGGCAGCGGGAGCGGCCCGGGGCCTCCGTTCCCGTTACCTCGCCCGGGGCGGCCCCGCCGGCCTCATGTGCGTCCGCCGCAGGCCCGAGGCGCAGCCGCCCCCAGCAGGCCTCCGCACGGCTGCCTCTCTTTTCTGGTGGGGGGTTTGTTACTGGTTTTGTTGGTTTGGGGTTTTTTTACCCCTTTCTGCTACCTTTCAAGCGGAGGGACACAAGGCACGACCCTCCGCACTGGCGCCCTGGCCCCGGCCCTTCTCCCACGTCGCCTGCCCCACCGCCCATGGGACTGCCAAAATCCACCTCCCGTGTCTGGGGAGGATTGGGCGGGATTGCTGAGTCCGGGAGGCTTTCTGGCCTTAAAGGACTTTTCTGCCTTACCCAGGCATATGGGGAATTCTAACAGTTCTATAGCTCGCTGCGGGGCGGGGACAGTACATGCCTATGGAGCTGGTCGGTATGAGAAATGACATGGAAAAGGGGATGGATTGTGTTCAACGTAATTTACGTAGGTTAAATATGTAGTATGTACATTTTAGCTGAGTTAATATTGCTCTAGGACCTTAACTCTTGCAAACTTGAAAATCAGAAGGCAACGTTATAGTTGCATTAAGATAAATATTTGCTGTTTGTAAGAATTTGCTACCATGTAAGAATAATGGGTGATTCATTACACCACAAATATGTATCTGTTCCCCATCAGATTTGCAGTTAATATACCTTAGGTATATATTCAACTGCTAGAATCTGAACTCTTGTTCTCTTTGGTTTAAGGAAATAAGCATCCCTGATGGTCCTCCCCCTTTTCCCTAGAAACATGTCTACGCTTTTGAAGGCCTTGGGAAAAATCTTTTTTCAAGCCTATATACTACCTTGTCAGTATCATTTATCCTGGCTAGCCTAATGGTGCGTTACTGGGTTATGCCAGACAAAGTAGTAACCTACTTTTTGTTCTGGATTTAATCCGTATAAGAAATGTTGTATGCAATGAATACATGGGGGTTGGAACAAGGACCATGCTTGTCTTGGGATGCCTTTCTTTGAGTAATGCAAACTTCCTTTTAATTGTCATGCATTTTTCTAGTAAAAGCTCTGCAAGTCTGCAATAAAAATGGCCTCCAATAAAACTACATTGGTAAGTTCATGCACACCTAAAGTATATAAGGATTTAATCAACATATTTTTCTTCAAACTTATAACTTGGCATCTCCATTTAAAAGATACATCCACATCTCCCCTCCCCAGCATTATTCTGACCAAAATTTCAGATCCAGAAAGTAAGGCTACTAGAAAGGACATTGTTTTTGGTTTTAATAAATCTGCCATTTCTAAAGAGAAACTTGTTGGGTAAAAAGTGTGAAAGAACTCTGCACTATTTCATCTGTCTTACAATAGAAAACACTAAGGATTTTTTTAGACTCCTTTCAGCATACCATGTAATTCATCATACATGTGAAAAATGAAGTCCAAATCATGTACTCATTTAATTTCTCCCAGTGTATTTGGAGAAAACTATTTGCCTGACAAAAGGCAGTCTTTACAGATGAAAAGTAACATTATTGAGAAATGATGTGGCATAGTTAAGATGCCTTTTGAAATGATTTTTAACAAATAACAGTTTCTTTGAATTTCATAGGAGCAGAGATTATCAGATGTCAACCCCTCCTGGACCATTTTAATGATGCATTCATGGATCTCAAGTCCTCTAGAGCTTTGCTTGACATTAAAATATGGACTCCTAAGGGCAGTTGGTTGCTGGTTACAATTCAACTAATAATGATACATAGTTTCATGAAAGAACTGTAGAAGTATAATGTGAGATATATCTGAGGTTGAGGTGGGGAAGTAAGCAAAAAATATATGTGCACAATTCAAAACTTCGATAGCAGAACAACTGGTTTATAATACACTCAAAAGGCCTGTTCTTAAATTTACAGAAATGGTTACTGGTTTAATCAGCTCAAAATATATTAAAAATTTGTATTAACTCCAGGCTTAGAAGTGCAATGGAGTGCTTCCTCTGTGTTGTACAGTTTTAAAATACTTCACCAAGGTGAAGGTCTGAACTTTCTGTTCGTAATTGATTGTCCACTTATCCCTAATTTGAAGAAGAGAAGGAGTTAGCCAGCTTGGGGAGGGGGTGCTTTGGAGAGAGGAAAAAAATCTATGAATGCAGTATTTTTAGTCTTTTGATGTTGTTGAGAATTCTGCTGCACAGGTCAGGAAAATCAGTTATGGTTCCCATGGGAACCATAACTAATTCTGCTTCGTTATGTATTTGCATGCAAAACCTAAATGTGTTAAGGGATAGGGTAGCTCTAGAGCTGTAACTCCAATTTTCTTACCTCCTGTATGGTAAAATTCTACACCACAGTGTCACATCAGTGTTTTAATCTTGCCCCTCAAAGAAAGAGTGATTATCCATAGATCTGCATCTGTTACATATGACTTCTGAATGCAGAAAAAGAAACGAGCTATACGTGAGCCTTCAATGATTGAATGCCCAAGTTACAGCTTATAACATGCAACCCTAGAGAAGAGAGCTTCAGGGGTCAAGTGGACATTTAGTATGCTTTAACTTCAGTCAGGTGTCACAATTCACTTGTGGGCTGAGATTTGCATGGGCATGTATAATCTCAGAATGTACAGGTTTTTAACATGTTCAGTATTTCTGCAGGCTCTGCAATCAAGTGTTATTTTAATAGGCTCAAGAGTTTGAAGAGCAGTGCTGATGCATGAGACTTAATTAAATCCCTAATATTTAAAACAGAAGCAGCATACTCTTGATTTTGCTATTTCTTACTGCACTTCAAGAAATAAATACAGACCCCCATGACATTAATTTTCCTTTGTGGAAGATACTTAAGATACTTAAGTCTTAGAAAGTAAAAAACCAAATTGTTGCTTTGATACAGAAATCCAAAACATTGATCTTTAAGTGACAAGAATTAGTGAAGCCGAAAAGAGTACCAGAAAACAGTCTTCCATTGAATCAAAGAATTTTAGTCCAACGGAGAATACAGATGGAGATGTTCCCCACTTGTAGCCTGCTTGCCTCATCACCAGTAATTATAATGTTATTACTATGGTATAGTGAGTCTGTCTTTTTCTGTGTTGTTGTTTTTCCCTCTGCTACTTCTATTGTTTGTTTATTTTCCTCATATCTACCCCCTTCTATTTCACACTTCCATTTTTTGAAAGAAGCTGCCCTCATAGAAGCCGTGGACATCTTCATGTTGTATTTCTCTTCAGTATCAGTCTTGCATTCTTTTTCCTGTGGAGGCAAAAAAAGCCGATGTGCTTAAGTTTACACTTTTCAGACATGAATGCTGTGGTCAAAATACACCTGGGATATGCAGGCACTTAAAATCTAATTGGAAATACATGCTCTGTTCTCTCTTCTATGCTCTCAAATCAAAACGATTGCCATGTGAGGTATATACAGAAACTTGCTGTTTAAATGAGAAACTAGAAACCTTTTCTCCTCTTTGTTGTTTGAACCTTCGATTTATGGGTTGCTAACCATAAAGAGTAAAGTAGTTTGGGGAGGGAGGGAAAAACTAATTATGAAAAATAAGGGGTGCAAAGACAGGGCTGTGGCAAGAGAATCATCTTCCAGTCTTCAGTTTACTAAAAGAAGACAGTTTTTGTTCTAACATACATTTTTTTTTACCTTTCACCACATCAAGACAAAATTCTACTGAGTCCAAAAGTTTGAAAATTTCAAAGTTAGAGAGGACTAGAGAATGGCTGTCAAGCAAATAGAGGTGCCTCATGATATTTGCTTGTCTGTTTTCTGTTGTATAGGAAGTGCTTTAGTGAGGAATTAGTTCTGTCCACTTTGATTTAGGGTGCTGCATAACTTGTTTTAGGAGCTTAATATTTAGTTTATGGCTGCCACTTAACAATTTCCTTAGGAGGTGCAGTCCAAAATGGCAAGCAAACTGCTTTTGGTCTGCCAGTCCTCCAGAAATGTGATACAACATGATAGGCTTGTTTGAACCTTTTTAAGATTACAAACAAGGAAATTCGGAAATGTGTCCTTCTATTACTATTTAATTGTGCCTTATTAAACTGGGAATGCCTTGAGGATGATGTGGATGTAATGTTTAAGAACTTAAAGAATATTACTTGAAATATCAAATGTAAACTTTAAAACACTTTAAAAGTTTTATAAGTTAGCAAAATTCCATTTATGTGTTAAGTGCTGTACTTAAGTGTAGCAGTCTTAAATTTATGCACCTTTGTGACATCTCTTTGTAAGTTACATGGGTGCATGGCTAAGAATGAGAAGGGACTGCAGTAATGGAATGCTCCTAGCATGTGTCCTGTTCAATAGATGGGGGTTATTGTTGAGTATTTTGCTTATTGTAGCAATACAACATAAACTTTGCTGCCATCAGTTTCTCCTTGTTTGTTTTGGAAAAGGTAGAAACCACCGTTTTTTCAGTATCATCCCTTTTCTATTTTATGCATTTTCACAGTTCCCGTATTACTTTTCTTTACTTCTGCCTTGCCCTCTGCCTTTTCACAGGCATAGTGTTAACTTTTAGAAGCCTCGTGGTGTTTTGAGCATGTAGCACTGAGAATTAAATTTTTAAGGGGAGTATAGTCACTGAGTATGTGGACAAAAATTTGTTTTAAAATTTTTTTAAATGTTTTTAAAACTGGTGTTGGGTATCTCATTAAACAACTGAAAAAAACCCAAAACATTAACATGTCTTGCTCAGGTTACCTGACCACATGCACTAACGTAAAAGGAGTCTGAGCTTCTGGCTTTAGTATTAGTAAGCCAGTGAAGTAACTGTGTAAAGCGAAAAAGAAAAAAAAAAAAAAAGAATAATGTCATTCTGAATTTCCTTTGTAGCACAAAATGGGAAAGAAACAGAATGGCAAAGGTAAAAAAGTTGAAGAGGCAGAGCCTGAAGAATTTGTTGTGGAGAAAGTCCTGGACAGACGTGTTGTAAATGGAAAGGTGGAATACTACTTGAAGTGGAAAGGATTTACAGAGTAAGGCATTACCCTTTTTCTTCTTCTGATAGAATGATAAACACTAATCATAGATTTGAAACAACTGTTCAAAGAGGAGATTGGATGATGGGCATCCACTTTAAAGAACCTTGAGGGAAGGACATCCATAAATGCATAGTCAAGTGGGACAGTTGAGTGAAAATAAAATACAAGATAATGTAGCTCATTGTTTACGCTATATAAAATATTCGAGGACTTTTTCCAAGTGATTGTTCTTTTACCACTCTGATAGAGCTCGTGTCCGTATCTATCAAGGTAAGATAGACTGACAGTTATATATGTAGCAGCATGAATGGTACTTCTGAGTAAGAAATCATGTAGGGATTTAAACTGCAGGCAGCTCTGAAGCAGATAGTTTGCTTATTATTAATTTTCCTGAACTGTTTTCAAATTAACTGAATTTGCCTGTGGAATGGTTGCCTTCATTAGGCATACCTGAAAGGAATTTTTGAGTGTCTTTCCCAGGATTTATGTATATACATGAAAACTTTACTGTAGACTTAAGAAGTTGATTGTTTAAGAAGGAATGCAGTAGTGCCTCTTTCCAGTGACATTCTGTGTCAGCTTGCTTTACCAGCTGAAAGAAGATGATGCACCTAGAATTTGTGCATAAATGGTTGTGTATGGAGTGGTGTTATTGTTGTATACCTCCCAAAGCGAGCGCATTGCAACATTGTGCGCTGTGGCACCTCAAATGTGTGTAGTGATGTGTGCATAAACAAGAAACACAATGTTTAGTATTTGAGGTTCTGATTTGAACTTGTCATAATATGGATTGTAATGGAAAATAATGTGTAGGTATCCTGCTCGTGCGGTACTGCTGTGGCAGTATTTGCACGTGAGGTGCATAGTGGTTTTGGGGAACATTCATGGACTTCTTAAAATTTTAGTTAACAAAATGCGTACTCACTGAAACATACGCAGTGCCCAGCTCTGCCCACCTTTGTTCCCTCCTGCAGTCAGTCAGCTGAAGGAAGAAGATAGTTCTAGGTATAGTTGCATTCAGTGCTCAGAGACAACTTTAGAGTGTTCCTTGTATCTAAAAGCTTAAATACATATATATATATATGTATATATTAGGCTGTTTGTAATGACTGTTGTGCACACTCTGTTCTCGGTAAGTCTTAGTGCTCATATCATATCGTTTGTTTTCATGGACAGTCTTTAGAGGAACCAGGGAAGTGAGTCAGTTTAAATGTACAGGTAAGTTTTGGGAGGGTGCAGATTGCTTGTTATAACTCTCGTACTCCACTGAGAACATAGGTGTTAATAGAGCTACTTTTTGTGTTATCTTCAGTTTAAGAACATTGTTTTCAATACTAGTGGAGTGTCCTTCTTCCAGTCATCAAATGCAGTACATGTAGGCTATTAAAGATGGCAAGATCAACATCCTTAGGGTTTAATAAACCTACCTTATGTAGTGAGACAAAGATTAACTTGCTTAAATGAAGGGGAGCTATGGGGCTAGTTTTACATTTTTCTTCTTTACCTAGTTTTACATAAATGTGTGTATGTTTCAGTGCTGACAACACATGGGAACCTGAAGAGAACTTAGATTGTCCAGAGCTAATTGAAGCTTTTCTGAACTCTCAGAAAGCTGGTAAAGAAAAAACAGATGGTGCCAAAAGAAAATCTTTGTCAGATAGCGAATCTGATGATAGTAAATCAAAGAAAAAGCGTGATTCTGTAAGTATATGTTCACATGTTTAGTTTTTGTTTCCCTGCATCTCTTCCCTACCTCTCCATCCCCCAAAAAATCATATTGTGACTTTGAGAATGAGATTGAACACTGATTTAAAACTGTAAAAATTGCATAGCATCTGGATCTGTGGTTGAAAAAGGGTATATATTCATTGTGGTTAATGAGACTGTCCAAATGGTAAGTGAAGGATGATTGACTGACATGATGATTAAAAGTTCTTACATTGTCCCATAACGCTTACTGAATAATTGAAAGTAGGACTGGTTAAGAGTTATTAATTAATGCTATTAGGTGATCAGTTTATATTAGAGAAAAAGGTCCATGAATGGAACAAAGATGAAGTTCTGGTTTGGCTTTCATATTTAGTATATGATTTTGAATAGGTGAGTGGCAAGATGGCAAAATGTGAAAACTAATCAGTTACTTAGACTAGGACCAGACATGGTGGAGGAGTAGAAAGGGTGAATGGAGAAAGCCTACCTTTCCTGAGAGGTCTGGATTTCTCCTTCAGTTTAAATAAGTGAACAACTTGATGCATTTAGTGCTGATAAGTACAAAATAATGCACACATAGTAATGTCTTCAGCGGTTCACGTTTTCTTCCGTAAACTTTCAGACTAGCAGTTTGAAACCGCTGACACTGCCAACCATTTTCATGTACTGAAGACAGCAGGTGGATGTGTGGTTACTGTCAAAAAGATTGGAAGGCATCAGAAGGAATAGTTCATGAATAATACAAAGAATATTTTGCTTTCTGTATAGAGTCAATTGTTCAGCTTCATCTGGTGCAATAGTGGCCACTGTCTCTAAAAGGATGTTGTGAACCTAAAAAGGAGCTAATACAGGAAATAGTTGTGATATTTTTTGTCACTAGTGTGATCTCAGTGAACCTAGAAGAGTTGAGGTGTTCCCCAAGGGTGCAGTTTCATTGTTGGCTTAGCCAACCCAAACCTGTTGTTTTGCTGAAAAGTATGTGTTTTTTTCCACTTCCAGGCGTGCATTTTTACTTTGCTGCTTTTGTTATTTTTACTGATCATGCTTGGTTGTTTATCTAGTAAAATGATTTTAGACCATTTGTTTCATCTATTGTGTTTTCAGAAATAAATGCTGGAAACATGGATATAAAACCCTTTATTATTACCCTAAATCTAAATGACTTGGCCTGAAAATCCATCATGAAAAAATCCATGTCATACTCAGACAATAATACGTAATTACAGATTTGGTGGGGTTTTAAAGCTATTTTTTTTCATTCTGATACACACACACACACACACATATGTACAAAAATTTGTGCATCTAGTACCGAAATAGAATTTTGTCTTAAACTAGATAACCATCTTCTAACTTAATAGGTTGATAAACCAAGAGGTTTTGCAAGGGGTCTTGATCCTGAGCGGATAATTGGGGCTACGGATAGCAGTGGAGAGCTTATGTTCCTCATGAAATGGTAAGTATTACATCCACAGTTCTTGTCCATGAAGGGAGGGCAGGCAGCTGCACTTAGGCTAAAGAGGTAACTTCATTTCAGGAGTAAGACAGAGAAGCTGGTGGTCTCCTTATTGACCTTGTTTTCTTAGAAAAACAAGCTTTCTATATTCAGTTAGGATTTAATCCCTCTTCCTTCAAAACCCAAAATACCTTTCATTTCTGTTGGTTCAGTTTTACTTTGAAAGGTAATTTCTAATAAAAGAGGGGGAAATTGGCATTTGTATGGAAAAACTGGATCTTGGTAATGCTTTTGCTGAGGGAATGGCAGGCAGAAATCCAGCTTTACATGTTTCAATAAGCAGAAGCCAGCTGCTGGATAGCCAACCATTTAACCAAGTAGAGTGCCAGCTGTTCCGTATGCAACAAAGTGGAATTGGAAGCAACTAGGGAAGAAAGCAGATGTGGAGATGAGGAATAAACAATATGGAGAGGTTTGACCTTATGGGCTAGTAAGAGAGGAGAGTGATGTGGGGTGTTTGTGTTGTTGGGAGGGGAGGTGGGGACCATCTTCATTAGCTACAGTGTTGGGAGAAGGATTTCTTGCCTTGTGAACAAGTGGGATAAAATTAGTGCTTCCTCCCAGTGTTGAGAAATCAAGAGATTGAATTGACATTTGCTGGGAGTCAGATTTCTTAGGGTGATGGGATAAGAAGAAGGATGGCTTTCCACAGCCTTTGAGAAGGGCAGATTTTCAGAATGGAGTCAAAATGAGTGATCTCCTGAGACATGATTTGTCTTGGGATGTGCCTAGACTGCTGAAGATGAGTGCTGTGGGAGATTGTCTCCCTTCTGCCTTCTCAAATTCTCTATGAATTTTATGAGAAACTTAGAAAAGTTGCAAAACAAAGATCGTGAGTATTTGAATTTCTATAGTGATAATTGGCAAAATTAAACACAGAGGACTTATTTTTTTTGTTTACTTAGTTGCAGTTGATTAGTTTTTCATAATTGGTCATCGGTAACAAGCATAGATATAAGTTTGTATGCACAAGCTGACTTGTAAAGGCAGCATACACTTTAAAATGGAATCTGAAGCATGTCAGACTAGCAAGCTTGATTTGTTACTCCAAGACAGCATCAAGAATAACAATATGAAATACAGGAAGTTACTTGCATAAACAGTAAATATAATTTGCATGTAAGTACCAGCTCTTAAGATTGGTCCTATTGATTTTTAAGTCTTACTTTGAAGTTTTGATTAGCCTTTAAAAGACAAAATTAACCAAATTTTACTTGTTTCATTACATTCTGTAGTATGTAACCTTCTAACTGGTTCCCTTTGGATAGCATTCTCCTTTTAAACAGTAAAAAACATGGGAAGGGAAGAACAATGGAGCTATGAAACCTCGTCATTACCATTAATGTGGAAAGTCTTGGTAGCTTTAGTGAAAGGTATACTGGAAACTGATTTCTAGCTGACATTCTTCTCAGAACTTAGGACTTACCAAGAGCTGCTAAATGTTCTGAAATATTGATTATTCATTTTCTTAAATCCTGCTCTCTTCTACATCAGGAAAGACTCTGATGAGGCAGATCTGGTGCTGGCCAAAGAAGCTAACGTGAAGTGTCCTCAGATCGTAATCGCTTTTTATGAAGAACGGCTAACTTGGCATTCATGCCCAGAAGATGAAGCACAATAATTGTTTGCATTGCTTTTTTTATATATAAGAATATTAAAACCCAAAATTTGATTTATTAGCAATGTGAGAAGCATACATTCTAACAAGTTTCAAATTTGATATTTTTTTGAAGTAGTATGTTTTGCATCAACAGCAAGTAAATAAAAGCTTTCTGCAACTTGTTTCATTTATCACAAGAGAGCATTTGATACTACTACTTCCTCCATATTAGGTAAAAGCTTTTATAAAACATCGATGAACTTCCATAGTTATTACGGAATCATAATGAATGTCTAAACAAACTCACAGATGTTTTGTAGTCTTCTATACTATTGATGTGCATGTATCTTCTTTACCCAAACCTAGCCCTTTAAACCTGTAGGGTCATTCTTTTTAGTATTTGGGATCACTTGGTCGTAAGAAGACCAGGTGAAAACTAACTTTGTAGTAATTTGAATGTTATCAGACTGTATATTGTTTACTTTATTGTAAATACTGGTGAACAGTGGTCAATAAAATAGTTTTATATTCTTCCTTTATACTGATAGGCTGTGACTCTTTTGAAGCGGGGTATTTCTCAACTTTTGATATGTTAAACTCACTTTGTAATATATTTAACTGTAAGTTGTTTTTTTGGGGGGTAGGTTGATTATTAATATTACCCCACTGCTACTCTTACCACAATACTGGACAAGTACCAGGCTTTGATTATAAGTTGGGGTTTTTTGTGAATACTGCCTGAGACACGGGTTTTTTTTCAGTTAGGAAGGGCCTGTAAAATGAATGTGCTTTGGGTACTCCTATAAGTCACAGATGGCAACCACACGACTTGGGTATAACAGTTGGTCACAAGGCCAAGAAGCCTCTGCAGGCATACTACCAAATATTTGACATGTGTTGACAGTATTAGCCTTTGCTTTAATTTCAGGTCTTAATAAGAGGCTATAGTGTACTTAGGGCTGGTTCAGATGGAATTATTCTTCAGGCCATCACCTGAAGAATACTTACATAGCTCAGCCTTTAAAGTGGAATGTTTAAATGAAGACACTTAAGTCATATACTTGGAAAAGACTTGCTTTCTATTTCAGATTGAATTTTGAAATTAGTCCTATAATCAGCTGTTTGGAGAATGCCTTCAGAAGGGCAGAAGTGAAGGGTGGGGAACTCAGGAAGAGTAAAGTTGCTATTCATCTTTTCACTTTTATCTACACACCTTTTATTTGTGTTTTGACTACCATAGTATAGTTTGCCTTAAGCTGTGCTTATATGTCAATGGCCAAGATTATTTCAGAATTAAACTTAGAGTTTTGACTAAAAATTATAATCCTGTAGTATGTTGTCAGTGTCAATATAATCATAGAATGCTTTGGATTGAAAGGGACCTTAAAGATCATCCAGTTCCAACCTGCCTGCCATAGGGAGGGACACCTTTCACTAGACCAGGTTGCTCAGAGCCCCATCCAACCTGGCCTTGAACACTTCCAGGGATGAGTTGTCAACAGCTTCCGTGGGCAACCTGTTCCAGTGCCTCACCACCCTCAAAGTAAAAAATTTCTTCCTATAATATCTAATCTCACCCTACTTTCAGTTTGAAGCCATTTCCCCTTGTCCTGTCACTACATGCCTTTGTAATTCCTCTCCAGCCTTGTTGTAAGCCTCCTTTAGGTCCTGGAATGTGCCTCTATGGTGTCACTGGAGCCTTCTCTTCTCCAGGCTTAACAATCCCAACTCTCTCAGCCTGTCTTCACAGGAGAGGTGCTACAACCCTCTGATCATCTTTGTGGTCCTTCTCAAAGGTGAGACAGTTGGGATTGCCTGGGTATGTATTTTTAGAAGATTAAAAAAAGGTGGATATTCCTGGAAACCCTCATGTGGTGTGCATAGCCTGAAGAGTGAAGGAAGGAATCCAGTCTGTGCTTGATGTTCTTCTGATACTGTTTCACAAATCATTGCTATAATTATTTGTCCTTTCCATAGTTTCAAAAGCCATTTGTATTGTGAAACAAAACCTGTCACTGTAGAACACCTACTTACAGTTAAACAGCAGTGGCTAAACTTGCTATGTGAACTGTTTCCTAAAGATTTTTTATTACTGGTTTTGGGCAGAATTCAGTCTCTAGGTATTGCGGCTCTAGGAAAAATCTGATATCCCTGTTAATGTGGGGCTCCCTTGCACCAGATAATGATAATTTCAGCACTTAACTAACATCTCTTGCTTGTTCCTTAGACAAATCACCCCAACTTTGTCACATGTGTAAGCCTTCTACAGAGTTCATGGCTTAATTTTTGGGAGGCCTATAACAGAAATATTTATATACCTAGTATATAGGGTTCCGAAATCCTTGCTTTTTTATCCAGTAGCTTGAGGAACACATTGGCTAAAGAGGAATTCCAAAGCAGCTTGTGTTCTCCTGCCAGTTTCTTCAGTATGGAGTGCTTTGTAAAGAGTCTTAAAACTGTTACTGTACAAGTTGCATTTTACTGCCTGAAACTTTGCAGTTTCTGTAACTCATTTCAAGTGTGAATATCAAGTCTGTGTGAAGTTGCTGATTTGAAGCGATACAGGTTAAACAGTTGTTTTTAATTATTGGTTATTGTAAGTGGTAGACAAAGATTTTTGTTGAGAGTTTGGTTCTCCTCAATTTGTAACCCTTAAAATACAGATTTGTAACTAGATACAGCTTTTTACATTATATTTGGTTCTTCCTTCTGACTTAATAAAAATACGCTGTATTCACTTTTAAACATCTTTGCAGCTTGTTAGACAGTTCTTTAGATTGCTGATTTTTTAATATTATGATGGTAAATATGCTGACTGGTATTTGTTTCCTTTTTTTTTCTCCTCACTTTGTGTCAAACTGCATTTTGCTAGTAATGAAATGCAACACTTTAAAGTTACAAGTTATGTAAAGTTATGCTGAATGTGCTGCATACATAGGCAAAAAGTTAACAAATGTTATTAATTTAAAATTAACTGATTAAATAAATGAGATATCTTCTGTAGTTAGTGAGTTGTGCGGAGGTTTCTCGTCATTGTCTCCTTTCTTATACCAAACCAAATAGGTTTCGGTCTGTCATTTTGTGATTGCCCTGTGTTAATGCTGCTGTCCTGGAAAAAAAAAAAAACACAAACCACAAAAAAACCAGTTGTGCTTGCTCCAATGCTTGTCACTCTCCCTGAAGAAAATACTCAGGTTAAACGTAACCAGGGAGCGCTAGGTTTTGTAAAATTGAAATCATGATCAGTTATTACATCATCTTCTTATAGCCCGGTTCCTCCTTCTTTGCTAGGAAAGAATAAAACTCCTAATTTGTTCATTAGTATTGCATTAATTGCAAATTAATCAAAGAGTAATTGCTGTTAAATGGAATAAAACAAATACAGTACCTGCAAAAAAACTATTAGCATTGCAAGTGATTTTTATCAGTTCAGCATAAATGGATTCTACATGCTTTGTGGTAATTCCTCTAGATTTATTGTGCAGTTCTCATTAAAACTGTTTGACAGTTTCTTAGCAATAGATTATAGTACATTTAGGACTCAACATATGTTGTCATAACTTGAAATGTAACTAGAACTACATTTTCCCTTTAACTGCAAATTATCTTACTTGCTTACCTGAATTAGGCTCTTGCAGTATAAAAGATTGTACTCCTTTCCTAGTCTAAGACCTTTCTCCGACATTCCCAGCATTTTCCCTGCCATTGGTGTCCTTCTCTTTCTGTTTAATATGTCTTCTCAAAATGCCACCTTTTATTCAGCTGTTGAATTTAGCTGCTTATGTTAAGACATGTCTACTCTGCTGAGAGAGACTTCTAAACTTGGGCTAGTAGCCAAGCCAGATGCCCCCAGATTTGTTTCTGAGGTGCCTCTCCTGAAATGAAAAGTTGCTGCACAGACCTACTGCACCTCAGAAGCTGAAGTGCAAATATCATGGACATAGGGCTGTGTTGTTCCTGGAACAAAATGTCACAGGATCAAACAGAACCATGGTTTCCCCTCTAGGTTTATAAAGCCATGTCTCCAGTAGCTCAAGGAGTTGTGCTTTGTTTTGCAGAGTGAATATCCAGACTAGCTCCTGGGGGGCTTACCTGACTCTGATGTATACTTTCACAGGCAGTTTCCACCTGACAGTGTTTTACTGTTCTCCTAGCCCTTAGTTGTGACAACACTTGAAGGCACGCAGCAGCGGAGGTAAAAGTGGTAGTACCTTCTCAGCAGGACCAGGAAAGAGTAGCAGAGGCTTTGTGCTTCATTCCTGCTCCCTCTTGTTGGCACAATCCCAGCCATCAGTTTGGGTAACACCACATCTTTTGAAGTTTAAATAGAAAACTTCGGTGTCCCAAAATCCCTTTCAGAGACTCCTATGAAAGCATTCTGGGCTCTGATTTCAAATAAATGATAGATGGTTTAAGCTAAAAGAACTAATAAATTATGCCAAGCAAAATTGAAACACTTGTCCCAGAGAAAGAGCCTGCAATTGTTCCAGCCCGATGCAAGTAGAAATGGTGCTCTTCTTCCTTGTAAAGTGCTGTAGCATTTTTTAACTTGGTGAGAGAATTGGATATGATTCCCAGGGCTCCAGATGGCACCTGCCAGATGGAAGCTCATATTGTCTAAAGATGCTGGCGTTGATGGCATGGTGTTTGAGAAGGCGATAACCTTTTGTGATGGATTTTCTTACTAGATAAAGTAAGTGGTCAAGTATTTGCATGCATTGCAGTGTCTGCAAAATTATTCTAATCTGGTGAAAAGGTCACCCTTCTGGGGATGGCAGAGTTTGGTTCCTTTTTTTTCCTTGTTTGAATGTACAAATCCCTCCAATTTGCTTAGACCAGAGGAGGCATCATTGGCTTCTATATATGATTTCTCCTTCCCAGAAATGTTATCCAGGTGCATTGCTCTGCACAGAGTTCCAATTTGAAATGTGCATGTAGTTTTGTTGAAAAGCACTGGGCCTTGTTGCCTGAGTTTCTACAAGCAGGGCCAACAATCAGGAAGTTCTGTCTTTATTATAAAGAAAAGGCATGTTAAAGAAACTAAGAATGAAAGAATCATTTTGTTTGGAAAAGACCTTTAAGGTCATTGAATCCAAACATTAACCCAGCAGTGCCAAGTCCATTGCTAAACTGTGTCCCTAAGTGTCACACATACACATCTTTTAAATACCTCCAGGGATAGTGAATCTACTACTTCCCATGGGCAGCCTGTTCCACTGATTGACAAGTCTTTCAGCAAAAAAAGAATTCCTAATATCCAATCTAAACCTCCTCTGGTGCAACTTGAGGCCATTTGCTCTCATCCTGTCGCTTGTTTGGGAAAAGAGACTGACCTCAACCTAGCTACAACCTCCTTTCAGGCAGCTGTGGAGAATGACAAGATCCCCTCTGAGCCTCCTCTTCTCCGGGCTAAACATCCTCAACTCCCTCAGACACTCCACGTAGGATTTGTGCTCCAGACCCTTTCCCAGTTCCGGTGCCCTTCTCTGGACACGCTCCAGCACCTCAATGTCTTTCTTGAACTGAGGGGCCCAAAACTGGACACAGGATTAAAGGTGTGGCCTCACCAGTGCCCAGTACAGAGGGACAATCACTGCCCTGGTCCTGCTGGCCACACTATCCTTGATCCAAGCCAGGCTGCCATTGGCTGTCTTGGCCACCTGGGATCACTCCTGGCTCATGTTCAGCTGCTGTTGACCAGCACCCCCAGGTCCTTTTCCACTGGGCCATTTTCCAGCCACCATTCCCCCAGCCTGTAGTGCTGCCTGGGATTGTTGTGACTCAAATGCAGGACCCAGCATCTTGCCTTGTTGAACATCAGAACATTTACCTCAGCCCCTTGATCCAGCCTGTCCAGATCCCCCTGCAGAGCCTTTCTATCCTCCTGCAGATCAACACTCCTGCTCACCTTAGTGTTGTCCATGAGCAGACTGAGGGTGCACTCGATCCCCACATCTGGATCATCAGTAAAGATACGGAACAGGACTGGCCCCAATGCTGAGCTCTCTGGAACCTCTTGTGACTGGATGTAGCACCATTCATCACCACTCTCTGGGACCAGCCATACAACCAGATTTTTACCTAGTGAACAGTGTACCTGTCCAAGCCATGAGCAGCCAGTTTCTCCAGGAGAATGCTGTGAGAAAGGGTGTCAAAATCTTTGCTGAAGTGCAGGTGACAAAATGCACAGCCTTTCCTTCTTCACTAAGAGGGTCACCAGGTCATAGAAGGAGATCAGGTTGGTCAACCCATGCTGGCTGGGCCTAATCCCCTGGTTATCTTGCACTTGCTGGCACTCAAGATGAGCTGCTCACTAACCTTCCCCAGCACCAAGGTTAGGCTGACAGTCCTGTAGTTTCCCGAATCCTTCCAGCCCCTCATGCAGATGGGTGTCACATTTGCTGACTTCCAGTCAACTTGAACCTCCCTGATAAGCAAGGGCTGCTGATAAATGATGGATAGTGGCTTGGTGAGCATTTTCATCAGCTCCCTCTGTACCCTTGGATGGATCCCATCTGGCCCCACAGACTTGTGTTTGTCTAAGTGGTGTAGCAGGTTGATGACCATTTCCCCTTGGATTACGGGACCTTCATTCTGCTACTTGTCTGTCTTCCAGCTCAAGAGTCTAGATACTCCAAGAATAACCGGACTTACCATTGAAGACTGCAGCAAAGAAGGCATTAAGTGTCTCAGCCTGAGCTCCAGCCAAAGCTGTCTGTTCAGCCAGGCTGGTTTTCCCCACTGGCTCATCTTTTGCATATGGGGACAGCCTGCTCCTCTGCCTTTAAGATTTCCCTGTTGAAGAATGACCAGCCTTCCTGGACTCTTTTGCCCCTCAGGGCTGCCTCCTAATGGACAATGTTAATCAGTCTCCTAAAAAGGCCAAAGTCTGCCCTCCAGAAGTCCAAGGAGCAGTTCTGCTGACCCTCCTTCTTACTTCTCTGGGAATTAAAAACTCTTATCAGTGATTGCTGTATCTCAAGACAGGATGTGGAGACTGAATGCAATGTAGTATCACACGACTGTAAGTGGAGCACCATCACCCATCCAGAACAAAGACGAATTATGTCTCTTTGGATGGAAGATGAACAAATTACATTATTCTCAGCTTGAAGGTATTTTAAATTCTAGAACTGAGAATATTTGTTCACACGTTTAAAGGCACATGTCTGCTCTGGGAAATCATAATGAAAAGAAGATGATGGCAATTTTTTTTCTTCTCAATAATTTCTAGATTAAATTATTTCAATCAGGAGTAGTCTTTTCCCTTTTTTAAGGAAGTCACTATTTCTTATCATGTTCTTCTAGAGCCCACCTTTCCCCTTTTGGGTCCATCTCTGCCCCTGTCTCCTGGATGGGCCTGGGATGTGCAGTACAGAGAGATGCTGTCCTGGATGGACCTCTCACTTCTACATCAGAGTTTGTCATGCATAATGTTGGGCATAACTATTCTATTTCATTCATAGAATCATAGAATGGCCTGGGTTGGAAACCTTAAACATCACTTTAAACATCAATTCCCCCACTGTAGACAGGGACACCTTCCACTTGACCAAGTTGCTTAGAGCTCCATCCAACCTGGCCTTAAATGCTTCCAGGGATGGAGCATCCACAACTTCTTGGAGCATTCTATTCCAGTGCCTCACCATGCTCATAGTAAAGATTTTTTTCTATTCTATTCTATTCTATTCTATTCTATTCTATTCCCTGAACTCACAATTAGCTGAATAAAAATGACACCATTAGTTGCATGAAATGCCAGGGGTTTTTCAGCTGCAAAAACCACTTTCAAGAAGACAAATCAAAAAGGTTACAAGTGGAAACAGGGTTTTGTTTTTCTGAATCCGTTTCAGAGTTGATGCTCACAAGCATTAACACAATGTGCTTGTGGGGCAGGCTTGTAGCATTTCAGAAATCTCTTGGATTTGTTGCAGGGAGTGTTTTTAAATTTGCTGCTGTTAATTAACACTAATGTGTCTAGTCTGGGGGTTTACTTGTTGCATTACTGCTTGAATGCAATACTGCACTGATTGCTGCTTAATTCCATATTGGTGACAGATCAATAAAGCATTTTGATCCCAACTTGGTTTAAAGTTGTCTGGACTGAGCAGGTTTTCCCTGCAAAACTCAGGAAAAGCCAGAGTATAATAAACCTCCGCTAAGGATCACCTAAGGGTACTGGATAGAAGGCAGATATTTAGAGATTGATAACAAATCACTCTGGCAAGGATGTTCACATCCTTGAAATGCAGAATGACTGTTGATCTCTCTCCCAATAAGGCTTATTTCTTGAGTGGTCTATCAGGGCAAAAGGGAGAGTCACTGTGTTTGTTATTGGAGATGTTGCAGTAGGCTGCAGAAGATGGCCCCAGCTGGGCTCCTATCTGAAATGAGAGAATTTTTGTGCTTGTTTGAACAAACCATTCTTTTAGGCACAACACTGTTATTCACGTTCAAAAGAGCTGTAGAAAATGCTACTGTCTTTGCCCATTCCTGGAAAAAAGTGAGCAAAATCACCTCTTAGAAACCACCAGGAAAAAACCACACGCACACAACTACACACATCTATATCTATATCTATATCTATATCTATATCTATATCTATATATCTCTATATCTACCTATATATCTGTGTGTGTATATATACATATATATATATATATATATATATATATACACACATATATATATTTATGTGTTGCTAGTGAGCAGAGACTGAAGAAGAAAGCGACATGGACGGTTTAGGGTGAAATGGAAACCAATGCTTTATTAATTTACAAATTCACTTATATACCTTAGCATGCTGGACTGACATAAGGTTATTGGTTCACTGACCAACCACTCCCCAGAGGGATTGGCTGAACCCAACAACACTTACTTCAGATATTTTCTCCTTGGTATCATAACAATGCCATAGTTTACAAAATCTCCCAAATGTTTTCCCATAGTGTCCGTGAGAAAGCAAGGCTTTCACACAGACACTGTCAGAAAACTGAGAAATCTCTCTGCAGCCAGGCTTTCAGCATTCACATTTATGTGTGTATCTATACCCATCTGCTGGGTTAGTGCAGATAAACCCTGGTGTTACCGCAGTACTGGTAAGCCCAGGTGAAGGTGGGTGCTGAGGACACCAGTTCAACACCCCAGCGCTGCAGCCAAGGCAGAGGGAGACAAGCTGGAGGGAACTGCAGCAGCAAGGCTACTGCAGGGGAGGTACCCAAGCAAAGGCAGGAAACAGGAGAAGCCATGAAAGGACAGGTTGCTGATTCATGCTATATCCTGAGCTGGTACTCAAGGAAAAGGCATGACCTTCTCCATCATTTTTCCAGGTACTGAAGCAGTTTTGCACACAGAGTTGCACACCAGTTCTACATCGCCACAGGAAAGGAGCTGTTACAGAAAATGGGGTGAGGTCTAATGATTCTACCAGACCCTGCTGTAATTCAGGACTTTGTGTCCAGTGGATTGGTTACCATCATTTGAAATTACTGAACTGAAACCAAAAAAAGCTGCAAAAAAGCATTGCCTTAATGTTTCAGAAAAGCTTGTATTGCTGAAATCATAGCTACACAAAGGAATCTTCTTTGCATAACAAAGAATAGTAGTTTTATTAATTAATTTTTAGTCATATGAACAGAGTTGCAGTTTGGGTTTTCAGTTAATTTTCATTTATTTGATTAATTGGAAAAAAAACAACCCCAGACATACACCTGTGAAACTAGAAAGGAGAAATTTTTCACCAGGGCAAGGAAGGCAATCAGCTTACATGCTGAATCTTTAAACTCGATACTCCAACAGTTGTACTAAGCCATATATCCTGTGAAGGCAGTAAAATCAGAGATTCAAGGCAGAAACAGCATCTCACATTGCTGTCATAGACATTCTGCAGCTGTTGCAGGAACATCACTGTCTGTTACTGAGCAGCATTTCTGATTATTCTCTATGATTCCATCTACTGCAGCTGATTAATATGCAGTTTTGGATGTAACTGCTAAACATTTCTTGATTTTGACAAGTCACAGCATGGTCGATTTTCTAGTAAATGCATTTCTCTGAATTCAGGATTTTATATTTGGCAACTCCCCCATTTCTCTCACTGCAATGTGAAATCCAACAAAGAAATAGGTCAGTGCAACTCTCTGGATGAGGAAATTTAAGGCAAGAGATACTACAAACATACATCTGAGATTTATGTATAGGTGAATAAAGAATTCTTGCTTCCTTAAGAAATTAGGAATTACAAATTTTGATTTTCACTATAATTCTCAGTGATGTCTGCCCTAATAGACTAAGTTGCAAATTTTCAAGTATTCTGTAAATGATGTTAGAAAGTCAGACCTTTTTTGCCTTTAATGACAACTTTAAACTAGACAACTACAGTTAAACACAAATAAAACAGGAAAATACTGAGGAATACATAAAAGCAGTTCTCAGCTACAGAGAACAATAACACTTACTACCACAATATTGATTGGTATTGTCTTTTGCTGTCCCATAGGCAGTAACAATTTCTCCTGAGTGTGCACATGCTATGGTCAGCAAGCTAAAAATACCTCTCATTTTTGTGGATAATCTGTTTCAAAAGAAGCCAAGAGAATGTCACCAATCAAGATAAATACAGTCATGGAGGCTAGTATACAGGAGCCAATATATTCACTCAAGTTGGACAACAGAAGGCTGCTAAATGTATTTTATTATTCCACTGTCCGCAATTCAAAGGCTGCTTGAACTTCTTTTTCCCCACTTGTTAAATTACCAATCAAAAGGCAGGCAATGAATTGTGACTTTGGTTTTCCCAGAACCACCAAGTGCTGTTTGTACTAAACGTATTGGGAAGGTGGAGAACCGAAAACCTATTTACTCCTTCAATCGCCAAGCACCACAAGAAGCCTGGTCAGGACACAACATTTCTGTTGAACAAAAGCCAGGTGAAACAGTGTGCAGGCAGTACGCTTCCAGTCACCTGAGAAATGCCTGTGTCCTGACAGTGTTAACAATCATTTTGTTAATGATCCAGGTGGAGGTGCTTAAAACTTCTGCTATTTATCTAAGAATTAGTTATGGCAGTTTTTAGATAAATAGCAGAATTCGTGTGCTTCCCATTAAAATTCTATTGTTTCTCTAAGCAGTCATAGATGTACAGGCGGCATGTCTGTCAGTATTCCGCACATCACTGCTTAGAAAATGTATGCTATCCCCTCAATTTAGAAAAGAACCTAGTCAAATCTATGTTTTTTTAAATGAGTTGTTGACTTACAGCTGATTTTACTTCTTCAGGGGCAGCTGAGGACATAATTTCTAGGTTTAAGCATTTGAACACGTGGTTAGATACACGACATAATTTAAATACCTCCGGTGTTGCTGCTTTTGTTTCAAATTCCGTGGCTAAATCACCAAATCGCCACGGGTAGCAGTGGTGGTGATTCAGTAGGTGGCACTCCAGCCTGGGAGTCATGTTGTTGCCTGCACCCAGCCCTGTCAGTCCCCAGCAGGTGGAGCGGCACCTACAAGGAGATGATGGGGAGCCACAGGGGACCTCTGAAAACACCTGGTTGTGCATGGTGTGAACGGCGTCGTGGTCTTGCAGGGAGTCAGTCATTCTTGTGCCATCCTGCTGTTGACTCTTCCACGAGTTTCATGGCTAAAAGGACCCTAAGCTCTTGTGTTTTAACAGCAGATTGCAGCAGTCTGTTCCTCCCCATTCAGAAAGGTGCCGGGTGGTGATGTTTGTGTTTCCCCACATAACTGCAAAGAATTCATAGCCTGTGTGCTATTCTGCAATGAAATACCTTATGTCTGCCCCATGCAATGTGTTTTACAACCTATCAGAATACTAAGGATTGGGGTCAAACTAACAACGTACCCTTTTTTCCGCGTTCAGTGCTCCAGAGTAAATTTGCTGCTAATGTTCTGGGTGCCATGTTCAAAACGCTGTGCACCATCTTTCTGACAGACACTAACACTGAACTGTTCTTCAGCTATATTGGCCCTTATCTTGGTGGATGACTTCAAAGAGTTGGAAGATGGGGCTTTGAGCAACGTGGTCTAATGGAAAGTGTCCCTGCCCATGGCAGGGGGGGTGAATTAGGGGATCCTTAAGGTCCCTTCCAGCCCAAACCATTCTGTGATTCTGTAATTCTATGCCACTCTGACATAACATATGGAGAAGAGGGACCATGAAAGCAGCTGTTTCTGTATGGCCATCTCCTCGTGAAGGTCCACTCAGGATGTGCTAGTCCCAAGAATGGAATGGCAAGCAGTGGCCGAAGAATTTCAGAGATGAATGGTGACTTCCCTCAAGATGGTTCCAGACATTGACCTCTCCTCCAGGAATCTAATTATGCTCATTGCTTTCTAGTGACTAATCTATTTGCTGCCAGTAGATCAGGGATCAGAGCTGCGGTCATGAAGATTAGTGCCTCCATTAAGAGGATGTTGTGTTCATCTAGAGGGAAGTAAGTGAACCAGGGGAATAAAGGTAGTAACGTACGTCTTCGATATTATCTGCTTATATATGGTTCAAGGCTTGAATAATGAGATTTTGATTTTCTTTATCTCATGGCAGCTATGCAAGATCCATGCTGAAGTTTGTAAATGCATTTTTAGGATGAATGATGATCAAATATAAAACTTAAATTCAATAGATATGTAAAATGACATGGATTAGAACATTAAAATCCCTTACCAAAGACATTGTAAAGGACTCTTTTAAACTACCAATAGTTCTGATGAAAAAGAACAGCTTCTCAAGATGATTTTGGGGAAGTCATGGTTGCCTTCCTGCTTGTGATTTCATGGCTGCTTGTCACACTGGCGGTGGTGTGATGTTCTAAATATACAACTTACTATTTGCTTCACTGGCTTACAAATGGCCTTACTGAACATTTGGGCAGGAGGCAGAAGTTGTTTAACTTCATCCAGGACAGGTGTGGAGTAGCAGGAAAGGGCAGATATGGAGGAATGCAGACCAGCTGTACACAGCGATGTGCACTTTGCCTGCTGTGCCTATGTGCAAGAGCAACAGAAGAACCAGAGCAAATGCTGATAAACAGATCTGGGAAACTTCTCAATAGCTGGAAGTGTTGCCTCTGCAAAATGTGAATATTTCAAATTGGTTAAAAGACTATGCATTGATAAATCACTATCTTTTCAAGAAAGCTGTAGTGCTAAAACAGCCCTTGAAGCAGCACCTACCAAAACATTCCTGTTGTTTTTGCAGCAACATCAGTAAATGCTGGACAAGGCCCGCAGAGCTGACCTGCTAATGCAAGGCTCGGGATGCAGCAAAGCACCTGAGGAAAAACAGTGAAAATAAATGAGAGCACTTTACCCATATAGATAGAATGACTGAGTATATACTGGGGATGTTATGTGAAAACAAAAGACTTGGAGCCTTTTTTTTTTTAACACAATTGCAAGAAACCTATAACACCAATGCCATCACAGGCTTGATTCCTAATCCCTCTTTCCCATGATGAATATAAACTTCTCTCAAAGTAAGAGATGCTGTATTTTGAAAAATTGGAAAATTGAATTGATAGTGCTTTGAAAAAGCAAAATTTAAATTTAAGGCAATACTAAAGCTTGGATTAGCAGAGGATGATGTCTGTACCTAAAGACATCAGCACTGAAGTACATTTCAACGACAATCTTAAGAGATACTCTCTCTTAGTGGAGAAATAAGTTTCAAACATTTGAACCACAACTGAGGTTCCAACATCCTTGTCTTCCTGATCACCCTTCATATTCCTTGCCATCTGAAGCTGCTCAATTAAAGCAGCTACAGACTGCCCACCTCTTGTGTCTATTTTGAATAAGCACAAAACCAGACCCGACTTCATCTTTTTGAGTCTGACCCAGCCATATGTCACTATTAAGACAATTTGGCAGGGTCTCACTTGAAATTTGCATACCTCTTTCCTGTACTTAGGGAGAAATGAATTCGGTAGTCACTGAGGCTGGTCTGAGTGGAGGTCAGTATATCAAGGCCTGGACATTGCAGATATGAATGAATACATGCTCTGCAAAGGCAGGTGAGTGCCACAGGTAAAGGAGAGTTGTTTATGTAGTCCCTTGAAATCTCAGTTCTCCCTGTTCCCCAGCTATTGCACAATGTTTCTGTAATCAGAGTATAATGGCTGTAACAGCAACAGCAAGCCCAACTACCGTGCTCTCCATTCACACAGGCAAAATGCTTCTTTATTGTTTCATTTTGGTTTGGCTGAGTAATACAAAAAATTTCTGGGAAAAGAAAGAAATAATTGCAAAAATGCTTCTGGTTTCTTGCTTAACTATGCTAATGAAGTGGGAGAATGCAGCACAGTACAGCATGGAGGTAATTACATGAAATCACAGCAAGTGCTTAGTAGAGTCCCATGTACCAAACTGAGATGAGACAGGAGGCATTAAAAATCTCCCTGGAAATATTGCAATACCAACAAATCTGAAAGTCAGACCAATGAGTTTTGTAAAAATTTAACTAAGAAATTCTTGCCATTCTTCACACATTACATTATTATCCAACGTTGGTGATTTACAATTAAAAAACAAACCCAAATGTTTTAAAATTTGGAGTCAGAAAGAGGAAATCAAGCCACAAGTGGAAACTAGAGTCAATCAAATGCCTAAAGCCATGTCTAATTAAGTAACACATTTCAGATAGACCTTGGCATTAGCTTTTTTTGGCCATGTAATATAATTTAAAAACCTCACACGAGGACATTAAGAGCAGACAAAGCAAAGATCTACACCACAGGACTTGTCTACACAGGAAAGAACTAAGAATAACCACTGCAGAGTATCTGTTCTGCAACAGCTTTCCATGGGGACAATTTTTTTTGCACTAAGTATGCATTTGTGTGGTTTAGCTGACTATGAGAAGTGAGCTGTGTTAAAAGCAAACAAATGCATCCATCATGGAAAATAAGAGCATCTTCTTTAGGAACTGGTACGTCACAGCTGCTGGGCTCTCAGTTCTGCACTTCAGATTGTTTCCCAGTAACCACCTCACACGGATCAATCCAAAGTGCACTACTCCTTCAGTGTAAATGCACAAAATGAAGGAAGTGGAACAATAGACCACATGGATTCATGATGAGGTAATAGTTAGCCAGAAGTGGCTTGTGGTACTGAGCTACTGCTGCAACTCACACATGTAGTCTCACAAAGTCCTGGCTGCAAACTGCCAAGAAGCAACAATAGTCCAGCACCATTTACACCCTACAACATGTTTCTTTGCAGGTGTTTCTCAGACAATCAAGAAGCTGTTTCAAATACACTAGTGCATACAGTGTAATTCATATTGTAAGTTCAAATATTACACAGATGTGACTGTTTATTCCATGCAGATTTTAGACTGAGTCTGAGAAAACTAGCAGCTTTTCTTCACAGTAATAACTTTAAGACAATGGATACACTCTTCTGAAAGGAACAGAATATGTGGGAAACAGGTAGGGCAAAACCTATCTGATGTGGCTGTGCCAGGCAGCAGGAGGCATCTGATGCGTCTGACTTACTATTGAAAGAGCTAAGCAAAACATCCTAAAATACAAGAGGAGATTCTGAACAACTGATAGTTTTGCTTGCCCATCTCCTTTGCTGAACAAACCAGTTGGTTTAGTAGATTTCAACCACATGTACTTGTAGAATTTATTCGCAGCAATGAATGTATTGATACAATTAAAAGTGACAGCCATTGACATGTTAAAAGCTGTAGGTACAGGTTGCCTATGGGAATCTTATGATAGAATGAGAGTAGTCTCATTCTAATTATGCAGGTGTGCCTAAAATAATAAAGCCTTGTGGAAGAGTTCACTAAATTGGCATTCAGAGGGTATATGCTTATGCCTGTGCTGAGGTAGAGACTACATTACACTGAGGTAACGTAGCTTTAGATCAACTTAATACATTAATACTAGGAATTGTACCAGTGTATTTATTCTGGCAAAAAAAATACCACCCTAAACGGCTCCTACACCAGCACAGACCCTGCATGTAACCAGGCTACGGGGCCAAGGCAGGGGTAATGGCAGGAGGAGTCCACCACCACGGGAGTCCACCATTGTTCCTTGGCCTGGTGAGATCCATCCACAGACACCATCTCAGAGCACTGGGAAAGCAAGGTGACAGCCTTTAGCTTAAACCCCTCTTGTTTCCTGCTACATGAGATTGTGTGATGCGGCATTAACATGAACCAGCAGCAGAGTCACTGAAACTCAGCTGGTGCACAGTAACTTGTTTGGCTGCCACATCTTCAGCAGAGGTGTAAGCCCTGAGACTTTGCTGTCAAAGTACCAGTGGGAGAGGTTTGTTCTGTGTGTGACTTTGGATGTTAGGAAAAGGGGTCTGTTCCCCAGTATCCTAACCACTGTCAGTAATGCCAGACCCTGTAAACCTTGTTGTTTCCAAGCCTGCTTCTCCTAATTGTGTCTCTGCTGTTCTGGATCTTCTAAATCCATTGGTAGCCACCTGGCTTCAGCTTCTCTTAAAATATTCACCTCTAACTTGACTCCTCCCATCCGTGCTCATCTCAGACAAAAACTATCAATCCAAATGCCTTTCAAAATTACTAATTCCTCCCAGCCTCTTCATTGTCACACCTGGTTCCCACTGCTGGTACTCCAACTTCCTTCTGCCTGAAGGAAAAAGTTACCTTATCAGTTACCTGAAAAAGTTACCTTATCAGGCCATTGCACAGACACTGCCTAGAAGTCAACTGCAGAAGTCTCACCCACCTCACTGAGTGAGACCCACCTGCCCCTCAGGCTTGGGGTCCCATCAGCAGAAGAAGCTGAGGGGCAGGTGAGGTTTCAGGAGTGTGGTGAGAACTGTGGGGTAATCTGCCAAAGAGATGCTCATTTGGAAATACACGTGTGCAACCTGCTTAAAGCAGGGCTCTGGCTAAAGTTTATGAAGAATGGATAATTTATTTTACTTTATATTTTATTTTATTTTATTTTATTTTATTTTATTTTATTTTATTTTATTTTATTTTTTCCAGATGTGGAATAAATGGCTCATGAGAGTTTATCAAAAGAAAAACCAGAAAGGTTTGTACTAACTGAGAGTATTTGGACTGAAAATATCACAAGCCTCTTCTTATTCTACCTCTTTTTATGAACGTATCAGGACAACAGTGGGCAGTACACAGTAATCCACATAGGCACTGCCTTTCATATGACATGCACATTTTCTGTGCTAACCAAATGGCAGCTCATGGCCAAGCCTCTGGAAACCCAAAGAAAAAGCTACCATTTTACAGCCAGTCTGACCCAGACATCTCCCACTTGAGGTACAGAATTGCCATCAGCTGCCGCTCTGGACCCTGGGGGCACAGGTGTTTTCAGAGGACCAATTAAATCCTAGGCAATCTGAATTGTCTGAAGGAAGTGTTTGTATCTGCCTTGACTACAAGCATCTAAGTACCCTGTATAAGCAGGGAAAATAGGGCAGCTAGCTGCTTGGCCTTTGTGCCTTGCATCCCAGTAGAAAGGGACACAAAGAGAAAGGGAAGATGGGAAAGATGGAAAAAAACCCACTTATCTGGAGTCCCCTTCAAGAACAAGATTGTTCTGGTCTCGCATTCCGCAAGAAACCAGCACACAACCAATAAGAAACTGCAGATTGCAAACCAGTGTATGAGGCTCTTCCAGTCAACCACCGCTTTACACTGTTACTGCCTTCTCTGAAATAGTCATAAATATCAAGCCAAATTTGAGGGCTGTATATTTTGTTAGCTTAGAATTTTCCCTGGATGTTGATTTCAATTGGTCAGTCTGGTATATTCATGCAAATAAACAGTGGCTCTATGATATTTTATTAAACCTGACTTTGAGAAACAAAACTGAGCAGAATAAAAATTGCCTAGAAATAAACGGAGGAAACAATAAAAACCTTGTAAGAAGAAAATTTAGGGGAGAAAAAGGACAAGAAAATCTGTATTACTTTGCTTCTACCAAATGTGCAAAGGAGAAGTCTCTTTTAAAAATTCATGATTCTCTCATCCTTGCTTATTTTTACTGCAGAGTATCATGCAAGTCCAGCAGGTTGACTAGACAACGCCATGGAACACCAAGCATGTGGTAACGAATCATAGCTCTCTCTGATGGTTTTCAGTTTTTAATAAGGCTCTTGGCTTCAGCTCAAGTTGAAAAGATGGCAAAGGAATTTCATTAATAATCCTTTTCTTGTCAGTTGATAATTTTCTTCTTCACACTAAAAACATCAAGGCCTTCCATTTGACCTTGTCTTCAGATCAAATATAATATGGAAAACTGGAATTACTTATGGGTAAAAAAAGAAAAAAGTGAAATAAAATAAACAGATCTTTTCCATATTACATGCAAATCCAAATAATCCTCTTCCTCCCACAGTCTGACCCAATTTTGCTTGGGCAGACTTTGTGCTTCTAAGCCAGGCACCTTTGAGACTGCAAACTTAGCAGATACTACTGAATGTGGGAGCACAGCTCTTGCAAAACCAAGTTTAAAGCTACTGCACTCATGGCACTAAAATATAGTGTACTGGAAACTTGCCTGTTCTAACCAGAAGTCCTCCCTTAGGCATGGTCACATAAAAGGACAAGCTAAAGCCAAGAGTTCCATTCCTTCTGCAGTTTCCAACATGAGAACATCTACCCAAGCTGCATGAGGGAACGTTCTATTTGCAGGCAGGAGTATTTAAATATGGTCATCTGCTTCTTGCCATACACAGGTGGAAAACGGATACAAATTAGCAGCAAGACACGAGAAAATGTGTTGATTTCATGCTTTATTGCAAATAAGCTACAAAGAAATCACTCCTTGACAAACATGACACCATTGCTGAGGGACAGTTGTTGCTTTCCACCACAGAACACAAGCCAGTAAGGGGAAAAACATTTGCAGAGTTCCTTCTTTTGCTCTTCTCACTCTTTTCTTAATCCTTGCACCTTCCACAAGATGCAAGCACTGAGCATCTTTACCACACATTTTTCAGAACTGCAGTCATGAACACAACTCCTCTCATTTTTATTAATGCTTTCTAAGAGTAAAGCCTAAGAATCCCACTGCAGCCTAATGCTGCATGATTTCCTCCCCTTTTCAGCCATGAAAAGGAAATTATGGGAAAGTCTTAAAAACATTATTTAAAATTTATGTTCATAATATGCCATGTTTCTTTGCTCTTTAACTCTAGTTATTTCATTCGAGGTAGCGTACTTTGCAAATTTAAGAATCTTCCTTTTTATCTGGAATTTTTCATTATATGTTCAAGCAGTCAGGATCCAGTCCTGTACCATTCTCTGGACGCAGAAATTTATTCAAATCTAATGAAACAATTGAGGGATTATAAACATGGGGTAACAAAACCAGCACTGTAATCATTCTGTGACTTAGGCTAGGCCTATGTTAGCAAGCAGCAGGATTCCAACAGGAAAAGCTCTACAGTGCAAACAAGCTCATGTGGAGGATGTAACCTTCCCCCTCTGTGTACTCTGGAATGTTTGTTCCAGGCTGGCTCCATCAGTGGTTGGAGTGCAGCTTTTTGTTACGTTTCAGGTGGAACATTTCTTACTGTGTCTTTTGGGACTGCTCCACACGGTGAACCAAAGATCAAAAAATACATACCTCATCTGAAACAAAACGTCAGTGTAGATGAATGCACGCTTAATTTTACCCTTATGAATAAATAGATGGTCAGATTTAATCTGAAATAAATCAAACTGATAGAAAGATAGCGGAAGAAAATCTTATTTATGTAGAAATTTTAAGAGAGAGCTGCTGTGCAATAACGTTCCCTTTATTTTTTTGGGGTGAAAAATGTAAAAAATACTTTACATAGATTGAATAACTCCCTGAATCGCAATTAGTTTATCATAGCATTGAGAGGCAAGTTCTTGGCGTCGGGAAAGAAGTCCCCTCAGACCAGCAGATCAGCCAATGCCAGCAGCAGGCCTCGTCAGCCATCCCAGCACTACAGCTGCACCCCGAGAAACACTTGGACATCATGTCAGGACACAGTGCCACTGGCACAAAAAAACTGGACAAAAATACCATGAGGACTTCACAGAAAATACACAGGAATTTCCTTGATGAAAATTCTTGTCTGTCAACAGAACTAAATTGGCAACACCAGTTTTCTAAAACTCCCCCTTGCCCTGATTTCTGTCCTTTTCCTCAGGAAATCAATCTCCTTTTTCCAGTCCTTTGGTCTTTTTCTCCTCCATCTTTCCTGTCTTTTCCCTAAGATGTTATACTTTTTATTTATTTATTTATCAGTTGTAATAATATTGAATTTTGCTGTTGAGCTGAAAGCTGTTTCCACTTCAGTAGGTCTGGTGGTAGATGCTCTGAGCAGCAACCAACTGGTCCCTCTGAATCTTTTACCAGACAGCTTTAAATAGATCAAGGCAAACTGAGAGCCTGTTTTGCTGGCAAAAACAAGGAGGAAAATCAGTTGGAGTATACAGCCCCCATCATCCATGAATAAATGGAGAGCAGAACATAAAATAAGAAACATCATGAAGATGACTTAGATTAGGAAAATTTTGTCCATGCTAGCAAAAACTGGGTACATCAACCAAACTAGGTTATGGAAACAGAAGCCTACCCCTGTGAGGAAATCCATCAAGGAGGTCTTGCACAGATCTTCCACTTCAGAACCACAAAATGTGAGTATTATGATGATTGGCATCTGGTCTTCCTGATGCAAGCTTTCCTATAAAAATAGGAAGGAAGAAAAGTTCTGTAGGAGCATCATTCACATGTTCATTCTGCTGCTCATCACAGTCTTCTTAGTAAGGTCTGATGTCTTTCATTTTCCATTCTTTCCTGGAATGTATCTGCACACCATAGCCTTATGAAAGGTGGTTATTCAGCATGACACTGAAGTGAGACAGAACAAAAAAAAGTCTGGAAAACGAATTAAGGATTGAAACCCTACAAATAAGAAGTTTGGAAGTTTGAAAAGACCCCCAAAAGAAAAAAATTGTTCCCTGGCATAATTGTTTTTCACATTTTTTCCATTAGGAACACTTGCCTTTATAGCCTCTCTTTGCTAAATTTAACTATCTCTAATTATGATTTTTTCTTTGTTGGCAAAATTGTGTGGCTTACAGGTAGCACTATTTCACATTTATGCAGAGAAAAGCAAGATTTATAAATCTCACTGATATTAATTTTTTAATGATAGAATATGAGAAAAAATTGATATGTGAAAAGGAGTTTATAGTGGCAATCCCACAGAGAGCTATTTAATTATGTTAGTCTCATTCTTTCATTTTGGCCTTTTCCCATGCTGGCCATCCTCTGTGAATCCCTTCTTGGACAGGGTGGTTGTTCAGAGCCGCTGTTCAGCACAACATCTGACAGCAACAGCAAAAAAAGGTGATGTTCAGCCTTCAGGTGCTTTCACCATCCCACCACAAAATTTGCCACTAGAGGACAAGCACCACTTGGAGCCCTGTCTACACCCACGTGGGGTCTCCACTGCCAGCAATGGTGAACCACCATGGCCAGATATTTTGTGGAAAAGACTGATGCAGACGCTTCATGTAACATCCCCGTAATTCTCTGTACTCCGTTACTACGATCCAGTAGCTGTTCATGTTGATCTCTACCTGTCTCTGTAGCGTTTTGCTTAAGGGCCCTTATCAGATAAAAGTTTCAAGACAAATTAATAATTATTTTCTTTGAGAATTTTTATCGTAGAACTCGCGCCATATTTTGATGTATTATGGGAAAAGTTAGCCCACAGATTATAGAAAAAGGCTAAGAAAAGAAAATATTATAGCCTTTTCAGTATTTAGAAATGAAGTAAGTATGCATAATGGTATTAAAATTATTTCTCTTTTTCAAAACAGGAGAAGTTGCTCAGATCCTCCGGTGATTCTTATCAGTACTGAGATAAGTAAAGATCATTCCAGCTCTTCAGAAGCAGAAACCCTTACCACTTCTTATTGCAACAGAAAATGAACTCTTTTCCTTCCACTCTCATCAGTGGATATTTTCCAAGGTGCTTTCATTTATTACTCTTAAACAAATTTCAGCACAAAAGAAAAGCCTCAACAGCAAGAGACAAGCACTGTCACAGATAAATTATTTCCTCCAGCTTGCCAAGCTCTTTTTCAGATGGGAGATTCCAAAACCCAGGAATCCAAGGTTCCAGAGCCGTGGCATAAAGTTACCACACTATTATGAAGAAAATCTCCAGGTGATGGCACACAACATTAATCCCGTATTTCAAATCCCTCTTGAAACTTTAACATCTAGCCAGTAAGGAAACAAAGAACCTAGATTTCCTGAGAAACCAAGTAAAGCTGAAAATAAACCTTCAGGAGACATTTTATTCACCTTTTAAAAGCTAGTTGATGGATTTTATCAATAACAGAATCCTTTAGGTTGGAAAAGACCTCCAAGATCACCAAATTCAAGCTTTGACCTATCAACACCTTGTCAACTAAGCCACAGAGTTAACTCCCGTGTCCAATAATTTCTTGTAAAACTCCAGGATAATTTTAATTTTTTCCCCCTTCTTAACTAAACGGCTTCTAAAAAACTCCCAGTAAAACCTGTGCTTTTTCAGTCCGAGCAAGATGCGTGCTTAGGGCGCAATCTCGTCAAGCACATCGGGTGCCGACAAATGAGGGGTTACATGTTGCAAACACCACAGAGCCCAGCTCAATCACGGTGACTCGATCACGGGAAGCAGATCTGATCGGGACGCAGATTTGATCAGGATGCAGATCTGATCAGGATGCAGATTTGATCAGGATGCAGATCACAGGACGCCTCCATCCCCGCTCCGCTCCATAGGCGCAGCCCTAGGGCTCAGCCTCCTCCCCCTCCCAAGTGGAGGCTGACAAACCCTGTGCTCGGGGAAAGCCATTCTCTGCACCCCTGGCTCTCCAGGGGCCGGGCGGGGCGGGGAGCGCGGCCCCGCCCGCCGCCCGTGACGCGCCGGCTTCTCCCGGGCGCTGGGCGGCGGCGGCAGCGGCAGCGGCGGGGGTGAGCCGTGCCGGAGCGGGATTGGGAGCCGGATTGGGAGCGGGATTGGGAGTGGGGGGTGTCAGACCCTCCGGACAGCTGGGGGTCACCGGGGCAGCCGCGGCGGGGCGGGTTGCCGGGGCTGTGTCTGTGTGCGGCGCTGGGAGCGCCGGGGCGAGGGGGTGCGGGCCGCCCTCCCCGGGCTGCGGGGGCCGGAGGGGCCCTGCCCGGGCTTCAGGAGCGGCTCGGGAGCCCTGGCCCAGCAGCCAGCCCTGTCGCCCGGCTTCCCCGGCGGCGGCGCTGGGCTCCTCCCGGCCCTTCGGAGTGTGTTTTCCCCCCTGATCTTTGATAGAGGGCTCCGCCGCGGCTTACGGCGCGGTGAGTGCTCTTAGCAATGATTAACGCCGGGCAGGGAGAAAATTCGGTTTAAGCAACTCCTAATCTTGTTTTGGTCCAGTCCTTTTTGTTTTGCTATAGCAAATCCATCGCCTTTGGCGACTGTGATCCGAAGATCACAGGGATGTGCAAAAGCTTTATCTGTATATATATACATGTTGTTACTGTTGTGTATATACATTACACGACATACAATATACATATACTATACAAATGTATATCATAGCATGTTTTTGTATTAAATGCATCGTATTCGATGTACTATTCTGTTAGTCAGGAGACTGCCTTATGTTATTTTTAAATTCTGTGTTATCTAAGTTAAGCAGCATGAGAAGTGTTTAGGTACATATGAAGACAGCCTATGAAAACACAGTATGCAATTAAAACTAGCTGATCTATGAACCAGAGGAAGTTCCAGTGACTGAGGGTTGCTGGGTTTGCCTTGGGTCGTGTTCTGGAGTTGGGCACGGAGGCACGGGGGCAGCTGCCAGTGCTTTTCCTTGAGGCGCCTGTGGTTGCGGCTCACTTCACACTTGCTGGGATCACCCCCCAGAGACTCAGTCGCCATCAGATCAGGACAGCTGGCTGGGTGTTCTCACAGCCCTTCAAGGATATGCTAATTCTAAGTAAATGTTGCCTAATTCTGCTACCAGTGTCCAAAGGATAGAGGCAGACGGAAATGTGGAGCCAAGCTCTTGAGGATCAGGGTCTGGCGCACTCGGGTGTGTTTGAGGCTCCCACCTGGCAGGTGCCCACATCACCCATTACCCAAGGGAAACTGCAGCTGGAGTTTTCATTGCCCACCCTGCTTCTCACATTGACAGAAATGGCTCAACTGAAGGGAAAGGTTTTCCTATTTGTGCTAGGGACAACTGAAACTGAAAGTAGTGCAAGGCAGGGCTTTCCTGAATGACACAATACTGGACTTCCTTTAGAAACGTGGAAATACCAACATTTTCTTTATGTAGAAGATGCAAATAATAATTATGCCTGACTCAGCCTAGGGTATTGTTTATGATGTGTGACTTGAAATCCAGAAATCTCTTGCTTATAATGTATATTTTGTGTTGAATCTAATGAGTATTTACCTTTTAGTGAATTTAAAGATCTCGCATTGGTACACCATGGTTGTATTCATAGAAATACTTAACCTTTATTATAGATGATGATGATGATAATTTAAACTTTTATTAGGAAAATAATTACATTTAATTATTTTTTATAAAAGGAGGAAAATATTTTGAAAATGTTACTGCTAAGGATTTGTGCTCCTTTGCCATTGCAAAACAGCTGTGCTTTTCCACATTGACTCCTGAAGAACAGCTGTTCTGGAGGTTAGCCAGCCCTAGTGTAGCTGCTTGAGCTAATCCTGTGATCTCTGCATGCCCACAGTGATGAGATGCTTTTAGCATAGGTGCACCATACTGGTTGCATGTGCGTGGTGCTCTGCTGTGCCGAGGCTCTGAGTGTCCTGAGATTTCCCTTCCCAAGCACTCTACTACTGAGGATTCGGTTCAAACTGAGCAGTTCTCAGGCATGAGAGCAAGTGGAGCATTGAATCAAACCATCAGTTGGCAGACATGAAGTGACCCTTGGTGGACTGCAACCATCTTGCCAGGGCTGGTGACGTGACTGATGCAAGGCATTTCAGTGCTACCACTGAACAGATGATGAACAGAACATAATAAGGGTGAAGGCTCTGTTCACAGAAATTTTAGAACCCTTACTGCTGCTGTTGCTGCACATGAATCTCTTACAGAATAGCTTTTTCCACCCAGACAAAGGCCATGGCAGTCATCAGTTTGAACATACCTAGCTAAGCAACTGTAGAGCGCCTTTCCTTGATGCTTCCCTCCTTCTCCCTCCCTCCTTCCTTCCCCTGGCAGCTTATTGCCCCTGCCCCAGAGCAGCGTTGCCTTTGGCCTGCTGGGCTCTGCCTGCTGGTCAGTGCTTCAGCGTGGTGTTCCCCTCTGCCCACCCTTCTCCTGGGGAATGAGAGATACTATCAAGGGTACCAATGCAGAAGTTGGGGCCTTTCTGACCATAAAGGGCTGAATCAGTCTTGTGGCCTCATTTTAGTCAATTTTTGCTCAGTATGTTTCCTAATTGCCATCGTTTCAGGCAACTGCAACCGTCTCTGCTTGTATCATGCAGTTTTGTAACTTCTCCATGTGAAAGAAGGAAGCACTCCTCTGGCAGGTTGATTTAAAAACAAATGCAAGCAAAAAACCCAAAAGAACAAAACCCACACGATGGTAAATCACAAAGCAAAAAAGTTGTGAACATGTACTCAGCAGCATGGACTGCTGGGGGTGTTTCTTGCTTCCTGGGAGTAGGTAGGTAGTATAAGACAGGTGACAACTTTGGTGTATCATATCTCTGGCAATGTGTCACACAGATCTTATTTCCATGCATGTTCTGTGTACTATGCATAAGGTTTTGGCTTTTGTAAGCAGAGAAGTAAAAGAGATCTTGATACTTTAGGATATTGTGTTTTTTCTTTCTTCTCATTAAACATTTTGCATATTTTTATAATCTAAAAAAAAGGAAACCCTCAGCAACTTTTTTGTTCTTCTGATAAAAATACGAAGAGAAAAGCACAACTATGTGTCCTACAGGAATTTCCCGACTTCTTGGCAAGATAAGTCTTGGAATAGAGAAGCAAATCATGCTTCATGCCTACAGGGAGCTACATGCACATGTTTGCTGTGTAGTGTTTGGCCCTGGATCTTTGTATCATTGCTTGCTAAATCTCTACACAGATCTTAAGAATAGAAACACCTTTCGTAAGCGTTCTTCTTCCCCAGATTGGAGGGAAAAGAACAAACCCAGAAGAATCCTTGATTAGTCTGTTTACGAAACATTCGTGTTTTGTATATAGACACTGAAGGACAGGAAGGCAAAAATAAAAAGCTTGTCATGCCACCTCACTGGTGGCTGCAGGAGTGATCTCTCCACCTACAGAAAGCAGACTGCCATCACGATTTCCTTGTTGGCAGAAGCTCCAACTGAATCATATGCTTGGTCAACAGCTCTCTGTGCTCTTAAAATCAAGTATCTGTGGGAGGGAAAGAAGAAGCAGAGAGACTGCAAAGACAGCTTGGAGGTGAAACCACTCGCAGCAGCCCTGGCACAGACAGACCCTCGTGGTGGGAGGTGTTGCAGGAGGAGCAGGGTCTCCTGAGCAATCCCTCTGCACTGCACACAGCACCACAGTGCTGCCTGTGCAGCATCCAGCAGTTTGGGCACGGGTCAGTTGCCTGATGTGTGTGGCTGGTGCCTTTCAAGGTGACTGTCTAGAGGACCCAAGACACTTGTATGAGGCTGGCACATGACCTATGGTTGATCCACCCTCTTCTTGAGCAGTAGCTGAAGAGTAAGTAGGACACCTTGTGAGCATTCATGAATACACTGAACATCTAAGTTTAGCTGTCTGAATCCTGCTTGTCCAGATTCCTGTAGACCAGGCGGAACAGTGGGAGTTTTAATGGAACATAATCCAATGATGAAATCACAAATGGTTCTGCAATTTCCACAGTGTTCCTCCAGGGATCCTCTTTCAACTTGGAGAAATTCAAACCAGTATTTTTCTTCTTGAGGTCTAATTAGTGAAATGTCTTCACAGAACCCTTAAATGCCCTCAGGGCTCCTGGTTTCAGTTTCCTTTCTGGTTTTGTTGGGCCTGTTCTCCACAGAGAAAGGAGCCCACACTGTCTGCCAGCCTTGTGCTGGCCTTGACTTGCTCCCTGGTGCGCTTACTCCTTCAGTACTTAGGTGACAGACATAAATAACATGCATACTACATTGTTGCTTGTTTTCTTCTGTTTTGCTGAAAGTCTGCAGTTAAACAGGGTATGTCCCTGGATTGATGCTGTGCAGGTGTTGCTCAAGGTGTTCACAGCACACCAGCACTGCACGTTGTCCCACCGGCACCTCAGCATGACTTATGTCAAACTGTCTCACAGTATGGCAGGTGAATTCATCAATAGACATGAACCTTGCAAAAACCGTTACAAAAAGCATCACCCTGTGGGCCCGGCCCAAAAGGAAGTCCTTGATTGGATTGAAGGGACTTTCTCTCTGCTCCAGCATCTTCATGTGACTGTTTGTAGATTGTCACAGAGCTGAGGGGCAGGATGCACACCAATGAGTTCCATTTGTTTGATAACTAGTACACCAGCAATGATTTCATAATGGATCTTCTCTCTGGTAACTCTTGTGCACAAAAAGAGGAAGCAATTTACCCTCCATGCCTGCTTTTTTGTGGTATGAAGGAATTCCTGTTTCCTGATATTGAAAGGATTCTTGGCTTAAGAAAATTACTTCTTCCTCTCCCTTTCTCCTCTAACAGAGGTGTCTAGAAAGATGCACTCATATACAGCTAAAACTACATTTCAAAGCCAAATGTTGTACTCCTGTACTAAAGCATCTATTTTACTGTAGAATTGACAATGAGTAATTTACCCTGACCTCTGTTTGTGTGCTGCCAATGCATCCTTAAAGTTCCTGCTCCTCCTTTCCCTCAGGGAGGCCCTAACTGCTCACCTACCTTGCTTCTTGTGTACAGCAACAGTCACCAGGTTATAAGTTTTGCCTTCTAATAGTCTCATTGTTTTAATTGTTTAATGGTGATGTGTGGTTTTAAATTAGTCATAACTTTAACTTCTGTTTTAGTGAGATCTTCAGTTGTATTCCCAGAGGGGAAGGCTTTGTATTCCTGGCAGCAGTGTGCTTTTCCCAGAAGAAATGAATTTCTGCTAATGACATATGAAAAGGTGAGGTGGCAGTAGAGGTGTTGGGGAGTGGTTATTGGGAGAAGGGGCATATCTGCAAGTCTCAGGCACTGAAGAACGTCTTGATAATGCCAGAGCCTATGACGTGCCAGGCACTCGTGTATAAATAGTCACACTGGCACGTAGTGTCATTGCAATCGTGCTTTGAGAACAGCTGAGTCTAACAGCCTTGTCTCTCATGCACAGCCCAAAGACACCCTCACATGTCTTCAGACATGTGAAATAATGAGACTGGTGTTTAATGGCTGAGACACGAGTTGTTGTGCTCCCCAAGGATTTATGACTATGTGGCATTTGTTAGATCAGTCTGGCCACTGGTTGCAGGTATGACTGCTTGGAGTTGGGGAGACAGGAAGGTACGTCACTCATTCCAGAGGAGAGAAAGCCCCTTGTCTCCCCCTCTCTGGGTGGATGAAGATGAATCACAGAATATGCCAAGTTGGAACATCTCTTTGACCTGCTGGCTGGGAAAAAGATGTCAACAGTAGGTGTGTAATACAGTGCTAAACCTTAGAGTAGAAATCCAAGATCCTCTCCCAGCTGAGGTCTTTTTTTGTGAGCTTTCCACAGCTGAATCGCAGGGGTTTAATGCAAACCCTGGTAGGTTGGTGTTAATAGTCCAGGTCAGCTTGCAAAGAAAGCATTTTGATTTTCTCAGGAAAACTAACCATCAGTATTTGCGCCAAACCTTGTAACTAGTGCAAGATAGCTGTAAAGATCATTTGGAGTACTGTGGACTATCTTTTGGGAAACATAAGGCAATCTTTAGGCTTCAGTCAGACTGGGAAAATAATATCCTGTTCTATGGTATATGTGCATAAGCAATGATTTTCTTTCAAAAAAAGGATTCTTCCATTTTCTCCAGGATTTCCAGAGTCATAGATCCTCTGGGCCAAGGCAAGTTTTGCACATTAAATGTCTTTTCTTAGAGTAATAGGTTTGCTTGGAAAAGTAAGTCTTTGGCATCTACAGCATCTGCACAACACTGTGGCAAACACTAGTTGACACTCCAGAATTATTTTGACCACCTGAGGATCACTAGAGAGTCTGTCATTCAAACCTCGGGTGGTAATTGACTTGTCCTAGACATCTGAAATACAAGTTTGTTGGCAGTGTGGAAAAAAATCATGGTTGGGTTCATGTATGTGATTGCTCTTTCACTGGATTTCTAGCAAAGCTTAATTCTAAGGAGTGCTGTCTTTTCTCCATAAGCTTGGCTAAACTAGGTAACTTTCCAGCCTTGAATAGCTTTATTCTCTCTTTAATGTAAATGAAATTCCAGATTTCAGCAGTCAGTTAATAACTAGCTTTTACAATTGCAAAAGTTGTGTTGTTTTTAGTCTAGATGACATTTATTCTTCTTCCTGTTCTCCTGCTGGAGCAATAACACAGACCCTGTCAAGGACAGTACTATCCTTACAGAGTTCTTTCTGAGTACATAAAGCACTTGCCTGTACATAATGTGGTGCAGGATTTGAAGCTCAGCCTATAAAGGGGAATGCATCCCCAGTAATGATTGTTTACATCTCTGGTGGCACTAGTGACCTGATTGTGTCAGTTCTGCAGAAAAGTTACAGGCAGTGAGGAGTAGGCTGGATACCTGCAGTGGGGCTTTCCTCTGTGGGCTTTCCAGCTGCAGGAGTGTGTGGTAACTGGTACCTTCAGCTCCTGCTTCGTCTGGGCTGTTGCTTTCATTGAGGTGCCGTGATTGCAGTTTCATTCTGCCATCTGTGTATAGCCCTGGGATTGTAATTGTCCCTGCGACATCGCTGTGTTTCTACAAACCAGTAGAGCTGGAGAGGATCTCTTGGTGGTTATCAGGTCCCACCAGCCATATGATGGACGTTTAGTATGGATTTAACTGTAGGACCGCAAAGCAGGACTTCAAATACGCCCGTACATAATGTGTAGGTTTCAACAGGTTTAGTTAAAGTGATCGTGTAAATTGACACTTGTTCTGTTTTAAGACTGGTTTGTGCTTTTTTTGGCCTGAAGTAGTCACATTTAAGTGAACTTGGAATAAGTGTTATTTAACGCAAACCAGTTTCATCTCGATTCACTGTTTTCCCATCGGCTTGCCACACAGATCTGTGCATTCTGCTCGTTTAGGCAGCACCTGCTCTGTGAGTGTGAAATCTTTCTCCTACTGAAGGCAGAAGTTGTTGTTCAGACCACTTAGTGGTCTGCTTGAATTCATTGTTGGAAAAATATCACGTGGGTTTGCACACTGTGCAAGCAAGCTGTGGGCCATACTTGTCCTGCAAGCATTAAGTTTTCTACCTTTGCTTCTCTTATCTTGATCTTGAACCAGTGTTTGTTCCAGGCTGACCAGCAACTTCTTTGACTTGGCTGTGATGGCAGAGCAGTCAAGCCCAAGTGCTGCTTTTCTTCTCTCCCTCCTATTTTTGTGTATTTGCTATGCCTCCTGCTGTTCTCTCACGACTTTGGAAAGAAGTTTGCCACATCACAGGTGAGTGTCCTGTGCCAAGAGTTGGCCAAAAGCTGGTATCAGTCTTATAAAGTTATGGTGCAGTAGTGGGGTGAAAGCAACCAAAATCACATCTTAATGTTCAGTAGGCACAAAATAAACGAGAAGTAGAAAATCCAGGGATATGGATGAATCACTGATTTTCAGCTTGTTTTTCTTACTGGTCAGTCTCATGAAAAGTTTCTCCTGCCAAATGCCGTTTGTTTCTCAGAATTGCCTGCTTTAGTAACAAGTAACACTATTTAGAAGCTATTTACTTCCAAAATACTGTTGTCATGCCACTGGCAAAGGCTAGCATCTAGAAAGATAACAAAGCCTGTTGAACAGGCAAACTGCCCAGTCAAATTCACTGTTAATACATTCTTAAATGGTTAATTTGGTGGTTGATGGACCCAGCCCACAAACTAGTGCAATATATGGATGCAGCTACACGGATGTGACAACAGTAAGATTTTGTGTCAGTGATGGGCCATCTGATGCATTCTTCAGAGGAAGAAAGCCCGAAGAGTGAATTGCCATAGTGCGAAAGCCTGGACGTCTGATCCAGCTGCACTGTTGTAATCCTTCATGGGCTTGGTCCACTTAAAAGACACAAGAAACACAACAGTTTGAAGAGAGTTGATCAAAATGCTTTGTGGGCACACTGTATTGACTGCAGTATTTCCTGTCTTACCCACTGTTTTGAGCTGCAGTTATACAGACTACTTAGGATCCATCTATCTCAGGATGTTACTGCTTAGCTGTTCATTTTATTTTTGACTGTATCTGTGCTGGGTCTTTCCCAGCGATCTCCCCAGACACATGTCATTAGACTGAGACTTCTAATTCTGTGGTTGCAGCCAAAACTATCACTTTTACTTTACTTTCCTCTCTGGGCCCAAGACCAAACACTAACACTTCCTGGATTGGAGCAGGTAGCACATCACAAAAATAGATGTTTTGATAGCATAAGGAAGTCCACAGCAGGAAAAAAGCCAAGCTAAAACACGTAGTGCTAAGTAGCAGCAATTCAAGCTGCAGACAAAAATTGTATCATAAAGTAAAAGAGTTTGAAATGAGCAAAAAATGAGTAATTTCTGGCACGTGAGATTCAAAATGTTCCAGCAGGTGAGTCAGGAAGGGAAGGGTCAAGTGATGGCAGCCTCTGCATCTGAGAGACAGACACAAATGTAGCGATAAGACTGCATGGTATTTGCTGACTTTTGCTCTGCTTACTCAGCAGCAAAGATACAGCTTCCATCAGCCCTTCTTTTCCTCTGATAAGTAAAAGTTAGTTATTACAGAGGTACCTTGAGAAAGATACTATTTTTAAGGCAACTTAATTTAAAGACTTAATTCCTGAGAGAAACATGCATTTTTCAAAGAAAGACATACATTGTCTGAACCTTCCTTCAGAGGCAGCATTTAATATTTTTCTTAGGAATTTAATCTGTGTTCCAAAATGCTGAGACTTCAGTCTCTCTTTGCAACCCCCATCTTGTTGGTTTCTAGAAGTTACAGCTGTCTGGTGTGTTGTTTGTTACTGGCATCATGTGAAAAATACCTCGGGGTGGCTTATCTGTCTGTGTTGGTGTACCTAGTAAGATCTGTGTGTGGTTTATGAGTGCACAAAGTGTACGTCCTCGCTCATCACTTCTGCAACTGAACGGAACTGTCACTTGCAAAGTACACAGGTGCTATTCAGCAAGTGGTTTAGCCTGGAAATTTCTTGCTGCTTTCCCTTCTCAAAGGTAGTTTCAGTGCCAGTGGTGTGCCTGTTCCGTGTAAGTATCAATAAGAAGCCTGGTGCCTGCCCAGTATTTTCCATGTTGAGTACAGCTGAAAAGATGGTTGAGTTTGCTGGCTTGCCAAGGTTGCTGTTTCTTCTGAAATTGATTTCCCCTAGCTCAAGGGATCTCAGAAGCTGTCTGCAGCAAGCATGCTTCCTGAAACTTTACCTTGAAGGTCACCAAAGCTTCCCTTCGAAGACTGCCTTATCTCTTTGTCAGCCTTCTGAAAACGTCCTAGCAACAAAACCTGTGATTATGTATGCCACAAAATCATTTTGTGTAGTTTAATCTACTTCTTATGCACCGTAAGAATTGGAAAGAGTAGCAAAGGCAGGCTCACAAGGCAGACCAGCTTGACAGGCTGCCTGGAAAGCACAGGAGCTGGAGCTGCTGGAAAGTTTTCAGTGGTCCCCAGGTTGTCTGCAGAAGCGGTGGCAAGCATTAGCCCTGAGTGATAAATAATTACCATGGCCAGCTCTGGCATGTACTGTTCTTTCAGTGACATGACCCACAATTACCGTTCTGTAGTCGTTGCCTAAAAGCCCAAGATGCCAGCGTTAGCCTCACCAGTAGTTTCTAATATGCGAAAACCAAAGTAATGGTTGCTCTGAGATCAGCAACCCACTGAAACTGCAGAATATCCTTGAAGTCCTTTGGTTGTGTGTATGTTTTATTTTTCATTAACTCTTTGATTCTCAAGTTCCTCTGAAATGAATGAAAGTTTCTTGTACAGTGTCTTTTGTTTTCTTCTGGTAAAACATGTCTTGATAGCCAGGAAGATTGCAGGACAAGGGAATGGCTGACTGGGGAGAAATGCTAGTGTAATGGTTAAGGAGAAGCTGTCTTATACCTGGTGGCCATAAACAAGTGTTTAGAAACCAAATGGAGTGAAATTCCACAGGAAGGAGTAGTTAACTAAGCATCTTGGCAGCAGTGCCTGGGAATTTCAAGGGCAGCCACAAAGGCATGATATTTGGCAGTGCCTTTCTACATTGCATTGTGGTTGAAGGGAAGGTGTGTGAATTCTGTCTGTGGCTTGGAAAGCTCTTGTTCTTTTAAAAGCAGTTTAAATAGTGTGCTTGCTTTTTGCTCAGCAATGAAGTGATTCTGCTCCTACTGTAATACAACACTGATGAAACAGGTACCTTGAGCCTGGGAAGTGTGAAGGATTTGCTCAAGGGGTACTTAATTTTGTTGACTTCACTAAGCAGGCTGCGGCCCACTGACTGTTGTGTAGAGTTTAGATGAAAATGCTGATGTCTTTCATACTCTTTTCGCGTCTGACCAACAGATCCTTACAGAAATTTGCTGAGGGAGGGTGAGGCAAATAACCATCGGGATAGATGAAAGGAGAAAAGATGCTCTATGACCTGCACAGTCCGGAGTTTCAGTCCTCACCATCTGGTTCACGAGCAGCGGGGAACAGACGTGAACTCATGGTCAGTGCAGTTGGGTTGACCCCAGGTGTTAAGGTGGAACAGGTGAAGTAAAAGGCATTTGCTTACGCTGAGTTAGAGTTATTCCAGATTGACTGAAAGTCCCTGCTTGAGGAACAGCATTTGAATAAGATTTGTCCCATCAACAAGAGCAGTAGTTCTGTGATAGCCATGTACCCGATTGCTGTAAATGCCAAGCTGTGTTAGGATGTGGTCAGTTTGGCAACACAGAAGGGTACACTTTATATAGGTGGCATACGCTCATACATATATAGTTTTCTTTTTTTTTTTTCTTCAAAACTGGGGAATAAGCTCTCAAAGTGTTGCCTGTTTCTTGTATTCTGAGGTTGCACAGTAAGTCACACCTATGTCACTGCTGGACTAGAAGACCTGTCCATGGATATATACAGTATATTTGACCTTATGATTTCAGGCACTTTTGTTCCATAAACAAGTTAACATCTCTTTCTCTCACTTGTTACCCTTTCATTTGAAACCTGTAGTAGTATTTCATCCGTGCTTCTGACTAGCTGTGAGTTAGTGCTAAGTGGGGATTTAGCTCCGTTTTTTCCTACTCCCTTGGAACAGCAGTGGCACAGGCGTCTCAGGAGATGCTCTTTCTGCATCAGTGACTTTCCCTGACAGAGACTGACCTTTAAGAATTAGTCCAGAACCTGAGGCTTCTGCAAATACAGCGAATGCTCCCCAAAAGAAATTTGCATTATCCTATCCCAGATCTTAGTAGTTGTTATGTTTTAGCATGGAATTGAGTGTTTTATAGGTTTGGGGGTTTTTTGAACACTCCACAGCTTCTCTTACTTACTCTTCCCATTCCTCCCCCTTCCACCATCACTCCTGCATGTGTATTTTCCTTACAAATCCACGTGGATCCCTTGCCTTTCAGGAATATAGTATGGCCAGGTGCACATGGGCATGTTCTTTGATAGTGAACTCCAGGTATGGATGCGGGTGAACTTTCTACAGGCTGTAAATGAAAATTACTATGACTTTTTTTTGAGTCTTAAGGTGAGCAAAACATAAAATGCAGGAAAGTCTTGTAAGCATTTAGAGATTCAATTTTTATCTCTCTCTTGGTCATATTGAAGCCTTGAATGAAAGTTTCATTTGATACTGATGATGGGAACAACCTTGAAAGCACAGCTGAGGACTTTGCTTGTGACTGGATAGTACTTTCAATCATCACCAAGGTCTAAAAATAAATCACACTTCCCCATTAAAGCCTGAAGGTGGTCATTTAGTTACATGATTAGAAATAACCAAAGGCGGGTGGATGGATGGATGGATGGATGAGCTGACTACCAGCATTTATCCTTGAGAGCAAACACTGGGCACATGGAATGCGTGAGCACTCCCAGAGCAGATAAGAATATTGCATAGGCCACTGCCCAGTAATGAGTGAAATCGTAAAAATTCAGTGCAGCTAAATACAGCTACTAGTGAGGCAGCCAGGAGGGCTTGCATTTGTTCATGCTGTTCTCAGAGCAAGTGGTTTTTGTCTGTGCTACTGCTTGAGTTTTCATCTTTCAGTTTGGGAACGCTGGGGAGAAATTACTTCCTCCTTTAGCAGCAATCCATCTACATGATAAAAGGGTATTTCCTTAGTAATGTTAGATTATCTGTTTTAATTTAGATTTTAAAATACAAACTAATCTCTAAAACATGAAATAAAATATAATACTTGATATTATTTATCTGTTACCCTTAAGAAGAGCACTGCAGTTTATCTGTTTTCCCTAAGAAAAGACTGCAGTACTTGTGTGTTTTCCCCCTCTTCTTCCTGATACTTTTTTAGGCACAGGAAGTATGGCAATTCATCCTACGTAATCTTTTTGCTTTTGAGTGGTTGTCGTTGGCAGTTGTGGAGCTGTTCCCTGGCAGTTTTGTTGGTTATGCAATTAAGAACCATCAAAAATATGTACTGCAAGGAGCAATTGATATAGTAAATATATGAAACTAAAAGAAAAAAGAAGTCTTCAGATTGATAATGGATCAGAAGCAGAACGAAAACGTACTCAAAGCAATGTGGGGGGGGGGGGTTTCCCAGTCACAACAGAAAGTGTTGTATCAAAACTACAGATCTACCACTGTTTTTTTTTTTTATTCTGTTTCCCAGCACTCATTCATTTCTGTCAGAAGAAATTTGGTTTAGAGTAAAAGAGACCAAAAGCCTTCTGTTTGTCTTCTGATGGCTGCTCCATCACTGGTATTTTGGGTAGGTTTTTTCTCAAGATAAAAAAATAAATTCTTAAGCAGAAGTTTCACTGGCTTCGCTGTGTGTTCTGCTTCACTGGCTTCATTATGTGTTACAGAAGTCCCCAAATATATATCTTGCTGCTAGACAGAATATTGCATTCAGTATATTTGCAGGTGGCTGCAGCATGACTGGGCAATCTCACTGAAATCAGTGAAAAAGGGCAGCTTTGAGGGGTTTGCATTTCCATTATTGATTTTTTTTTTCCAAATTACTTGATGAAAAACTGACGTATTTTAAATATTTTAGGAAGCCTTTTTGTGTTGAAATATTAATTTTTTGCCATTAAATATTTAAAATTGTGGTGGCTGTTTGGAGTTTAAGCTGTTCTTGCTAACCTGCACCAACACATAACTCGGTCATTAGAAAAACAGATGACAAAATGAAATGTGCGATTTCAGCCTTGTCATTTGCTAGCAGTGTTAGGAATGAGATATTTTGGGCTTGCATAATTTCTCACTTAAATCAGCTTAGAGACAGGAGAGAAACACACTGCAGAATTCGATTAAATAAAGATAGGTAACTAGAAAAAAAAATTGGAATTGCCATTTTGAAAAAAACCACAACAGATTCAACAAGATCTGAAAGGGAGGAAAATAACATCAAACTATATAGGTTTACAACTATATTTAATGGGGTGAGACAGCAGAAAGAATCTTCTTCAAACAGCCCAAGCCCAACACAGTGTTTTTGTCTGTACTCAGCACTTGTGAGGCTGCACCTCGAGTCTTGTGTCCAGTTCTGGGCCCCTCACTTGGAGAAGGACATTGAGGGGCTGGAGTGAGTCCAGAGAAGGGCAACGGAGCTGGGGAAGGGTCTGGAGAGTGAGTCCTGTGAGGAGCAGCTGAGGGAGCTGGGGTTGTTCAGCCTGGAGAAAAGGAGGCTCGGGGGAGACCTTATTGCTCTCTACAGCTGCATGAAAGGAGGCTGTAGCTGGGGGGAGATCAGCCTGTTCTCCCAGACAACCAGTGACAGGACAAGAGGACATGGCCTCAAGCTGCGCCAGGGGAGGGAGGTTCAGGTTGAACCTCAGGAAGAATTTCTTCAGAGAAAGGCTTTTTCAGCATTGGAATGGACTGCCCAGGGAGGTGGTGGAGTCACTTCACCATCCATGGAGGAGCTCAGGAAACAACTACACATGGTCCTTAGTGCCATGGTCTAGTGGACAAGGTGGTGGTCAGTCAGAGGTTGGGCTTGATGATCTTGGAGGCAACCTAAATGATTATGCAATTCCATGCAAGGTCTGTGATGTGTGCTTGTGCTCTCCTGTCAGGTAAAAGCCATTTATCTCCCCAAAAGGAAAGTTCCTAATACACTTTTGCATTAACAACAGTTAGAACCAGTGAGCCAAATTCTCTGCCCCCACCTTGCAGAGGTGCTTGACACTGCTGAGCCTCTGCAGCAAGAAATGTCCGAGTGCTCTTCTCTTACTTCAGCTCGGAACATACATGCCAGTTAAGCATAAATAAATGGAGTTTAAAAAAGGAGAAAATTTGTGTGTGTTTTTGATATTCCTATTTTATCAGTACCATTCTAGCTATAGAAATGAAGTGATGGCCTTGTCTTTATGGAGATGGGAGCTATACCATGGCACCCTTTAGGATGAAGTCTTATGTATGGGCATTTTTATTTGGAAACAGAGTATCCTATTTTGATATAACTGAGCCTATAGAAATTTGACAACAAAGTGTGTGTTCCAAAATAATTTCCTGGTCAAAGAAATGTATGTGTGCTTATCTTTGTGCCCTGTTTTATTAAAAGGGGTGGAGTTTGTAATTTGAAAGTGCTCGTAAGAGGCATCAGGCAGGGGTGGGGTGTTCAGCACTCCTTGGCTGGGCTTGACCTAAATATGTAGCTGTATAATAACAAGAGCAGCTTCAGGCTCTGTATCACTAAACAGGAGGTGGTGTGTATATAAGCTGGCAAGTAAATAAAGCTGTCCTGCTCTTCCCGTATGGGTACCTGTCCGGAGCAAAATGTCCAGTTAACTGGACTGCAGACACAGTTAAAAATTTAGTGGGATTTTCAGTGAAAGAGTAGAGTTGAAATGTAAGTTAATGGCAGGATGTTTTGATTTCATCTAATTATACCCTTCCCTACATGGAGGTTTGAAAACCACGGACGCTGTGAAATTTAGCCTGAGTTTTAGCTAGCCTGCAGGATCCAAGCAGTTTGTGTCTCTGGTTCTCTGAGTTTCAGGGAAGTGGTTGAGATGGGCATTTGATTCTTTTGACTCGGATGTTTTAGAGTCTCTGGACCTCAGCTGCAGTCACGCAGACCTGTGCTTGGGCACCTGGGAGTGAGGCACAGGCAGCACTGCGTCGGCTGTGTTGGTGCACTGGGAATGCTGGCAGAGCGCAGCTGTTGGGAGGTGGGTACGAGGATGAACCCTGAGATGGCTCTTGGAGAAGAGGAGAAAAGCACTGACTTCCAGAGATGGACAGGCATCACTGGACTGTCAAGTATGACAAATATATAGAGCAGGGGACTAGCCCAGTGCTTGTAAAAAGGGATTATTTTTAAAATGAATAAATTCTGAGATATAGTTAATGCAAGGATGTTTTCTGCTATATATGGCACTAACCCTGGCTTTTTCCAAATAAATAACAAAAGTGATAATGACCTTTAAGTAACTACTAAATGCCAAGCAGATGTCTGTTTTGTTTTTTTTTCAGATTGATTTTTTTTGTACTACAAACCAGTGAAGATGACGCCAAAACATGAAAAACAGGTGAGTAGTATCTAAGCTTTAATAAGAAAGGATTCAAGTGTGGCAGTTGTGGATTGAATTTCATTAAAGTTCGCATGGATCAGGGAAGATTGGTTATGGTCTTCATACTTTTAGTTGCCAGGATACAGAATATTCTGGAATGATGCAGTGCCAGTTCCTTCTGTTAAAGTCTGATAGAAGAATCAGATACTCATTCAGACTAAGTGACTGTGCATAAGGGGCTCAGACACTGAGACGGGAGAGAAAGATTTGGATGGAGTCTCCTTTTTATCAGTCTTTAGATGTTTTATAGAACATAATGGTTGGAGCTGGGTCTGAACTCTGATTACCAGCTGCATGGACCACAAGAATCCCACTTGCATGTTCTCTTCTGCTCAGTCCAATGAGCATTAAAAGTTTCAACAAATTATTTTGTCTCAGCTATTAGTCTCTTATCAGCCTTACGACGCAGCATGCGTGGAGTGAAGATGCCAACACCCACAGCATGAAAAGCCCCATGTCTTTTGTGGCTGATCCTTTTACTAACAGGCAACCTGATGGGATACACTATTTTTCTTGGAAGCTTTGTGGAAAATTACTCTTCAGGGGTTATTGACTAATCAGATGTGTAACAGGAGCACAAGCTTATCACCTGATACAGTCCTGAGCACAGACATTTGAATTAAAATGCAGCTGAAATGATTAATACAAATAATCAACCAATGTGAGATTGTTTTTATTCCTCCTCCTTGTGGTAGATTTTCCCGTCATATTAAAAATAGATATTTCCATGTCAGATTTCCTATTTTCCTAGTAGGAAAATGTTAGAGACTTCTGAGAAGGACACATTTTTTGTAGTCTGATTCTATATAGTCAGGCTTCTGCCTTATCCTTGTCTCTGAGGAATCCATTGCATTATGTGGAAATATATCCAAAGAGAAAAGAAAGAAGGAGAAGAAAAAAGAAAGAGAAAAATGAAAAGAGAAAGATTTCTAGTGTTTGCTTCAGCTGCCTTTATGGGTTATTTTTCCTTTTGAGGCAGATCCAAATGGAACATTTTGTTTTTCCGTGCTTGTGTCTGTGTGACCTCAGTGCTGTCCTTTTACTCTGCTGTCAACATTCATGTTCTTTGCATAGAGCTGTAACCATGAGGGAGTAGGTGTAATCCAGGTTTGGGTGTCACTTTGGCCATTTTGTCATTTATATGTGACACTATCTACTTGGACTGCTCCTGGCCTTGAGGACAGGGTACCAAAATACCACCTGTGCCATGCTTAAACTGGCTGGTCTAGCCAGGAATTAAAAGGCACATCCAGCCAGAGAAACTGCCCTGCAATTCCTGCTTGTTAAGTAGTTATGATTACTTTGGGGGCAGATTTGAAGATTCTGAATATTCATGAGGATGTTCAGGCCAGCGTGGCTGCTGGGATCTATATCAAAGCTATAGCACTAGAAGTTTGGACAGAAAATATTTTGCCTTTGAATTTAGCAGTTTCCAGGGAGAAGGAATAAATGGAGATGCCACGTCTTTCAGTAGCTTTCTCTTGAGTATATATTGTTCCCAGTGCAAGAGACCTCCATGCCCAAGCCTGGACACTTTTAAGTGTCAACAGCAAATTTTGGTTTTGAGAGAATTGTTGCACTGAAGTGTTACAGGACACATTTTCTTTAATGCATTGATATAAATGCATGTATTGTGTCCCTCAATTTAAAAAAATCCCAATGATACAGCCAAGAAAAAAACCAAAACCAAACAAAACTGAAAATACATTTAGTGTGGCATAATAGCTACATCTGCAATTCTGGAAAAACCAAGCAGCACTGGGCAGGAGAGGAAGACACCTTGTACAGGATTGCAGCTGGCAAAAGTAAAAAGTCCCTGAAACCTTGGCACTCTTTGTACTGAGTTTCCCATGTTGTACAGCTGGACTGCAGTACAGTTTTGTGACAAATGATTAAGTTAGTCTTCAAGTGGTCCGTGGGAGGGAGAGGTCAGCGTCACCTCCCCCAAGTGGACAGTGCATTACTTGAGAATAGACATGTCTGCTGAGAGTATCCTCATTTTTATAGCAAGATGGGGAGGGAGTGGAATACATACAGAGGAGAAAGGCAATTATTGCTCAGTACTGCTGTAACCTCCTGATTGTTTGTGACCAGGGAATGCAGGATGGACTGAGCATACAGTAGCAATCTCGCAGAGGAATATTCTGCCACCTAACTCTGCTTGAACCATAACATAGCCTGTATGTGAATATTGGCCTTTACAAGCCTACTTCTCTAGGGTTGCAAAAGCATAGGCACCTTTTCTGGCAGTGGGTCATCATTTATACTGGGCGGTTAGGTCTGCTTTGATTAAAGCAATGCTGTTTTCCCAGTGGGATCTTGTATTCTGGAGAAGTCTTAAAGGTCAAAAGAGAAGGAACAGCCTACATGTGCAATGCCACTGTTTCAGAGCAGCAAAATCTGTAACGGGAAGGGGGGTTAACACTTCCTGGATTCAAGAGATGGATAGGGGAAGTAACCCTAAATCTTGAGAAAGGCTGTACATTTTTATTTTTCATTTCTAGTTGCTTACGGTTTATCTTGCTTCATTCTAAATTCAGTTTTGTCATTTTTTTGGTAAAAAGGGGGAAAAATAAGGAACACCCAGTCTTCTGTTGAAATCCTGGTGTTTCAAATCAAAGCTGACAGTGACTGTGTGTGAGGGCTGAAGTCTTTGCTGAGGTGCTCTGCTGTTCTGCAGATCATTTTTCGTCTTGGCTCAGTTCTTTACTGCTTAGACACTGCCTGCATATACAGATTTTAGCCAAACCGGCACAAGCAGGTCTCCCTTATTTGGTAGGTAGGGTCTGAAGGGTTTTAACTTCCTCCATATTGAAGCTCAGTGACTAGTTAATTGCAAGTTAAAAGTGTACAGAAATTTTCCAATGTGAATCTTGTGGTCTGGAATGATTTGCAAGGTAAGCCATAGCTAACCGACAGCATATACAATAGCAACTTTTAGTCACAATACTTTGGTATAATAAAGGTTTGAAAGAAGTATTTTACTTTGAAGACTATTTTGGTTCTGTACGAAAGAGAGGGTTATAGAAGGTTATTTGGAAATGGGGTAATTTGGGGAACCTGGACCAAAGGAAGGTCAACAAGAAGCTTATACAGCAGTAGATTAGAGGAAGGAGACAGGTCAGGTTATAAGCAGGCTGCCTGAGTTTGTGACTCCTGTGCTACAGCAGTTGAAGGGAAGAGGAGTGCAGTGTCCTGTTTAAAGCTTCTTGGCATAATTTCTCTTCTTCCACTTGCAGGACTGATGCATTTAGTGCTCAAAAAAGGGAAGAAAGTATGTTGAGAAGTGATTGCAGCTTTGGAGAAGACTGGGACACAGGGAAAGAGGAATTTGGGGAACACAAAAACTTTCGACATAAAAAGATGGTACAGTGGGTCTGAAAGTATGCCCTATCTATGGTAAATATTACAGACAGGAAGGCAGGTGGAGAAAAACAGCCAAAAAATGGTTGCCCTCTCCTGTGTTCAGCACATTGCAAATGATCTTCTCTGGAGCAGAAATAACTTCCTCATATGTCCCTCTAGTGTTTTTGTAAAAGTAAAGGCATGACCCTCAGCTGATAGAAATGATTAAAGCTCTGTTCATTTGTTCCTCTTGTGTCATGCTGGCTGGGGTTAAAAAGCTGCAGGGGAGAATTGGCCCTCTGGTGCTCCTCAGCGAGGAAAGAAGCAGCAGAGGTGGCAGGAGCCTTTCAAATGTGCTTTCTTTGGCAAGATGTTCGTGATACTCACTAGAAGGGTAACCACCAATTATACAGAAAGCACCCCTGGGACCAGGAGCTGGGCTAAGGTGACATAAACCAAAGGCTGTGTCCAGCCATCAGGCCACAGGCTCCCCATCTCTGAAGCAGTAACACCTGAAAATCAGAGAGGAAAATTATTTAATCCAGACCTTGAATGCCTCCCTGCTACGTACAGAGTACAATGGCTGTTCAGGAAAAAGTGTATCTTCGCCTTTCAAGGTTGTTGTTGTTCTCCTGTCAGTCCACTGAAGGTTTGCAGTGGTGGTACATGGAAGTGTGTGTTAGGGGAGAAGACTTGGCTGAAGAGTAAGGCTTTTATTTCTGATGTCTTTTGTTTGGGCATAGGAAGACACATTTTGAGAGCTTTCTGGTTCAAGATTTCTTGGTTTATGCAAATATGTACTAAAAAAAGCATGTTTTTTACCAGAGACACTGTCATTCCTCCCACAGTCGATTCCTGTACCTGGAGATCTTTTGCAGTACCTTCCTCTCAGGGGGAATATATTACAGCTTAAAGTGATACGCTTTTCTTTTAGTCTTTGCCAAGTGGTTGGCTTAGCTTTTGGGGTGAATAGTTTATTTAAGCAACTGGAGTAGGGCAGCCTGTGCATTTGCTCCAGAAGTTGCAGGTATTTAAGCACACTTTCGACCTTTGTATTTTAAAGGAATATTTTCCATCCTAGTATGAATATACAAATTTATCAGGATTTTGGCATTTGGTTTGGTTTTATTTTGTTTTTTTCTACAACAAAATTTTGATCATTAGCTGAAGGTATTCAGAAACATTTAATTCTTCAGTCTCTTCCAATTCCCATTAGTGATGCCCAGTTACATTACAGTAACATCCACAGGCCCTCTCTCTCTTTTGGTATCCCTATAAATTATTATATAACTGTAGAAATTACAAGGAAATAAGCTAGATATGACAACTTCTCCAACGAATAGTCTATACGATTGTCCCCTCAAAATGGGAAATTATGCTCTGCAGTGTAGCTGTGTTGCTTCCTTGGGCAGATTGATGGGCAGATTGGAACAGAAATGCCCCAGTGCCACATCTTCAGCTATACTCTTTGTCAGCGTTGATTACAAATGTGGGAAAAGCCTAAAATACCTGCCTCATTCTCCGTTACATGTGTGACTTAGAAGGTAAGGTTTTCAGTTTGTCGCTACCAAGATCACGTCTCCCATGCATGAAACATGTATGACTTCTCACAGTGTTACTTAATCTGAAACACTCCTTTTCAGCTAGCAGTTTGACAGGGACTTTCCCAGGCATGTGGTGTAGCTCAGATGATTCATTGCTTTTTGCTTCTCCGTTTATAGGGTTGCAAAATTCAATAAAACAGCAGTTCAGCTTTTAATCTGACTCAGTAGTTTGTGGAACAGCAGAACAATCAAGAGAGTCTTTAAGGCTGTCTTTGTCTTCTGAAATTAATTGCTTGATTTTTATTATGCACTTACAGGAATTTGTAACTGTCTTGGTGCGAGACCCCAGGATACAGAAAGAAGACTCGTGGCATTCTTACATAGACTATGAGATATTTATTCATGTAAGTATAAAAATATCAGAACAGATTCTTTGGGCTCTTATTGCTGTTTCTGTCCAAGCCAGGGCTGTCTTTGGGATATAAATGGAATTTCTGCTCTGGGTTGCTGGAGGCTATTACTGTCTTTTCAACAACTGGGATGCAGTGGAACAGGTAAGGTGGGTTTGCCAATGGCCATGTAGTAGGTCTGGCAGAGCTGGGGTTGAACCTAATGTGTTCACTTGTGCATTCCACAATATCTTGCCACAGACCATTCTTAGCTTTACTTATCAGCTAGAAGACTGTTACAGTCAGTGATATCTTACCATTACAGTAGAATGTTCAGGTATTCATGGGAAAACAACTTTCTTTTCAAGTAATTATCTGGTTATTTGTACTTTAAATTCTCCTCAGTTCTTTTTGCCAAGATATTTGGTTGCTGCAATGTGGTTGTTTTCAGTGTACCTTGACATTCATATTATGCTACTTTAGTGGTGCTTGGATGTGTGAAGTAATTGCATTTGGGTTTATGGTTGTAGTCCACCATATGTTAATGGGAGTGCACTTGGAATTACGGTGCTTTTGTGCCTTAAATCTGTCCTATACATAAATTTGTTTTCTTGATTGTTCTTTGGTGGATGACATATGGAAGGCGTTATCCCAATTTGCAAAATCTAGATCCAAGGATTTTAATTGGAGTGTAAAATAAAGGTATTTGAGAACAGCAGTTACATGGTTAATGTTTGGCACAAGACCAAAAGCATTTCCTTCCTGTGTGGAAGAGTTAAGCAGTTAGTGTAGGAGAGCAAGCAGTCAAATGATGACTTATTGAATGTCTGTGTGACAAGTACTTCTCTCCTGTGTGGCACTCAGAGTTGTGAAACTTTTAGGTTTGCAATGTGCTTCAAGTACTGGCTCCAAAGCAATTATATTTTTCATTTCTGGTAAATAGAAATTCTGTAGGTTTGGCAGGGTGGGTGCTGTATTACTGTTTCACAGACATCGGTGCCTCTGAACAAAAGTGTATTAAAGCTTTCTCAGCAATTGCTAAGTTGAGGAGATGTTGTTTAGACCAAATGTGTCATAATTCAACTCCAGCCAGCAGCTATGCACCACACAGCTGCTTGCTCACATCCCCCCTGCCCCGCCAGCAGGATGGAGGGAAGGGAATTGCGGGGGGTTAAAAGAGAGAAAACTCGTGGGTTGAGATAGGAACAGTTTAATAATCAAAATGTAGTAGTAACATTAATAATAATATTAAATAATAATTATAACAATGCTAATAAGGAAAACAGAAAAATAAATAAAACTGTAGAAAGACAAGCAATGCAAATGAAAAACGTGCTCAGCAGCAAGTAACGAATGCCGTGGCAGTCCCCAGCCAGCCTCCACCCCAGTTTATTGCTGAGCATGATGCCATATGGTATGGAACATCCTTTTGCTCAATTGGGATCAGCTGTCCCAGCTGTGTCCCCTCCCAAGCTCTTGTGCAGCCTGCTCACTGGTGGGGTGGGGTGAGGAGCAGAAAAGGCCTTGGCTGTGTGCAAGCACTGCTCAGCAGTAACAAAAACATCCCTGTGTTACCAGCAGTGTTTTCAGCACAGATCCAAAACACAGCCCCAGCTACTGTGAAGAAAATTAACTCTCCCCCAACAAACCCAGCATACAGTGTTACATGATCCAGCACTGGGCATCTCTGAAGCCGTTAAGCATCAACTCAGCTTCCTGCCACCACAGTGCCAGGGCTTTCAGAGACCAAGTCCCTAGGTCAGTCCTCCCACCCAGACTTCTCAGTGCACTCAAAGTATTGTGTCTGCCTGGATTTTAGGCCAGCTGAGTTCCCCTTCTACCCAGCTCTTAGAGCATTTATCTTCTTAAACTGTGAGGTATCCTGGGTGCTCCTCTATTCCAGAAGGCTGTCATCTTTGTGCTCTCTACAGTCTGCATCTTGTGGCTGGCTGGAGTTACGGCTCCTGACAGGCAGGGAGGGTAGGGTGGGCTGGACTGCAGGCAGTTTTCTCATGGAGTCCTGTCTGGTATGTGGCATTTCATCTAAATGTATGCTCCATGGGAAAATTTGGCAAAAGTATTTGATTTCCACAAATTGTTTCTCTTTTGATGAATTGGCATTTTCCTAGTGAACTAATAGTGTTCTGTGGGAAAATTTCCAAATGCTGATACTTGCCAAGAGCAGTCGCATTGGTTTCTTTGGTTTGATTTAAGTGGGACTGCATATGGGAAAAACTCTATGTAGCTGTTTGCAGGATGGTAACTAGAATAGCTAAAGATGATCCTTTTCCCCTGCAAAGATTGATGTTATCTGCTGAAACCTTTTTTTGAGGTCTATTTTTCCTGTTACTGTAAATTGCACTGTAATCCAAATCTCTTGCTTTTAAAAAGAAAGCAATGAAAAATATTTCCCTGAGAAGCAGTAGAAGCTGTCACCAGTCCTGTCTGAGGTAAAGCACAGTCCTTAACATAAATTGAATTAATGTCAATCTTCCCATTGGTGTCTCGGGCATTAGTACAACATCTTGGATGTGTTTTTAATACCGTGCCTGCACTTCAGCTTAAGCTGATTTGCAAAGTAAATGTTTTTTTATTTCCCAACAGACAAACAGTATATGCTTTACAAGGAAAACATCCTGCGTTAGACGGCGCTTTCGAGAATTTGTTTGGCTCCGGCAGAGGCTTCAGAGCAATGCAGTGCTTATGTGAGCAACTTTATATATGGCTATTTAATAATCTGTCAGTCATGGAGGGAAGGAGTGTTTCATCTGAATTCGGAGAACTACAGAAATCAGATCTGGAAAGTATCCTGTGTTTCTTACTAGCACAAGTTTATTCTGTACCATGCATTTTATGTGCTTTAGACCCAGAAGAATGTGGTTTGTACTGATAGCCTTTTCTTGGTGAGCCCCCCTCTAATTTGTAAGAGACTTGGTCTGTATTTTCTTTTGCTATGCACAGGTAGCAGAAATAACAATCTAGTGTAGGTGTTCGTACCTCCCCTTTGTTCTTCTTCAGTGTGCTTAGGTCTTGCAAGCAGCATGAAAGACCCAGCCAGACATGGATGCAGGCTTAACAACTGGAACAGAAAAATCAGATTAATTTATTTTCTGTTTTGAGGTGTGTGAGAAGCCCTTCAGTTTCTCAGCCTTGTGTTCCCAAATTGATATCAAGAGCTTCTGGAACATGACCCATGATTTTTACATGCTTGGGGTTGGCATTTGCTTACTACATTTTTCTCTGCTGTTTCACATTTGGTTTTAACTGTGTATTTTTTTCCTGTTTATAAAGACAGCTACCTGAACTGCCGTCTAAAACTCCCTTTTTCAATATGAACAATCCTCATCACGTGGACCATCGCCGTCAGGGTCTGCAAGAATTCCTGGAAAAGTGAGTACAGCCTATCGTAGAGATGTTGGAATTTTTATGAGCTCATCAGTCCCTGGTTTAAAATAGCTCATCTCTGGTACGTGAGAGCCACCGTGTGGTCATCTGTACATGCTACACGTTTAGCTCTATTTCTTACACTGTCATAATTCATACACGTGACTTCAGCTCTTCTGGTTATAAGGAGACTTCAGCTGGGGCTTTTCCATTGTGTTTCATTGCACTGATTATAGATAATAGGTTTATATTTAAATCACATTGCAATTGCATACTACGGTCGGGAGATCTTTCACCGTGATGCTGTTTCTATCTTTCAATAATGAGCTAGATGCTCTTGTACAAAGAAGAAAGCCCTCCCTTTATGTTCATGGAACATCAGTGTCTTTGTGGGCTAAACCTCTGTGAGCCTGGGAAAATTCTCTAGTGAGATCTCCTAACACAGAGCTTTCCTATAATGCAAATTACTTTGTTTACCAGTCGCACTAACATAAGTGAGCTCTAGCAGCTGTGACCATTTTCAGTGTAGACGCAATCTGTATAAAATCGTTCATCAGGCTGAGCTGGAGCCTGACCTGCATGACAAGGGAGTACTGTATGAGTTTCAGTACTGCATCCTTGAGTCCCACTGCTGTGACCACTTCACCTTCTGCAGTGGCTGAGCCCCTTTTGGTGTAATTTTCTGGGTTTTTTCTGCCGTTCTTGTAGTGCCCTGGCACTGCTGGTGTGAGAGCAGGCTGCTCACAGCTGCTGGGGCAGGAGCTGTGTGTACCTCTGCGGGCTGTCGTTAGCTGCTGCTTGGGGTGAGGGCATGGTGAAACACTGCAAGTAGAGACTATTCATCTTCTTTCCAGTCAGTGTATTATAAGCCTCCCTAACAGACAACAAATCATTGGTCCCGAGGTATATTTGTTAGGCTTAGCAGCTGAAGGCAGGGACAGCTAACTGCTGCAGGAATAATATTCTGTATGCAGTTATATAGGATCTGTGGCCAAAAGGTCAGCCAATAAATACTGGCTGAAGGCATGTGAGACAGGGAAGAGAAAGCAGAAAAGGATTCGAGTATTTTTGCACCTCAGGAAAGAGAAGCAGCGAAATGGAAGGGCTGTGCTCGTAGAAGCATGTCAGTGATAATATGAAGAGTGTGGTAGCTCAGGTTTCTGGGTCTGAACAGTTCTGTCTTAGCTGTGCTGCCCCATGGAGTAGTGCATTCCAAAAAAACACTCTCATTTTAAAATGGCAAAGAGGCCATTCTGGTAGCAAGGTGTGGTATATCAGCATCAGAAATGTTTACAAACACTGTCTGCACTTCAAAAGGCAAAACAGAAAGGTAGATTATCTTAAAACACATCCTCGTGCTCCTGTCTTGTGGGTGACTGTAGCTTAAATGGGTACTGACAGTAGACAAGGACAGCATGTGAAGAATTTCACCATGCTGCTGTTAGTCCAGGAGTGGGAAAACAGGCAACTCAATTGTAAGGTAATGATTTAAATGTTTGAACTTGAGTGCTAGGAAAGTGTCAGCTTTCTCTCAGCCCTGGGGAGTAGTTGGAGGAATTTTCAGAGCTTGTGCTGAGGTGAATTGGCCTGGCACCTTATGTGCTGTACCATTGCCCTCTGCTGGCTGGCCCCGCTGTGCTGCTGCTGCTGCTGCTGCTGCTCACAGAAGGCACCTTCCTATTGGCTCAGCGACGCTGCCATGATGCTTTCCCCCCCCCATTTTATGACTCTGAACCAAAGGTTATGATTTTTTTTCTCTGAAATTGAATTTGTGGAACTCCCTAACAAGAATGAATGTATAATATATATATACACACCTGTGTATAATATACAGGTATAATATACATATGTATGTAAAATATACACATGTATTCTGCATATATGTATGTTTTGTATGTACAATATGCATATGTTACATATATGTTGTGTATAATATAAACACTTGAGTTTACTGAAGCTCTGGGTCTGGATGCTACGCGTTCTGTGGGGTGGCAATGCCAGGTGTAGCAGGACCTTTCTGATACATTAGAAAGGGGGCATAACCCAAAACTGCGAAGCTGAGAGCTCCATTCAGCCCGGCAATGACAGCAGTCACTGTGAACAAGCTCACAGTCCTACTGGTGTTTCTCTGTGGCAGTGGGAAGAAATGGGATTGGAGCCTGTGTGGACCTGTCTTGGGAGAGGTTTGCAGGTAACATTTTTAAATGCCCACCTGTGATGCAGGAATCCCAGGTGTTACCAGAATCCAAGACATCTCTGAAAAGGGAGTTTAGATCTTTCAGAGTCTTGGTTTGTGCCCTGTGCCTGCTGCTGTATGACCAGATTGCTGTAGTGCCTGCCTGTGCAGGAGCCACATGCCTGAGAAGCAAGGATTGAGCAGCTGGAGGCTCTCTAGTGGTCAGCTTCTGGCCCTGGGAACACTTCCATATTGCCTATATGTGGATGGCTACAGAGTTCTCTTGTCCTTCCTCACTTCCCACTCCAGGACGAGTTAGCACAGGGCATAGTGCGTACTTAGAGCCTTTGTGAAGCCTCTCCGTGCTGAGCACGGTAGCGTAAGAATTAGGCCAACAGCTGGGAAGTTAAACACTAGACTTTGGTGAAATCTGGGAACAGGTGTCCCATTTTGATTTGGTTTTACTGCACAAATGCAGGGTAAGATCTACTTGTCTTACAGGTTATTATCTCTGAGTGATGAAGAGCTGTAAAGCTCACTTTTTGTCTGAGCATAATTTAATATTTCAAGAGGCCATTTGCATTAACGGAAGTCAGCTAGCCCCTTTTCAATTATGAATTACTTTGTAAGAATACGGAAAATTATGTGTTTCTCCTGCTAAGTATCCTCGTCCTTTGAGGATGCCTGTAAATTTACAGGAAAAGTTTACTCTTAAACTAGAGGTCAAAATTAAAACACTATCTTATAATTTTAGCTTTTGAAAGATCCTCTTTGCTTTCATGCCTTTGTAGATGTGTATGTCTAACTTTGGGATTTAGATTGCCTTCACAGAAGATCATTTGGGTTTGCTCATAAGAAAACTAATTAACAAAGCCATTTTGAATGAAGTTGAGTTCAATTGATGACTTTCTTTTTGTTTTTATATTTAATATAGTTGGATCCCAAAAATTTATGTGATTTAGGGAGAAGGATTACTCTTCAATTACTTTTCAGATATGCAGTTTATGATGGGGTGGAAGACATACTAAGAGTTTTGAGAAAGGAAACGCTTGGATCCACCAGGAATAGAGAGCATCCACAGTGTTGCTGCTCCAGAGGGCCATGCATTGGGCTTGCTGGGTGCTGGAGTGAGCAAGCCACCCAAAATTCATCTGCCTAAGGCAGAGCCACTTTCTGAAGGTGTCTGGTGTTTTGCCCCTTTCTTCCCACCTCCTTGCCTTTCCCACTGCAGTCCCACAAGCAGCAGCTGTTGCAGGGTCAGAGGTCTCTTCTGGAGGTGTCTCCACTGGGTGCTGTCTCGGGGACGTGGAAAGTGGGAGACTGGCTCCAAAAGGGATGGATGCCAGCTTGCCCCTGCCAGGGGCTCGGGCAGGAGCATCAGCAGCTGGAGGGCAGGTGGAACCACCTTGGGCAAGTGGCCAGGGAATGGCAAGTTGCCTCTTTCCAGTGGAGCCTTGCTGGTATTTCCTATGTGGTGAGGGAATAATGTGCAGCAGGCGCGTGTCGCTTAATCTTCTCCTAACCGCACGCATTATCACATACCCAGCAGTTGCTTCACAGTTGCTTGATATCAGTAACATTTCCTCCCTTATAAAAAGTGAAGGAGGAAACACAGTCAGCTTTTTTAAAGAGGAAACTGGGGCTTTGTTTGGTGTGGGCTGGGGCTGAGGGGCTGGATGCTCAATAGAGGGCACCACAGCACAGGCTGTCATCCCCCGCTTCTCAGCTCCTTGGGTTTTTCCCCTGCTCTCGTGATCTGATGTAAATGGGCAGAGTAAATTTGTCGAAAACAAAATCGGAGCGTTAACCTTCCACACACATTCAAGTGTGCATCTGTCATTGTATTAGGTTACAGTAGATACAGGAAATCTTTAGTTAGGATTAAGTTGTACTGTTCAGCCATATGTTGTTTTCTTCCAGCAGAACAGTGTATAATATACCTAATAAAATCATGTTGAAGAAAACCAGATTTTGGACTTTGTCCAAATAAGAAAAAACACGTTTTGTCTTTTGTAAATATTTTTGCCATAACACAGGAAAAGAGAAATATTCCTCATATAGTATCCAGCATTTCCTCAAAAATGACATTATTTCTTCTGGTTGTGAAGCGAAGATTTTCAGCCTTGCTTCTTTAAAGGTCTAGAGATCACGAGCATTTACTGAAAGCTTACAAACAAGGATTCACATGGCTGTGAATAAAAAATTATTTTATTATCTCTAATTCTAATGGAGAGCCTTATCCTGCAGCCCCCTTAATCACATAAGTAGTCATTATGCATGTGAGCAATCTGGCCAAGAGGAGTGAGATCTCTGACAAGTAATGACTACTGATGGGATCAAGACTTGCAGGGTTTAGCCTTTCGTTCTTCTTGCAGGCGTGCATAGAAGGTCTGTTGTTCTCTTAAATATGCTCAGTCAGTTTATAGGAATTATTACCGTGAGCCGTGACTCTTCCATTAGCGCGGTGGCAGCGAGTGCTGATTTACATCACTGTAACCACAGCCCTGCCTGGCACTGGCTGCAGTGAAAGTGTTGAAGAAGCACTGGGAGTGCTGCTGGTTGTGTCGAGACTGCGCACGCGTCCAGCCTCTGCGAAGACATCAGAGTGTTAATGTTGTGACACTCCTCCCTTCCTCTTGCCTTTTTAATTTGTTAGGTGGTGGTTTGCAATTTTTATTTTTAAGTCCTTGAAGCCAGGTCTACTTTTTAAATGTACAACCCTTCACACAGTGAGACCCCAGGACAGCAAAAGCCCCAGAGAGCAACTGCTATACCAGCACTTAATACTACTAGCACCATCTGGGGACAAATGTATGGGTATTCCCTTGAAGAAAGAGTATTTTGAACAGGAAAGTGTAACACCTATGGGTAGTGCAGAATTTATTTTTCATTTTGATTGCTTGAAGCATGCAATTAAAAAGCAGTCTAACTTGTTGGTTCAGAGGGGGCGGGAAAAGCTGGAGTTATTTTTTAATTAAGAGAAAACAGAAATTCTTCAAGGGTACGACCAGGTAAAAGGTGTTTGTATATTTGATTTCAGAATGGTTCTAAATGACTTGCAAAATGCAGTGAGTGTTTGGTCTCAATGTGAACACATAGTGAACACACACACACATAATACATGAGTATATGAGTGTGGGTGTGATGAGCTTTCTGAACATCTTTCCATTTCTGCGCCTTGGTTTCTCTTCACTCCCTTCACCTCCAGATGGCACTATGAAGCAGAAAAGAAAATTACTGTGAAATAATGAGTCCAATGTAAAGTAAAATTGGAAATTGAATTATAGCTGCAGAAAAAGGACAGTAGCCTTGAGGTCCTGATCAGTCTGTACTCTTATCACTTTTGTTTGCTGTTCCATGTGTTAGGTTACTGCTGAGTTAATAACAGTGCTTTAGCAGTTCAAGGCTTAGCAGAATTGTACTGGACATGAAATAAAGCTAAAATGAATTTGTGTCCAATATCATTGACATTAGTGCTCATTACTTCTCTGGTGTAATGCCTCAAACCATCTAAAATCAATTTTAAAGATTACCCGTTATTTTATAAAGAAAATAAAATACATTTCAAACAGCAACAGAGCTGTAAGTGTAGTGTAATCTCATGAACAGTTAGTTACTCGTGTTTTCACTGGTTGGCAGGAAACTTTTGAAGGTGCAGCAAGAGGAAAATCTGTGAAACTAAATGCCATTCACAGAATTTAATGACTTGGCTTTTTGCTGTGTTACTTGGCATTAGACACGCAAATGTTAGAATTGCAGAAATGTGCATCCCCTCATTGTGCCTGGGAAAAGCTGTAACTGTAGTTACTCTACAGGAGACTCCAGCACATTATTTTTCTTTTGTTTTTCTTTTTTTTTTTTTTTTTTTGTTCTTAAGAGAAGTAGAAGGAGAATATTTACTCCCTCGATTGCATAAACTATAAAAGTGGATTTATTGTCTGGAATGATACTTCTACTTTTTGGTGCAATGTTTGTCTTTGTTTGGAATGTGGGTTTATCACGAGTCAAGGCTGAAATCCTCTTTTAGTGGCTGCTGAATGATGGCTTTTCAAACTGTAATCATGAAGCTGTTGCTGTCAAGGTGTGTGGACCTGTAAATTCTGTTTTGGATCATTTTTACACAGTCTTTGCTGGCTTTTAGACTACAAAGAAGTTTTTTTGTCTGTTAATACATTACGCACATTGATTTTACAGATGTCTATTTGCTATTAAAATTGCGAGAATTTGGATTGGATTAAAAAGGCTTTCTCTAGGTATGAAAGTGTGCTTATTTTGAACTTCAGCAGAATCTGGTCTTTCTGAGACTCAATTTCACCTGCACCTGGTAGATCATTAGGGTTGTTGGAGACATTTCCTCATTCGAAGGTGTCAGAGTTGAAGTTGTGTGGTTGAGACTGTGTGTGTGTTCACCTAGGCAAGTGAAATGTACATGCACACAAGTATCTCGTGGTTTCATGTAGAGATCTCTTGCTACTTACTTAAATTTGTCAGATTTTTATAGGCTTGAATGAAGCCAGAAATCCTTTTGTGTGTTTATTAATTGTTATTGTAATGTTGGCTGCTTTAGAGAACAGTTTTCAAAACGTATTTGTGTTTAAAACATTACAGTCCAAATACACCATTAATCTTATTCAAGAGAAGGAACTAATCAGTTAGACTTTTCATTTTAGTCAGAGTACCTTTAAAATGCAGTATTTCTTTCTGCTCTTACTAGTTCTTACATTAATGTCATCTCTTATTTCCTCTTGCACAGCAATGACTTTTTTTTGGTAAAAACTGTAACCTAAATGGGTATAAACAGGTAAATATTGACTCTGAGTAGCGTTAAAGATATTTAAATAATTTTCTGTGGAGCATTCTTTGGCATGGTCATAGCCTCTAATGTCTTTATTCCATGAGTAAAACGACACACACAAAATAAAAAAGTTTCTTGTTAATCATTCTAGGATTTGCATAGTAAAGAATTCCTTCTTTAAAGAAATGTTGAAGAAAAGTTGCATATCTTTTCTTTAAATATAGTGATGATGATCCTCAATTCTCAGGCCTTGAAAAAGTCTCTCTACAACTTTCTGTGTTAATGGAATATATTGTATTTTGTTTACTGTTGTGTGTTTTAAGTAAATACTCTGTGCTAAATTTATTTGGAGACTTAATTTAAAATCTATATGAAACAGATTTTAAAATCCGTTTTTGAAAATAATAGCTGGAATTAAATAAAATTTAAGAGTCCTTGAAAACTATCTGCAAGTAAATGAAAATCAGTGTTCACTATTAATATTTTCATTCTAGCTTAAATATGTGCATATTTGTAACAGTGTAAATAATTTTGGCCAGTGTTGGCTCAGTTGTTGACAGGTATTCCAAAGTCCTGATGTTGCATATGTATGAAGTCTGTTCTGCCTACTCACTGTCCCTCTACACACTTCTCTTTTCCACCAAACAAATCGGTGACTTGTAATTTTTATAAAAGTTTGGCTATTAAAAAAAAGAGAGACCAAATTTTTGTAAGAGTATATGCCTCCAACTGCCTAAAAATCATTAATTGATCCATGTGGTAATAGCAGATGGTTAAATGGAAGAAATGTCCTTGAAGTTATTCTAATAGCAGATGTGTCTAACTATTAGCTTCATGTTTTTACTCACCTAAAATTCCAAATAATGTAATAAGAAAGTAACACGCACCTAATCATTTTAATATGTTCATTGCCTTCTGTTACTGATTTAGGATTCATCTGAAAACTTTAAAAGCAGGACATCATTTAGAATTTGTTCTGGGAAAACACTTTAAAATATATGTGTGTGTGTGTGTGTGTGTGTGTGCAGGTTATATATAAACATTTGCCTTTTTTTTCTTTTTCCAGGATCCTACAAGATGTTTTATTGCTTTCAGATAGTAGGCTTCACCTCTTCTTACAGACTCAGCTAAGCCCAGAAGATATGGAGGCCTGTGTGTCTGGACAGACCAAATACTCTGTTGCTGATGCGATTCACAGTTTCGCCTCTCTGAACAGACGTTTTCCTATAGAAGATGAAGAGAGAAAAAAAGGAAAAAGCGATGCAGACTCTGATTCAGAGAGGTGATTTCTGTATATCCTTACTTTCTGAGATTATATATCCATACATACACACGCACATGCTTCACTTTTTTGTTGATGTAATACTAAGATAATGAAAAAATTAATTGACTGAGATTTTATTGAGCTGTGACAGCTCATCATAGAAGTCTTCACACACACCTCCACACTGAATTAATGAATGCAGTAGAAATTCAATTATCTGCATTCTGATTATGTGAATTTCATTTAGTCAGACTTGAATTATTCGCGTTTAAATTATCTTGCTAAAAAAATATCCAACTGCACTCCAAATGGCTAATTAAAAGTCCAAATTTCCTGTCTCTCTTTGTGACTGGAGATAATTAAAGTTCTCCTCTGTTACTCAGGCTTTGAGTGTGTTGTGAAAACCAATTTCCTCCTTTTATTTTTTTTTTTTCTCCCCCCCTCTCCCCTTTTCTGCAGTTCATCCTCCGGGCTCGGACCTAGTGATGACAGCATTTCATGTGGATGTAAACCAAGCCCAGCTTCTGAAGAATCATGAAAAATCATTCCTGTATTGCTATCTTAAGGACAGTACAGAGCAGTTTCTGCTTTGTTTACTGGTTACGTGTACCTCACAAACAGGGCTGTCTGGTAACGTGTACCTAAAAGACCCATCGTTAATGCAATCATATGTCCTTACAAAATATTGAAAACAGACCTCAATACTATCTTTTTGGTGATTTTTTTTTTTTTTAATGTATCTTGATGCAGGTCTACATGCTACCTATTTGTGTTTGTGACTATTAAAATCTCAGTATTGGGTAAGTCATGCTGTTCGGACATATGTGGCAGTTAAAATATTTCCCTCAGTGAGTGCATGTCTCGGATTTGAAAAATAAAGCTAACTTAATTCCTCATCTTAAAAGCTGCTATATCGTATCAAACATATTCAAAGCATCTTTTAGTAATTTGCATCAGAGAAGTTTCATCTTTAGAAGTCACTTGACATTGGTGATGAAATTACACACCCCACCAAGGTACTCACTTTTTAAAGTAGCTCAGCAACATCAGCAAAACAACATTTGTACAAACTATATGCTGCTGACAATTTGAGATATAAATACATCTTCCTCTGGTCCTTCTGTAATGTTTATGGAAAGACTGGTTTTATCATGCGTAAGTACTGAAGGCAGAAATTCTTGAGCATGGTTGCTTAGAAGTTTAGAAATATAAATAAAAATTACATAATTTCTAGGCTTGCTGGAGATTCTCAGCTCCCGGGCAATTATGGATACTCATTCCCAGAGCAAATCCTGGATGAGGTCCATTGAAACTAATGGCTGAATTTTGCATTGACCTCGCTAGGGCCAGGATTTCACCCGACATCTTTAACTTTAGGCATCTGTATTTGAAGATGCTGGTAGAGGTGTTTTAGTTCAGCAGCTGAAATGGGGAGTATCTCCCTCTCTGAGATTATGATAATCACACAGCTCTAACACCCTGCATGGATGTGGCCCTCTCCACTCTCCGTGAGTAACAGGAGCTGCTGATTTCATTGTGGCTGTAGTTAACACGTTGGAATATTGACTTTTTCACAAACAAAAGGCAGGCTTGAACACAACTTCTTAACCACCAACACTTATTTTGATTAAATGTCAGTTTTGCTCTTTATTGTTCACAGCAGCTGCGTAGTGTCTTGTCCCAGATTCTGTCAAAGGAATATGTTTCACTGTGGTGTTGTATTTATATTTGACATTTAACTGCTATTAAAAAGAGCTAGGGGGTCTGATCACCCTAGCAAAGCTCTCATTAACTTCAGTGCAGTAGTTACCGGCCTAGAAATGGATATAAATACATGCCTTTTTTATCTCTTCCTTTTTTAAGAATTCTGTGGTTACTTTCAAAGAAGGAGCATTTTAAATTTGTGAATTACAGAAACAATAGATTATTAAATAGACAGCTAGTAAGGGGTAACATAAACATGTGTGGGCATGCTTTTTTAAAGCATCCAGCTGGGAATGTGTAATTTTAGAAACAGGTTTTAATAGCCTGAGAATAACATCTCTTAGCTAACTACTTTAAGCCACTGTATTTTGTTCATGGTAGCACTTTGTAAGATAAATATCCATGTTTCTTTTTGCTCGGTCTTACTGAATTGCACAAATGTATCTATTCACCGTCTCAGCTTGTGTGTGAGTTAGCAGCAACGCTATTTTTAACGTAAAAGTGATAATGTTTAATTAAAGCAACAAGTTATCACTAAAAGTAGCTTAAAAATAGCTGTTATTGCCAGGGAGAGATTTTGGTTACTTGATTTTTTTTTCTATTTTTTTTTTTTTTAAGATGGCACATTACAAAAAAATTGTTCAGCAAATTTATTTAAAAGATGAGAAGGATAATAAAACCAAAAACTGGAATAATGCTGAGAAGGATATTAATGTTTTTATTTAACACAATGTAGGTTTTTCTTCTGTTTTAAAAGATTGAGCTAAACTCTTGAAGCACTTTACAGTTCTGGCTTACTAACACATCCTCGATACCTGACAAAAATTATAGAAACACAAGGTTTGGAGAGCCTTTGTGGCTGATTTTACTTTTTAATTCTAGGAGCTTATCAGTACGCCAGCGAGTGTTTTCCAAATGAAGATGTTTCTGAAATAAATATCTGTTTTCTAATAGCTCTATTGTTGTTCTCTTACTTTCTTCGTCATCCTGTTAAAAAAATGTAAGACTACTATATCTTTCTTCTCAGCTTTGACAGAAATTTGTTCAAATATTTATCTTTTGAATGTTGTTTGTGTAGCTAGTGTTACTGGAATTTTTCTTAGTAATGGGGGAGGGAAAGTACTCCATGCTCTCTAGTATGTCTCCTTCCTGTATCAGCTGTATATAACCACATATAAAGGCTTTAAGGCATTTTGTTTCATTCTAACATTAAATGTAACTGTTACAAGCATAAATGTTAAAAAAAAAATTTTAATGTCTTTTGTTACTTTAATGGTTTGGTAATTTTTCAACACTATGACATACAATTTGATCAGTTGATCGCTGGTATTTTGATTCTCATTTTTTAGTTTTGAATAATGCTGACATTTCCTGCTAGCTTTTTTCTAAAAACAGGATAATACCTAATTTATAAATTAGAAGCAGAAATCAGATTACATTATATCTAATTGCGATAATTCTGCATTCAAAAGCTTTTCTTCATCTTTTGCTTATAACTTTATATCCTCATTTTTATGATGATTTCTTAAAAGCTTTTAAGTAATTAAATAAAACAAGTTACTACTTTCTAGCTCATGTTTAAACCTGACAGTAAGGTTTCCTTTATTTCAATATCAATATCCTAATCACTTTATGACTTACCATGTGTAATTTACTCTTCAGTTATTTTTGCAATATGAGTATGTATATATATATAAATATATGTATACATATATATATAGTATATATATGTGTAGATATATATACACACTGTGTATACATACACAATCTGTTGTGTTTGGGTTTTCACTTCTTTACATTTTCTACAAAAAACATAGCAAAGGAACTCCAGAAAGATGGTGTATTTGGAATGAAAATTGGTGTTTATATCACAGTGTATTTCTGTAAGCACTGAGGAAAATTTATACTCTAAATCCCACACTGCAGAACAGTGCAAACTTCGGTGTCCATGTCTTTTTTTGACAGGCGACATACTGAATTTGTTTTCCAGATGAATATTTAAATTTTATGTAATTATTATGAACTATTAAAACAAAAAGTGTTTGTGACTGTTACACACGGTATGGATAGGAAGAAGAAACCTGGCATGCTCCTGTGTCGTTTCCCTGTAATTGCAGGACTAGGCTCAGGGCTAAGGAGCGGGGGCTTTACCTTTCTTCCCTAGCTTTTGCAAGGTTGCAAAAATGTAAATAATAATTTCCAGCCTCAGGCTGATTCTTTTCACGAATGGCCTAAACGCTTTAGGAAAGACACAATTATTCTCTGCTTCGGTGTTAAAAACGCGCTAAAACGGGTTAGGTCTCTTCTTTGCCTTCTGGAACAAAACCTCCTTGGAAATTAATTCAAGTGGCCTTGTAAAACAGAAACTGAACTGTGGCCTTTGGGGTCGCTTTTGACTTGCGGGGCGTCCGTGGAGGCTCCGCACCCGCGGCTGTGGGTGCGTGTGCGCCCGCAGGAGCGGTCCCGCAGGCGGGCAGCGGCAGCGCCGGCAGCCCGCGGGGCTCCGCCGCCGGAACGAGCGGCGAGCGCGGGGCACGACTTAAAAAAGGGGGAGAGGGGAAAAAAAGAACAAAACAACGAACGGGGGGAAAAATAAAAACAGGAAGGCAGCATCCCAGATCGCGCTCCCCGCTGCGCCCCGGCCCGGCCCTTCCTCGCGCCCTGCCCTGCCCTGCCTTGCCCCGGGGCCGCGGAGCGGAGCGGAGCGAGAGCCTTACCTGGGGCCGCCGCGCTCTCCGCCCCGCTCCGCCCCGCGCCCGGCGGCCGCTCCGCTCCGCCCCGCGCCCGCTACTCAGGAGCGGGGCCGCCCAGCCTTCATCCGGTAACTCGTGGCAACCGCAGCCCGTGGCAACGGCGGAGGGGGAGCCGGGGCGGGGGCGGCCGCCCGCGGTGCCGCAGCGCTCCCTCCCTCCCTCCCTCCCTCCCTGCCTCTCTCCCTGCCTCTCTCCCTGCCACCCCCGCGGAAGGAGGCGGCCGCGCCCGCCCGGCTCCGCACCCCACAGCGGGGCGCCAGGGGGCGCTGTGCGCCAGCGGGAGGTGCCGCCGGGCGGGGCGGGGCGGGGCCGGGGCGGGGCGGGCGCCGGGAGCGCGCTCCGCGTGCGCGGCTCTCCGCGGGGGCGGCCCGGCGTTTTTTGGTTATTTCTGGGTTTTCCTGCCCGCCACCGGCTCCCCCATCCCTGAGCCCCTTCCGCAGCCGCGCAGCTCTCAACCGGGCGGAACAGGAAGGCGCCCGCCGCGCTGGGGATGGGCACAGCCGGTGTAGGGGGGGCTGCACCTGCCGCCCCACAGGGAAGCCCCCGCCGCCCCCCACGCACCGGCCCCCACGGCTCCGCCGTATTTTGAAAGTACACGTTACTATTAATTAATTAATTTATATTTTTATACAAAAGCAATTAGGGCCCAGCGCAGAGCCCCGGCGTGACATTTGCCGGCCTCGGTGGCAGGCAGGCTGCTCTTAAATGGCGGCCTTTCTGCGGAACAGCAAGAGCCAAAAGGCCTGGTGTCACCCAGTTATGTAAGACACAATCTCGCCTGAAAATGCACAATGAATCGGGAAGGATTTATGTAATTAATTGACCAGTCTTAACCTGTTATCGTGATGTAAGGAATTTGGAACTCATTAATTTGGGCCCTGACAGATTTCATATTAGAGCTGGCAAATATGGATTGAGCCTCTTATTCTTGTAGCAGCTGGAATTTCCATGACAGTGAGGATTAGTGAAGAAGACCTATTGCTCAAGTCAAACTGCCTCTTTTGTAATCAGCAGCCCTGCTCTGCATTAAAGGGGTAATGGGAAAGAGAAAAAAAAATAAACACAGAGAGGAAAAAAAAAGATAAATTTATTCATGTATGGAGCAGAGCAAGGGAGGGAGAAGAGGGATGCATCCTGGACAGCACAGGCACCAGAGTGGGGTTTTCCCAGCTCCGTGGCAATGAAAATGCCACAAAGGCAGCCCTGGGGTGATGGAAAGTGCCTGGAGGACAGGTCTGTACCATCACCATGGGCCTTGTTGTCTCTCGGGCCCACCTTCAGATGGACCCTCCCAGGAGCCACTGAGCACTTGGGGCCACAGTGTCAGAGTTTCTGGAAACAGGGTCTGAGCTGCCAAGAGCTGAATGGACTTAAGAAAAGAAGGGTTTGGGTCATGATCCTGGGGAAGGCAGGACTGGGAGGTACCTGTCTTTCAGCCTGGACTGTGACACCCTCCCCTGTGGGGAAAAGGATGCTCAGGGTGGGTGAGAGCTAGGTGCAAGGACAAGGACAGGCCTCCATGCAGCCACGGCAAGGATGACTGCACATGATATGCCTCAGCTTCCCCAGTACAAAGACAAAAGTTAGAAAAGTCCTTTTGTCTGCTGGTTTGTGACAACCTCTCTGTTTGGTTTTTCATGGTGCCTGGCTGGGGAGTGCCCTCATCCCATTATCATTTCTTGGCATTGATGTGGTTGCAATAACACTGAGTGCAGTCTGTATGGAAACAGTCTACGAGCTTACATTTTCTCTCCTGGCAACCTGTTAATGACTGCCCTGGTAGTGAATACAGTTGTTAGCAATGACATTAAAAGGTTTTCATGAGGCATCATCATATTTCTACATGCTAAGTGTTTACCTATTCTTGTGATAAATGCCATGCAGAGATGGAGGAGTGTTTTTCCTTTTCTCATTTTTTCCTTGCTTTATGCCATTTGGCAGTTGAACATTTCCCCTTCACAATTGCTTAGATCCACCATTTGCTGCTGTGAGGAGAAGTGAAAAGTCATAAAACAGGTATGGACAGTAAAACCACAATTATTTGCAAAGACCAGAAAGTCAAATGCACATTAAAAATAAAACACAGCTAATAAGGTCTATGTGCCTGTAATCCTCTGGACATCTTTGACCATATACATATTGGCCTTGATGTCCATCATTGTGTTGGGATAATTAATGAATCCTGGCACAAAATGTGAGTATCCAGTCCTAAGTTTGGGCCAGTAATTTGGATCATAGCTTTGATCTCCTTGATGTAAAAAAACCAAAACAAACAAAAAACCCCCAGACCAATAGATTGCAATTTGTTCTCCTTCAAAGAATGTATTTTGTCTTACTGTCTCCTAATATGTTAAAAAATCTTCACATGTGTCAACTATCTCACATTTTCCCAAAGGTAGGGAATAATTTATCTTTTACGATGGTACACTCAACTCAACCATTGTCTCACTCAGTTTATCTTTGCTTTTCCAATGATCAGGAGCAGCAAACCACCCAGGTACCGCTGCAGGTATAGGTTTTGTTCAGATGTTCCTCTTGTTAAAATGTTGATCAGGCACAGCTAATTTCCATGTTAAATGTGTCAGCATATGTCTGAGTTTAGAATTATTTCAAACAGCAATAAAAAACATTTTAAAGTTTAAATGGATACTGTAATTACAAGTATTTGCACGTTCTCTGATTTCTTCCCATGGTTGTATTTAAAATATGCCTGCGTGGTAGAACTTTCCTGTGATACCCATGATTTTGAGTGCTTGCAAAATTACTTCTAGTGTTTGCTCCTTTTTTTTTTTGCTTGTAGAAAAGAAAACAGTCATCAGATGAGATGAATATTTTTGTCAGATTCTTACACTATTTTTATTTTTTGATGGTTAACCAGAAAGCAAGGAAAAAATTTTACAGAAAAAAGCCGCAGTTAAGCCTTCTGAACAAAAATATATTTGCTTCAGATATTTTGTAAGTTACAACAATAGCAGAGGACTGTTTTAGTTTTTGTGCAAATACTAAATGAAAATTTCACAGTAAAAGTGGTTAAGACATATCAAGCACCGATTCAGTTGAAGTCAATGGTAAAAACTTTGTGCTGCTTGTGCTGGGGGTTAAAAAATTCTGTTTTCTGAATGGCACTGAGATTAAAAATGACATTCTTGTTGGAACCAATAGGTGGCCTTTTTGAATGTGCTGTAGTAAATTTTTTCCTGGAAACAGAAAAAGATTTGCTTTGAAGTAGAGAATGTCTTAAAACAGTCATTTTCAAATACAGGGATTTTTTTGTTTGTTTCTGAAAGACAGTAGAGAGATGAATTTATGGATTTATTTCCTATTTTTGTTGTACTTATGTTAAGTCATGAGTCTTCATAGGCTCATAGAATGGGTTGGGTTGGAAGGGACAATAAAGTCCCAAACCCCTGCCATGGGTAGGGACACCTCCCACTAGACCAGGTTGCTCAAAGCCCCTTCCAACCTGGCCTTGAAAACTCCCAGGGATGAGTTGTCAACAGCTTCTCTGAGCAACCTGTTCCAGTGTTTCACCAACCTCACAGTAAAAAATATCTTCCTTATATCTCATCTTAACCCACCCTCTTTAAGTTTAAAGCCATTTCCTTTGTCCTAAGTGATCAATAATAGTGATGATAAAGTGGACTACAAAGTCTATCCTTTCTTTTTTCATGTTCATGTTTTCAAAATGCCATATATTTCCAGTTTCTAAGACCTCTCATAAGTTCTTATTTCCTGTTACTTCACAGTTAATGAAAATGGTTTCAAAAGAACAGTATCTCCTTGTGCTTCGGAAAGGGAGTACTTGTGATTTTTCTGAAGTCACTCCTCTGAGCCAAGCTCAGAAATCTTGATTTTTTTTTTTTTTATTTCCTATATAAGCAATACATTCTTAAAAGGTTTCTGCAAGGAAAAGGCAGTCAGCAGTTATAGGTGGCCAAGCCTCTTAAAAGCCTGGGTCAGATGAGGGTGTTAAAAACCTGAAAATGCAGCCTGAGTTCTTCATAACACTCCTCACTTAGGCCTGGATGAGGTGTTTTAGCAGCTCATTCTCTGACCTATGCATTTCTGGACACATGATTATTTTTTGGAGTTGGTTGGCTTTTTAGAAATTTTGGGCTTGTGTTTTTATCCCTGAGTGGGGATAAAAACAGCCACTGTAGGGCTGAGAGCTGGGCAGGTCTCCTAGGAGAGAGGCACCACCCTATTCCTGTCTTGTCCCCGCAGTCTAGTTTCAGCATTTGCTGCTGGCCACTATCCAAGAGCAGATTCAGAGTCACCGGACTGCGGTTTGACCCAGTTCTTACTTTTCTTGAAGGCAATGGCTGTCAGGTAGTAACACAGAACTTGGTCTGGACCCAGCATTCATCCCATGAAATTGGGCTTTAATTAGAATCCTCAGTGTGGGACAGGAGTTCACCCACAACGTTCAGGGTTCCTGTGTTCCCATTTGTGTCTGCACAACACTTTTTACTTTCGATGGTCATTTGAGGGCTTTGTGTGTTGAATTATGAGACTGAGCCACTAAAAGTGTGGGGAGAGCTTTTCTTAGAAGCTGATACTGACCTAGGGAGTTTGGTTCCTAAACAAATTTAGTTGCTCTTCCTTGAAGAAGCCCATCACTCCCCTGATGTACAAGAGCCTTGGAAGACCTGGTCCTAGGACAGAAAAGGAACCGTATGAATGTCCGCCTTGGGACATTCTTGTAGCCCCGAGAAATAACTTTGTTGGAAGAGTAACCTGTTTATATAAGATTGCTTCTTATTTTTTGCTAAGAAATGCCATCTAAGTACTGCTTATATGAATCTTCTATTTTATTACTGTTTCCTGCTCTCTAAAAGGCTCAAGACTCTTGCTGCATCTAATGATCTACGGCACTGGGAGAGGAGGTGGGATATGAGTGTCCATAAAAATGCTGCCAATTTGGTCACACACAAAAAGAAGTCTGAAAGCAAGTTCAGCTCCTGGATAGCTTGAGTTTTGCTGGGACATCAACATCCACCTTGGCACCAGAGTCTACGCATCATGGGCTGGATATAGGAAGTTAATAATTTGTCTGTGTTTATGATAAAGCTTTCCTGTCCAGAGTCTCAAAGTCTTTTGCGATTAGGAATTAATTCAGCCTTACAATAAACAGGATCTACTATTTTACAGCTGAGGAAACGGAGGAACAGTGAGATGGCCACAATGATGTACAGGGCATGTCTCTCAGATGAGGAACAGTGTTCCTCCTGCTGCTGGGCTCCACTGCATTACCTGCTGGGAGGGACAAAGTGCCACACTCCTTGTGAAAATCTCACCCCAGCTATCAGCACAAAGCACTCCAAAGAGGTAGCAGAGGGGTCCCAGTTTTTGATGTTTGACTTGAAACACCTGAAAAGGTTTTGCTTTTTACTTCCCAGCACTGTGCACTCTGGCACTTGGAAACCAAACTCTCTCTGGCGTCTATTGCATTTGAAAATTTTGGGCTTATTATCTTTTGGGTTGCAGCATTCATTACAGAGTTTTATGTCTATTTTGGAAAAAGAGAGTTACTCACTCTTCTCACTAATTATAAAAATAGGAGGTGAGAAGAGAGAGGTAATTAGGGTACCTTGTTTAGCTTGGTTAAATAAGCAGCACTGACAGGATTTTCTCTGAGGGACACTTGCAGAAGTGCTGCGGTCTTGTTGGTATTAGATGGTGTTATCATTGGAACTGGACTGAAGGAAGCAGAGCTGATGTTGACTAAAAAGTATAGGAAAGATTGATTTTGGCCAGATCTTTCAGTCTTTACTCATTCATCCATGACACTAGTTATTAAAACAATTTGGGACTGCTAGCATGAGTAAAGACCATTGGTGTTAAGTGAGTACTGCAAACTTCTTTTTCCAAAGTTGTGTTGCCTGTTCAGCTGATTTCAGCAGACCTCCTCTCCATGTGAATTTATTTTGCTGGTGGGATGTATGACCTGGCCTTTCATAAGTAAAAACAATCCTCAAAAATTGACATAAAATGCAAGCATTATAGGTAAATATAATTTTCTAGATTACAACAACCCATTTCATTAAATCCAAGCAGAATCTTTTAAGGTTCATATTTTGCTTTCTGACCAGATCTTTTTTCTTGGGGTGGTGACAGAGACACTTCACCAAAATGCTCTGCAAGCTTATCCTTAATTCTGTGTTGTTTGTAGAAAGTGATGATGACTTCTGAGCAGGAGATGAAGGCTGTGCCAAGGACAGGGCATTGTGCTGTTCCTGGAGCTTTACTGGCTCTTCCCTCCCACTTTGTTCCTTACTAATCACAATGGCTTCCTACAACACATTTATCAGGGCAGGCCACTGCCTGTAAATACGAGAGTTTTTGTCCTTTCCAAAAGCCAGAAGTACAATGTTATCTTTCCTCTTTCCCACAGAAGAGAGCTGTTAGGAAATTCCTTGGTTTAGTTTGTCCCTCCTTGTTCCTGGATAATGTTGGAGCCATTGTAAAAAGATGAGGCTTATGTTTCCTTCTGAAGATGGCAAACTCATTGATGCTTTGGATTGATGAGCTGAATGTTCCCTGATGCATTGCATCCTGTAAGCAGAGTATTCTGGGCTACTTCAGGGCTTAGAAGTCCACAAGGAATTTGGCTGGTCTGAGAACTGAGTACTTGGTATTTTTCTGGGTGCAACACAAGGAAGCAGAGATCTGAATGTTAAATTTAGTGAAACATGATTTGGGGGGACAGATCATGGCGGTGGTGGTGATGTGCTTGCACTAATTCATAACCATCAGCCTCAGCACCCCCTGAAATTTCTTTGACGACAGGACCCAAATTCCCCTGTGGGAACAACTCAAGAAGGAGACCTTAAAGATTTGTCTTTGTAAAGTGAATTGCTGCTCCTAAAGAAGGTTCCTCTGGCAGTTCTCAGTTTCTCTGTCTGCCATAGCAGGGAGGACATGAAGGGGCCCCTGGCTAAAGCTCTCCTGACCTAACAAGGGCTGTGGGTGGTGTCAGGGATGTCAGCAGCAGGGGAGTCAACTCTCTTGCTCATTCCCTGTTTTTTTATGTGGTTTTGCCCTGCCTAAATTTCCCCTTAGAAAATGGTGCTTTGGAGCCTGCTGAGAAATGTGTGCTGAACTCTGCCACTTGAATGCATGATGGTTTGCAGCTCCCCTGATAGATCTGAGAAGTTCAAGCTTCCCTCTCAGTTATGCAGGTATTAATACTGTGCACATGCAGAAACTCCACAGACAGATAAAAGATTTTACTTCTCACCAGTCACAGATTAAAAACCAAACCATCCTCACTTACAGAAGTCATCCCCTGGGGTCAGAAGAACCATTTGTGTTAGCAAGAGAGGTGAGACCTCCCAAGATGTGCCAAAATGATCCTGAGATGAAATTGCTCCACTCTTCCCAGGAGGGCCCATAGCATCTCGCAGGGTCGGCTCCATAAATTGAATGTTCTTCAGGGCAAGGACCTTGCCCTCCGATTTGTCTGGGAAGAATGTGTTCGGGGTGCCATACCACAAATAATAAATAACTGCTTTGGCTGCTGCCTGGGCTTGGGATTATGAGTCAATTCTCCCTCCTGATTCATTTCTTGTTCCGAGATACCAGCAATGCAATTTTACTGGAGTATGTCAGTGCTGGTGTTAGTCCCCTGCTCTTCCCTTGCTCACGGTAAGGCAGCTGTCATCTCCTGTCTGCAGCATACTTTTCAGCACTGAGGAAGAATATTAATAAGATTTCCAAAAGGCTTGCTGCCACTTTTGGTGGAAAGGTTTCCTGCAAAGAATATGCAGCAAAACTCCCAGGAGACAGACAGAGAAAACCCTCCCACTGAGAAGAGCTGGTGTCATCCAATTTCATTGTCTCTGTGTCACCGCCACACCCCTGTGACTCTGACACACTGCTCTGTGCTGCCCTAGCTTGTGCAGTTCAATGTAATTTCCTTGGTTGAACATCTTTATTTTAGAATTGTAACAAGGTATTAACTAGTTTCCTTATGCCTAACTGTTGGCTGTTTGCTGTTTAAGTAACAGTCTCTTTCCTGTTCAGGTCAGCTGGATTTTTGCTTTTACCATTTGATTTTGCATCACATTTAAAAAAAAAAAATAAGCAACCTTATATGCCATATTTCCATGCAGGTTAAGTGTTTGGGTTGCCAACAGTTCATGTGACAAGGAAACCAGCAATACCCCTCGTCAGTGAGTAACAAACACACGTAGTCCAGCAGTCAAGAAAAGAAGGACATAGACAGACAGAAGCCCAATATTAGCCGATGAGGCCTGAAGTTTAGTAGATGTGATTCTTCTGGGGGAGCTGGCAGAAGTCAGTGTTACTATGAAATTGCTAGGAGTGCCCTCTGGAAAGCAGTGGGCAGCCCTGTTGTGGTTTCTGAGCTGTATCTCGCTGCCATTGCTGGCGCTGGGAGGTCCTGAGTGTGGCCACCCCTGCCCTGCTCTGGCACGACACTCTGTGGTCCCACTGCCCTTTGCCAGGGGACACCTTCCTCTCCATGAGCAGCTCCGGTACCTTGTCAGGCTGTGTCTGCTATCAGCAATCAGGAGACAGGCTGCCTTTTCCAGGTCTGCTCCTGAGAACACTCCTTAAATGCAATCTGGGCATCCTCAGTAAGCCAGTGGACATAAGCCGGGTTGCTTTCTAAATTAAGGGATCGAGTGCAAAGAAAGACGGCTTTTAATGTAGAAAACCCCCCTTAATGTTAGTCTTTGAAGAGCTCCCACTAGATGATGGCAATCTCAAGCCAATCCAGCAGCTGCATTTGCAGGTTTTGACCTTTGTTATTTTTATCTTCTTTGGGTTCAGGGAGACAACTCTTACATGGAATTAGGAGTGAGCTGTGAGCTGGCTCTGTATTTTTAAGCAGATGTTCATCTGCTTGACCAACAGATTTCCATCCTTTTTATTGCTCATTTATGCATCACGTAGATATAGTTATATAGTTGAACAATCGTAATACTTTAGAAAGTTTGACTAATATATCAATTGCATCATCCAGACATAAATTTTTATATGGAACAGTGATATTGCTTTGTGTATTCAAATAATATATCCCTAACTACTGCGTAAGGCACACTGAGGTTTTGTTTCATTTTGTTTTCAGATTGAAACCAGGAAGCTAATGTACATGAGTTGGCCTGTTCTGAATCTTTGTCATCTTAGACAGCCCTGCTTATTGCCAGCTCATTTCACAGAGATCTATTTCAAATCAACTCATAAATTATTAATAGTACATGTGTAGGTCAGAGAGATGCTAACCCTGACAATCACACCCTAATATTCTCTCTTTAGCATCAGAAATAAGAAAGGAGATGTGAATAATCAATATTCAACAACCATGGTACATCTCATACAGATATGGTATATGCACTTAGAAAAAAAAAAGCCCACATCTTTGCAAAACTTGTCAGGCTGGCATTAATCTTGCATGATGAATAATGTGGCAATCTATGAATTTTTAACACCTTTAAAATGATAAAATTGTGGAATGTGATATCCAAAAGTAAATTTGTTCAAATTGGAGAGTATTTTTGATCAAATGGAGATATTGAATAATGTGTAGAGAAATATTTAAACATCAATTTAAATTGCACAGCAGGCAAGACAGTTTGTACAGGTTTGTGGCTGGGAGCAGCTTTCCGTCACAAATAAGGCGCCTGCAGATTTAATTATAACTCAAAGCTTAAGCAGTAACTCTTCTGAGAAGAGCCCCAACTCTGGAGGCCCTGAGCAGTTCCCGGGGCTGTCTGGCAGTGCAGGAAAGGCCACATAGCTCCTTGCCTTGCCTGGTTCCTGCTGTGCAATGCCCTCTACAGAAAACGCCACCAAACTCGGAGGAGGACACTTCCAGAGAGGATGTAACACAGCAGCAGAAAGGGGCAGGGGCAGATTTTCACCTTTTATTTGCAGCAGGGCTCCCCCATGAGCAGGATCAGGCCCTTGCTCAGCTGATTGTGCTTGGTGGGAGAGGGCAAGTTCGGGTTTTCAGTCTGGAAAAAAATGAACCACTAATACCTAGAAAATAATGGGATGGATACTGTCCTACTTGAAGTTCAGTACAAATTTGTTGTCGACATTCATGGGGGCAGGATCAGACTTTACATTTGAAGTCACCACCCTCTGACAAACTGTCTGACAAACACTAAACCAAAATGCTTCATTTAGAAACTGTCAAAAGGAAATTACTAACCTTTTATACTTATTAAAATTGCTATATGTGCTCCTGTAAAGGGACTAGAGAGCAGCTGGACATTTTAATTTTCACTCTATGCAAAATAAAAATGACACTCAAGAACTTTACGTATTTTTTTTAATCCTTCTAATGAAAGCATTTTATTTTATTCCATTTTTATTGAACAGAAAATAAAATGTGTTTGTTTCCCCAGATTTGAGGAGAATTAACGTGTATCTGATTGTTAATATTTGATCCTTCTTTAATTATTTATGGTATCAAGGAATGAATCTGTCAAGTAAATAATGAAATGCGTACATGCAGCATATGTAATTAGGTTAGGTGCATAAATCCAAAGTGTTCACTTTATAGTTGTCAGTGCAAAATTTATTAATAATGAGAAATGCTAAGTGAAGAAAATTCCTAACAGTCTACTCATTAGTGTAGGTTAGAGCAGTTGCTGAAAAGGAAAGTTATCATTCCTCTCTTACTGTATTTCATCACTTCAGAATTTTAGTAAATTGTCACATATTTTCCTCATCTCTGTTTTAAATGTGTAATAAGAGCAGTCTTTAAGATGTGCTGGGAAGGTGCACTTTGTCGTCACTCTGCAAACAGGCGGCTTTATGCAGTTTAAAGCCAATGTTATACCCCGGTTTTGCTTTCCTTAGGACACCGGAGTTCCCAAGTGTTTAAAAGGGATGAACATCCCTGTATTTATCCCCTGGCATTTTAGGACTGAAGGTGATGAATGAGTGCTTATGCACAAGCACAAATATGACTGTACATTTGTCGGGGGGTGGTAGGACACAGGCAGCACAAAATGGTGGGTGATGCAGTCTGTGTTTGCTCGTGTTGTGTGTCATGTCCTGCCTTAGCAGAAGTCACACAGACACAATCTTCACACAATGCATGTCTGCCCAGGGCATACATGTGTTAGAAAACCTCAGCTTTTAGAGGTCTGAGTTTGTAGCCAGATGTAACAACCACAAGACCACCTATTTCATGTGGAGTGGTGCATCTTAGTACTTCTTGGGCCGTGTGTGAGTTGGTCCACATGAACACAAACCTTAATGTATTGCAAAGAGCGGTGACCTGAGCGAGGAGCTGTGTGGCTGTGCCTGGACCCAGGAGTATACAAGCCAGCTAATAGGCTTTGAGAGTGGGGCTATGTCCCATGTTTCTCTTATCACCCCTTCACCTTAGCTTGCTATCAAGCTGTTTCTGCCTTTTGCAAATTAAGGGAAAAATGGTTCTAGTTAATAAAAAACAAAACAAAATTAATCTGTGAGTTTATGCCTTCTGGGGTCTGAGGAAAATGTGTGGGAGAGATGAAACACCTGTTTGAGACAGAGAATTGTCATTGTGAGACCACAAAAAATCTTTCTCAATCCCAAAAGGTATTTTTCAGAGTTCCCTCTCTGAAAGAATATTTGATTGCTAAATGCATATTTAAAACAATATTTCAATATAATTTTGAAGCTTATCATTATCACAAGCACTTCATGGGCTAATTCTCTATATCCAAGGATAGGCATTCACCCCAGCTCACTTTTGCTGTGGAAAATTAGATATCTAGTCTGAATTAGTCATCTGGGTTCCCTTTGCAGTCATTGAGATCCAACCCAGCCTGAAACTGGTGCCCGAGGCTAAGCCTAAGTTACAGGAGGTGAATCACTCTCTGGAGACACCAGCTCTCTTCTTGGGATGCAGAAAGCTGATACTGGAAGCCTAACTTTCAGTCTGCTAAATGAGATGAGCTGAATCCCACACTATGCAGCTGGATCTGACTTCTACTGGGGATCTTTAAGGAAAGGTCATCAAATGATGACTCTAAGGTAGCTGAAGCTCTGGGAGACTGACCACACAACCATAGCAAAATGCTTATGCTGGCTGTGCCTTATTTTTGCAAAACATTAAAATAAAGAGGACTGGATTTGCTGATCAGCAGAGGCTGACCTAAGTCTGGGCTATCACTGAGAGCCCCCAGCCTGAAGCTGCATAGCTATATCTGTATCTCTCACTTCTGCTGGCCTCAGCATCCACACAGAGCAGCAGGCAGCTGCTTTGAGAGCTGATTTGGCTGAGCACAAGTCTTTGGGGGGTGTCGCAGTGTAACTTTTCATTTTTAGAGATCTAGCTGACCATGCAGCCCCACAGTCACTAGTGCTGGCACAAGGGAGAAAGATGGAAAGGCAGTGATTGCCGGTGTTGGGAGGTGGCAGTGCAAAATCAAACAGATTGTGAAATTGAACCCAGAGCAAAAGGATGCTGACAGCCATTCATTAAATTTTGTATCACGCTGTTAAATTTTAATCACAACATTTTGGATCAGAATCACAAATCCTCTTATCTGCCGTAAGAACTTCTTTCAAGCTTAACATTTTTATGCTCCATGTAGGATGCAACAATATTCATCTCTGCTAGTCAAGCTTAGAAATGCATTAAACTGTCCAACCAGAAAATCAGGAACAGGCATTTAGTGATGCAAAATGGTCGTTCTGCAACCTAATGCCTAAGGGACAGATCAGTCATCACAGACTCCCACTTCTGCCTGAAAAGACCAATTAGGTGACTCTGTCTATTCAACTATCAATACAGGATTGTTCCCAGCAGTATATTCCCCTGTGCTTTATCCACTCTAATTTTAAATTACTCAAGTGCCAAGACTTCTATCACTTCCCTGGAGTGACCATTGCACAATCGAAGGCCTCACTGTGAGGAAATGTTTCCTGATATTCTGTCACAATTTTCCTATGCTTAGACTCATGCATTTTTACCTAGTTACATGGTCTTGAACAGCTCTGCCTTCTTTTATAGCCACATTATTGCAAAACATAATGACAGTTACCACCCCCCACTTTTTTTTTGTATAATCATTCCTAGGCAGTAAACACATAAACAGAAAGTCAATTATTTCAATCACTGGTTGTCATTATTCGTGGTGTGCCAGTGCTGAGGTGCCCTGGTCATTCGGCATTGAACAAAGTTGCTCCAAGAGGAAGAGTTTTCTGCACACATCCTTTGAGGAAAAATGATAAAGGCTGAACAAAAGAAAGTCTAGGAAAAACCCCACCAACTTCAGGTGTTATATACTACTGTGGAAAGAGGAGTTTGCTACTCACACATGAGAGTCCCCTAACAACAAATAATTAGGATAAAGCTCCTCACAAGAAGAGCTTAAGGCTTACTCTGTATTTCCAGGTTTTGGTAGGTAGGTAAATGTTGGAGCCCAGTGGGTTGTGAATGGTTCAGGCAGGAGGCAGCAGAACTGTGGCACAACCCAGTGCTCTCAGGTACTCTCAGGTGCCCTTGCTCCAGGAAATAAGGCTTGGATGCATCTTGTACAGCAGGAAAAGACTTATCTCCAAATATCTTGGGCAAATGAATGGCAGACCTCCTCCTAAATAGTCTCTTCATGCTCAATAAAGGGGCAATAATATCATGCTCCTGCTCCTTTCATCTGTACCAATGCCACCCTGAATTTTGAGTCAGGTGTATTCAGAATGAGCTTTCCCAAAGTCGTTGCAGGACCTTTCTGCCTGCTTTAGGTAGGATTTCTTTTTGAATTTTTCCCCTACACAGTGAGTGTCGTATAGTCAAACTGTTCATCTGTTTTATCAGACAAGCAGAACTGGAAGTCTGATATCTTTTAAAAAAAGATACAGTTCTCTGATTAACTGAAGAGTAATAGCATGAAATTTTAGTCTCCAATAAGTAACATATTGATGCTTATGTCTAATTTAATCAACATCAGGGGGGACGGGGGTGCCCATTCCTTCACCATCAGTTATACAGCAGTTCAAGGTGATAAATCCTATCTGCAGTATGATATTCCGTCGACATTTCTATAATATTAATTAGATCACCGTGTCAGGCTGTAGGAAATTTGCTTAACATTCATTAGAAATTTCTTATAGATAGGTAGGCATCCCTCCCTCCTTCTCCCCTCGCTTTCTTTCTTCTGTGATTGACAGATGAGGTCAAGCCGGAGACAGCCCCCCTTCTCTCCCCGTGCCTGAAGAGCCAGGTCACCGGACTCCATAATGCATGGGGAGTGGGAGGGGAGGATTATGCCTTGAAGAGATATCCTATTAAATTGGACAAAAGCTTGTCTGCCTCCAGGCTCCATTGCCAGGTCTTTTCAGCCTGCAGCCAGCATGCAGAACGCAGGCGAGTGTGCAACGCAAAAGCCATTTGCATTACCCTGCAGTCATTTTTATATGTGGAGGTAATGAAGTTGTCAGCGGAGCCTCGAGTGTGGCAGAGCCTGATATTCAAATAGACCTGCCAGCTCTCCCCTCTCCTCGCCACCGCCCTCTGCTCCCCGCTCTCCCCCCATCCCCACAGCTGATCTACTGACTCCCTGGATTACTGCTTCGCTGGCTCCCTGGCTCCGACGGTGCTTGCACTCTTGCCCCTGTCAAGCGCTTTTGTTTCCAAGTCAGGGAGCAGCAGCCTCAGCCTGGCTGCACACCGCTGCCCACACTCCCACACTGCCCACACACACCGGGTGTCATGGGCTGACTGAAGCGCAAGCCTGCAGCAGCAGTCCTGACAAGCTTGCAGGGAAAGCTCCTGAGACACTACATGAATCCCAGGCTGAACATCTGGGGCACTTTGCGGAGGTCAAACAGAAGAGAAAGGTTTCGCATTTCTGTAGATTTTTGAAGTGAGGTGGCATGTTCGTGCTTGGTGTGCCCACCATGCCCTTTTTGCTGTGGAGCAACAGAACGTGGTGCAAATTGTGCGTGCAGCTGGGAGAGAGGCAGAAACCAAGTGGTTCCCAGCACTCGTGTTCACCAGTATCCAGGGGATGCTGGCAAAGGGCATTGCAGAAATACCTTGTCCTCATAAAAGGAGCCACACGATCATAAATAACAAGGCAGTCAGAACTGGCCTTTGGTAAATTTTACGTCCATTTTTGAAGGAAAAGAATTTTAAAATTCCCTGTGGCAAAGCTGCCTGGTAAGCAAAAGGTCTGAATCAACCCCATTAGCCTTGGAAACTAGCTTTTACTAAATATGGGGCTAGGCTGTCAGCTGGTGTTAATTGGTGCAAACCTACTGAAGTCAATGGAATGACAGTGATTTATACCAGGATGAAGACTTGGGGGATGGATACTTAACAGGAAGGCTGTCTTTTCTCCGTTTTCAGTAACTGGACCCACTTGTGGTCACAAATCATAGCTTCTAGGCTTGATGGGCAGATGTCACTAGGTACATAGGCATCTGCAGGTTGTCAAATACACATTGCGAAATGGAAAACCATTAAAAAAATTCATCACCCTGGTAAATATTTAGCTGCCTCAATAGTCTCATTTTTGGATCAGCAACTCATTCATTATTTGCAGAAAAGGATACTTTCTGTGCTCTTATGAAAATGATCAATGATCCTTTAGCACAGAAGGCCCCTGGGATTAATTTATTTTGTAAGCAGTGTGCTAAAAAGACTGGCTCAAGCATTTTTTAAAAACTTACAGGAGGGTCAAGACCACTAAGGTTTCAGCAGCAGCATTTTTTGGCCTTTGTTCTTACACTGAGATCTTGAAAGATTCCCTAGAACCCCAGCAAGCTACAAATTTTCATGGCATGATACATCATTGTGCCAGTGGAATTCATATGCCTTCAGGAGGTCCTTTTGGAGAACCCAAAATTTATTTAAGAAAGTGAACTTTATGTTTACAGTACACCACTTAGCCTGCAAGAATTTCCCAAATACAGGGCTACTCTAAATGCACCAACCTGCAGATTAAAGGCTCCCTGAGTATAAATTGGCATGATGCACTGTAAATGATTCACAAATGGAGGAGTCCCTAAGTGTGCATTGACTCGCTACACCATAACGTCTCCTACAGAGATTTTACAGCATCGTATGCCAATGATCCATGGATTAAGGGCTCCCTAAGTGCACATTGACACGATAGACTGGAGCTGTTTTGGTCTATCGTGTCAATGATCCAATGATAATGACAGTGTCTTGTGCAGATCCACTGAGACCAGAGTTGTGATTCCTAACGGAAAAGCCAAAATTGTCCCACTTAAGTCATATTGACTATTTTGGGTGCTACAGGAACATGGACAAAGTTTTCCCAATGTTCTCCTCCTTTGTATCAGTTGAGGAATGTCTTCAGTGGTGCAGTTCTGTAGTGTGGGTGGCTTCTGTTTGTGTATGTACATGCATATGCAGGTTCATATAAAAAAACGTGGACAAGTGCAGTCTTACACATTTTATGTGCATAAATCTTTCTTCATAGAGAGGCAGACTCACACTAAAATTTTGTCACTGTCATTGAGCGTACCAAGGCTCAAACTGAGGGAGAGTCATTCTAGATACAGATCGACATCGTATGTAAAAGAGTATAGTTCTCCCTACTATAGATCAGGATGGGGAGGGGAAATGAGGACCCAAACCTAAATATTACCTAGTTATTCTGCTTACTCGCATCTCAGAAAAATGCCTCTCCAACAGTTGTAAATCTCCCCTTGAACAAATGGGAAAATTGGAAAGTAACAAGTTTAATGTGGTAAACCTGTGACCACAGTGCAACTATGACCAAAATACAGCCTAATATGTCTCAAACCCAACAGCAATGATTTGACATGTTGAAAATGATATTGTCTAGTCCTTGTGCTGTTTCTGTGGAGACAGGAGAGAAGAAGTCAGGAAGACAGAGACAGGTAAGAAGAGAGTGTTAGCAAGTGTTTATCATCCAGAAATTGTCTGGCATTTGCAGCATCCTGGGTCAGCATTTTCACCTTCAGCTACTCGAGCTTTAAAATTGCTAGGGTGGAGGAAAAGTTAAGATATCAAAAAATCGGGTGGCAAATGAAAAAGTAGGAGAGGCAGAGTCGAAAACATTAAAAAACCAATTTTGGAGGATTGAAACAAAAATATAAAATTTTAAACATACAACTAAAACTGGAGTTCCATCAACCTCCACAGAGCTATCTCAGAAGAAACTCGTAATATTCTGAATACATTTAACTGAAAAAAGGGAGGAAGTCTTTGACTGTGATTACAATATAAACAAATACATTATACATTGACACCTGGATCCTTTGATGAAAGACTGCTTATAGGTGCATTATATTGGCTTTTCAGGTCCACTGACATTCATTATAAAAATTTCCATTATAATACACCATCTTCTGAAATGTTTAAATTCCTTGACTCCTGACAGTCAGGAGAAAAAGTACATATTAAGAATATTAAGAGTATTTCCATCTTCTGCATAATTTTACCTTCACATAAAGTGAAGTCTGACCTCCATTTTATCTTCAGAGGTAAAATACATGCTACTGAAAAAACTGAGAAAAAATTCTTTAAGAAAACTGAGAAGAGCCCAGGGATCATCACTGATGTTTGGTAGCTTGAATCCCAAATAGCTTTTACTGTTTATATTCCTGAAATTACAAATTTCATGAAGTTTACCGTTTAATGAAAGATATCACTTTATTTATAGCATATATACAACTACTTTAATCGTGTTTAAGAGGATGAATTACTTTATTTTGTAATGTATGAAGTAAAAGTTTCCCTTCCCAGGATATTACTAGCTGATTTTCAGGTATGAACTACTCTAGTCTACCCATTCCTAGAAGTTCCCTTTCCATGAAGGTCTGACAATTTTTGATGGCAGGTGTGGAGATTTTGAGAAACAGAAATTATAACAAACTTTCAGCTTGTTAATGGTTCATTTCAAGAAATACAAGACAGAAAAGGTTATAAGCAGTTGTTCAACCAGCTTCTCTCTCTGCCATAGAAAGTCAACTGGTAGATGTTATTTAGTGCTAAGGTAGTGACAACTGCGACCCCAACTTGGACAGCAAAATACAGATGCAGTAGGAATTCAGGGTATTGGGTGATCTGTTTTGGGCTGCAGGCTGACACTCCACACAGTTTGCAGAAGGCAGAAGTAAAGGGGACACTTCCTAAACAAGTACTGGGAATACAGAAGAATTGCATAGTCTTCAAAATTGGAAATGTATCTTTGGAAATGTTCTTCATAACACCTATCTTTGACTTCTTCACAATCTACCTTCACACAGAGGCTTCAGAAGCTCATCTCAGCTTACAATTCATTATGCTGATGCTCAGAAATCCCAGATACTGGGGTGATGTTCTTGTTTAAGGAGAAACCATGGGACTTGATTCCAGGTGAGACAAATCATGACTTTCTTTATTTCTAATGCAAACATCCCTACCACACTGTGTATGTATATATACTGTGGATTCACCCATTTAGATAATTATAAAGACTTTTTCTGCTCAAGAACATTCCTTTCACAAATCTTAGCTCCATTTTTAGCCAATCTTCCTCTTCACTCCTTTGCTTGTAAATACGTGCATTATGGAATTGCAGTATCAAAAAGAAAAAAAAATGCCCACAGTATTTAGTACTTAAAAAGTAATTGTATAATTGTTTTGATAGGCTAACCAGAATGAGCCTCTTGCATATCTTGCTCTGAGGCACTTTTGCAACTCCCTGGTGTATATAGAAATGAACTAAGAATCTCACCCAAGCTGACTAAACTACAAGGAGTCATTATAATTATGTTCAGTGGGGCTGGGGTAAAGCATAACAAATGGTACCTGTTTCTGCTAAGAAAGATGAAGAGTGTAGGCAGAAGGAAGACATACTTCTAAATTTCTATTTTCTCCCCAGGCATATAAATATTTTAATTTTTTTAGCTGCAGATAGTTAATTGTGCTCTGTTTACCTGTACAGGTAAAGCCACCCAACAGTAGTGGATGTGCAGGATAACACATTCAATGCTGAGAACACACTTTAAGTTCTTTGGGCTTTAGCCTGACCCCCATGACTGAACACCTAGTAGCAGCTACAGTGTATCAGGTACACTCCTGGAGCTCATCTTCTGGTTTGTTTTCCTCCAAAATTAATTTTGGTGGTCCAAGACTGTTTTGCATCATGACCCAATATGAGGTAATTTGGGACAGTCAAGAGATTTTTACTTCTTCTGCAGGCCCCTGCTACAGCCTGAAACGCTGCCAATGATGAGCCCTTTCAGTGTCATTCAGCCCTCTTCCAGCTGAATCTCAACATAAGCTCCAGTATTTTCTCTCAGTGCAGTGCAGTCTGTATTGCTCAGCACAGCCCTCAGCTATTACTGCTCAGAGAATACCAGCACCTGCAAACCACCAGCTCTGCACACCTGGGTGCATGATACACTTGCAAACCCCTCTGGGTTATGGCATCCCTAGGACCTACTTGCTTTCCACATCGACCTGCCATGGCCCTAACCTTCTGCCATAGTCCAGAGAGTTTATTCCCAGTAAGAGATCTACGAATACACACACACAATTTTACAGCAAATTCCTATTTTTCTGAAAATGTTCCACGCAGAGATGCTTGGTATGCTTTCAGTAGCACCATGTAATGTCTGAACAGGGCTGAATCTGTCCTCATCAGTAGTCGTGGGATACCCTGGGGACAGCCACTATCTATCTGCTGCTGAGGTTGCTCCTACATATGCTGCACACTTCAGCCAATTTGAGAGAGAATACTGCTTTTCTTTGCAATATTAATGGGAAATGATGCAGAAGTGTAAAACCTAACACAGATCTGATGCAGCCCATTCAGAAGTTGAAAGGCTGGAATAATAACTATATTATCTCTCCTTCTTGAGAAACCTAATCAATGCCAGTTACTACTGTGCTCAAAATCGTACTGCAAATTAGAGCCCCAGCTCTCAATTTGTTAAAGAATGAAAGAATATGGCCACAGTCCTGATATATGTGGAGGAATGGAAAGTCGAAATAGGAAATAGATGGAGAAATGAAGGGAAAAGGAGAAGTTCTTGGTTGATTTCAGCTTGGCAATCAGGATATAAGTGGATCTGAGAGAGTCAGGTCAGGGACGGATCTGAGCTCATTTTTCCACAGAAGTGAGGAAGAAGAAAGGGAAAAGATTGGGCACTAAGGAAAGAATGCAAGAAATCCATCTGTGCCTCCGAAGTGTTGGGGTTTTTTTTCTCAGATGGTAAGACCCACTTTTCATTGGGTGTCTGGAAAGGAGAGCTCCCCAGGGTCTGGGGACACCTTCTGACACACTCTGGGATAAAGCTGCATGAGGTTTGTATGAAGATGGATGGGGTGAAACTCAGTTATCAGTACATGGTTGCCTCCTTCCATTGGAGATGTCCTTAGCCACTTCAGGGGTCTGTTCAGGCTGGGTGGGGTGACACAGGATCTGTGGGAGACCTGTGCCCATCTGTAGTGGTAGCTGAAGCCTATCCCAGCTGTCCAAGGGCATCTCAGGTGACATCAGCCCCCTTGTCTAGGTAACAGATGCAATCTCATAAAAAACACACTTCTTGTTGCAAAACTGGTGCTTTGCATGTGCAATTTATAGCTGTCCTGAGAACCTTTAAGTCCTGTGCACATGCCTGAGATAAATATACCCTGAAAAATATCCTTCTTTTTTTTTTTGAACTTCCAGATTTTGACATTTGTACCCTTAGTATTTAATTTTGAGATGAAAGGAACCTGGCTCCTTTATACAGATGAAAACTACACTAAACTTTTCCTCTATGAAAGATCTTTCAAACATTAGCTGAATAATTTTTGTCCATTTGACCATCTGAGTAATTACTTTAAAATGCCCTCTCCTGTACTGCTTTGCTAGCAGTCAGACTTCTGTAATAAAATATTATGTTCAAAATATATTTTAGAAGAAAGGTATATAATCCTATTAATGGATTTCTTTAAATTCTCTATATGTGTTTTGCAATGAAATAAGCATATCTGTAGCAATATCTAAAGTTCTGCTTCAGGATTTATGCACTCTTAATGGATGGAGATTATTTCTTTGGATAATATAAATATCCCAAAGATTTAATGAAGCCATAAAGACATTCATTAGACTTCTGTAATTAGAATTATAGCTACAAAGGCTTCAGTGTGCTAAATATACATGCAGTATTTAATTTTTTCAAGTTTTCAGTAAACAGCTTTCATCCAGGAGAAGAACTCAGAGCTGTGGAGGAGGAATTCACCTCCAAACTGCTGAGAGGGCTCTGAGTGTCACCTCCTCTCAAACTGGGCAAATAGCCCATGAAACTACATTTTTGGAGACCAGCTCCTCCAGACTACCTGCAGCCTTCCAAGGTCCTCTCTTTGGAGGCTGCTGTGGAGCATGCCTCAACTAAATGTCACCTCCAGCTTGCAACAAAGGCTCAGATAGATCCCTCGTTTCTCAGCCTGATGTTTTCGTCATGTCAGATGAGGATCACAGATATGTTTTGGAAATTGCTCGGAGGCCTTGCACAACTGTGTGTGTAAATGTTGGGGCTGAATCTGGCCCTGACTTCTCTCTGTAAGTGGAGCAAGGTAATACTTTTAAATGTCGCAAATCCAGTAATTTCTCCAATTCTGGGTTTTCTCAGGCCACTTCACTCTCATGCAAATGTTTTCTCTGTTTTCTATGCAAAGAACAGCAATGACACAGAGCCCAGTGATGACGTCTCGGAATCCAATCAGAAAACCTGCATAAAGATGAAAGGTCTTACCAACAAGAAGTGAGCTTGCTAAACTACACCTTTCAATGAATTCAGACAAAACTGAAAAATGTTGTTGATATCAGATCCTTAGGCTGATTACTGAAGCGTTCGATTTTTCAGCATGTCAATTCATCACTGTCTACCTGGTTATATTTAACACTTTCTCCTGTTTCCATCCTGCCTGCTGAGATAGGCAATCTCTGTCACACGGTATCTGCTTCACCAGAAGGTCAATAGACCATTGTGGAGGCCCATGAGTCCTGTTCCCAAGTCACCTTGATTGTCTTCACAATATTGCTGACGGCAGGTGGAGCTTCCATGTCTTGTGGCATCTAAAATATTAATGAGATTAGAGCTTCCATCCTTCAAACAGTTCAGTGCTTTCTTTTCGGTGCTTTGCAGTTGTGCATCCAGTCCATGGAATGCAAAACCTCCACACCGATGGCTGCTGGCCTGTGCTGGTATTGCCAAAATTGGTTACACTGGTGTTCATTTTGTTTGAGAAAGTGCCACTTTGCATTTTAAGCTAGCCATAAGTTCAATTTTTTTGTGGAAGATAATAAGCTTTGGATAACTCAGTCTGGAGCTGAGAGGTTTGGATGTACATACAGAGTTTATGTTTGGTTACAGTTTATTAGTCCTGGCCAGATTATGCAAAATACACATAAGGAAATGGTGGGTCACAACTTCCACATACATTAGCCTGCTTTTGGGATTACTTGGGAGGAATTCTTAGGCTTCCTCAACTCAAGCCTGCCAGAGGCTACCTGTGGTACCAGAACTGTGGTGTGAGACTGATGAGGATTAAACAACCTTCTCTTCTGCTATTTCCTTGTCAACGAGGGGACAGAGCAGCTGCACAACCTGTTAAGTTGCCTCCCTGTTTCTGTCAGACTATCCCTCATAATGTACCTGGATCCTGGATGCATATATAATGTATATACAGCATGTATAATGAATATACAGCTCTTAAGATCATCTTATAAATCAATGGTTGACTGATTAAAAGTCATTTATTGTTAGAACGTGCTGATAGTTTAGCACAAAGTGGCTTTCCTGGTTTCTTGGATAGGGATTCTTTTCCCAGTGTGAGTCCTAAACCAAGCTCTGGATTTGGAACATTCTAGATGTTAGGGAAATCACTTTTTGGTATTTGGTTTCTCCCCTTTGTAAAATGATAATCACACAACTTGCATAGTTTTGTAAAGAGCTCTGAAATCTATAGGTGAGACACAGTATAGGCATTCTAAGCATGATTTATTTCCTTGCTGGGCCTATCCCTAAGTGGCTCATTGAAGAAACAACATTTATAAATATGCATAGCTTCCTGGTATAGAATTTTTCCTATTCTTTTCAGAATATACAGGCTAAGCTGTTATTATTCACTTTTCCATTTTTAGAATCAACGATTAAATTTCCCCACACTGCTGTGTTGTAGCAATTAAAATAACTACTGTCTATTTGGCAGTCCTTTAATGGGAAATGAAATTCACTTTTAGCCATATATCATGGTAATACATATATCATATGGTATACAATTTAGATCATTTTCGAGCACAATAGCAGGATTAGTTCTTATTCCCTGCCTAACCATCGTTACAAGCATCAATTTTGTTAATTAAGAATTTTAAGCCCTGTGAATTTATAGTACAATTATGTTTTACTTCATAAGTAGGTCTTTACCCCTCTACAACTATTAACAAAATGTCCACTTATATTATTTGCTGGTGGTTTCAAAGGCTTATGAAATTTTTGATGAAGATTTACCCTTTTGTCTAAGCTTTGCTCACTGTGTGTCAGCTGTTTGTCAGCAAAACATAACAGCGAAGACTTTTGACTTAAATCTTTTTTTTTTTTAAAGAAAAGCCAATTCATCAGGTAAGAAAGACTGCTGCTCGCACTCTCAAGTCCTGCCAAAGACAAATGGCTGTAAAAATTTAAAATCAATCATTAACAGATTAGCTGTTGGTCCAAAGTAAATAGCAATCAGCTTATTAGGCATCAGGCAGAGTGAGATAAAGGGGAAGAGTTATTGAAAATGAGGATGTTTGCTGGGGCTGTGCTGATGGAGCAGAACAGGGAAAGGCTGTTTCTTTGTTGCTCTAATTACAAATGGAAAATAACCTACAGTGCTGAACAAGTTGAGCTCCCTAGCTGAATTGAATGGAGCATAGTGCTTATGTTCTACGTCATGGCTTGATTTATCTTGATTATCAGTAGTTTGCACTACTTCTTCCCTCCCCAAAAGTCTCTGTTTGGCATCCTCTTATATTGAAGTAAATGCAATTTTTGGCTCTGCAAAGAATGGGATGTTGGGGGGAGAGTTGCCACAAGAGAAATGCCCTTCTCATCCAAAAATATAATTTCCATACAGGAAATTCCTCTCATATGATGGAATTTTGTTTGTGACAGGGTTTCATTATGGTTGAGTGACAGACTGCTGGTGACTAAATCACAGCAGGCTTTGTGCCATGGTTGTATTCGGACACCATGAAATTCTGCAGAGCAGATAAATGCAGAAAAAGGCGGATGTTGTAAGAGGAAACTGAGAGAGAGAAGGAATGGAGGGTCAAAAAGGCTGGGAAAACAGAAACAATAGAAGGTGGGTAGGAAGCAAAGCTGAGGGGAAAGAAGACAAACAATAGCTGAGAGTAAAATGACATGAGGAAGCAGAAAACTCAAAGTGAAGAAGGAAGTAGAAGGAAATGGCTACAAGTTAAAGTCAATGACAGAAGTTCCCTTTCATCATATAAACACTGAAGTGTTTACATAGAGAGAAACTGACCATTAGAATGATTTACTGGGAGTGGGGGCCATTTCCCCATGGCTGAGCATGTGAAATCCAGACTAAGATGTTTTTCTAACAAAACAGGATACCTGAGAGTTTTGTGTTCAATGTTTTGAGCACAGTGAATTGAAAGGTCTGCTTGTGAAAAAATCTGGAAATGGCACCTTTCTATTAATAATGTGATTCCATATGTTATACTTGTGAACCCTCAGACAGTACATGACTGAAGGCAACCTCAGAAAAATTGCTGCTCACCAGCCTGGTGTCAGCTGTAGTCCCTTGTACCCTGGGCATGAGGTTACACACTGCTGCCTCCTCCCTGGCATCCACGCTGTGTGATTGACCTCTGCCTCTTGACTACATGGATGCAATGCAGTGCCAGTGCCAGCTTCGGTCCCTGTCAGCTAAACTGGCAGCACCTCAGCCAGCTTCATTTGAGCAGCTGCCCCTTCATCCAAGCCCCAGTACAGTTTTACCCTTCCCAGTCACATGTCTGGGGCCACTGCTCAGCCCTGGAAGAGGAGGGAGGTGTCTGCTAAACCGCTCTGGCATTGGGATGATTTCATGCCCTAGTGCAGAGCTGTAGCACTACAACAGCACGTCCTCAGCCAGGGCTCCTCTATCATGCACAGTACAGAGACCGGACACAAAAAAGTGGGGATCCTTTTTGCAGAAAAAAAAATAAGACCAGATTAGCAACTTTCCATATGATCTTACTTATTTTTCCTTAGGAAAATATATGTAGGGCCTGACATAAGAAAAACTATCCTGGTATTCTTTAAAATTTTCCATTAAATAGCTATGTAAAAACAGGAGAGGGGTATTTCCTTTCCACCATTTATATTTATGGTTTTTGCTTTTTACCCTACTTCTCATGTATCAAAAACCAAAGGGTCTATCTTCTGTTCATTTTCTGCTGCTTTTGCTTTCATTTACTGTCAAAGGTACCCAAGCAAAATTCATAAAATTACATAAATATTGTTTCAACAGAAAGAAAAAAGTGAAAAGTCTCAGAAAAACACACCCTAACAATTATTTGCCAGTGTTTCCACAGAGAAGACCAGTCAGCTGAAATGGCAAAGTAGCAGAGGCCTCTTTTCCACATGCTGAAATGGCTGAATAAGTTACACAGAACAAAAATGACTTTTCTGCCTGCAATTCATGGAGTCCTGGGACAGCAGCCCACACCTGGGGGCGACAGAGCTGTGGCAGTCTGTCACCCTTGAGCTGTTTCTCCATGCACCAAGGAGCAGAGGGGTGGTGCTGCTTTCTGTCTACAGCAGGAATTGTTTGAATTATTTTCAATGGACAGAAGGCCAGAGTGGGGAGAGTACGGGTACACTGGTGCAATGCCACAAACTTTGATCCTGCCAGGAAAAAGAGCAAATTGACTTGCGGTAGAAACAGTGGTGTTGCAAATATAGAGGGAGGGACATTTTCCAGTGTCATCTTCAGCCTAAAAGAGGGCTCCATGCATATTACTCAAGTGAAAGGAGACTGTAGTGTTGTCTAGGGGTTGCATATGTCAAGATAGATTCTTGTCTTCTTCCTTTTCCTACGTATCGGTGTCCTCCAGTCTGCTGGAAGCTGTGCAGTGAATTTCGTGCGTTTGCAAAATTTATCTCCCTGAAGAAAATTGCCAGGTTTTTGCTCAATTGCTCGGAAGAACAGACCAAAAGCAGAAGAAGTGTGGAAGGCTGACAGCTAGCCAGTCGCTAGGATGCCTTACAGAAAATTGAAGAAGGCAGCTGCAGGACTGGCCCTTAATAACAGAGAAAGACTAGAAGTAGTTGACATAAAGACTGTAAAGAAACAGTTACACTGGTGACACATATTATACAAGGACTGCCTTACTTATTTTTCCACCCACATACTCCTTTTACACAATTTTTGCTTCTTTTAATTAAGTGTTTCAAGAGAAAATAATGGGATCTTAAAGTCTCCTGTATTTTGGAAAAGGTAGTAGTAAATTGTGCGGTTTTGACCTTTTCAGCTTTTTGTAATTTGATTGGCTGTCTCTTCCTCTCCCTCCACTATTTACAGCTGCAGTGAACTGTGCAGAAGGGATAGGATGGCTAGCCAGCTGAAATACAGAATATTTAAAAGGTTAAAATGCTGCAACATACTGGTGCCTTCCACAGAGTATATGGGCATTATAAATTTTGCTGTGTTGATCACATAAAGGATTGAGAAATTAAATGACTTCATGAATCATTTTTTGTGGGATAACAAATGTGACCAAAATGGGGAAAAATTGCATCACTCTGACCCCAGATCTGGGAAGCATATTTTTTTTGTGTTTATTATGTTTGCTGCAGTGATAGATGAAGACTCCTCCTGAAGAACAGGATCATTTTAGCAGGTGTTGAGTATCGATGAGTGACACAAAGAAATCCTGCCCCAGAAAGCCTGCAATCAAAGCATCTTGAATCCATTCAACAGGTGACTAAATAGAGGTGGTGACCTTCTTAGGAATAAATATTTCTTTTTTAGCATACCAGAGGGAGATCTTAAGGAAAACATGGTATACTTTGAAAGTAATTCCTTAGCAGATGGAGACAGTAATACAGAAAACACTATTAGCCATGTAATGAGTCCAGAGGGCATCTGAGGGGCAATGCCAAATAATTTGGTACCCAGGCAGTGTGCTGAGGAGATTGACAGGAATGTAGCAGGACATCAACAGAATCTCAGACCAGGATGACAGCTGAGACACTAATAACTAAAAGAAATAAAATCTTCAAGATTTGGTACTTCCCTTTGTCATTGATAATGAGTCTGGTAAACAGCAATCAGTTCTGCAAAAGCTTTTCTCAGTGGAAAAGGCAGCAAAGCTTGGCTTTGCTGCAAAAAATAAACAAACAAACTGCAAAAATGTGTATTTTGTGTGCAAGACAAATCTAAAAAGGGATACCAAAGAAATGTGGGGTCTCATAAACTCCAGCAAGAAACTTTCCGGCACCATGAGCACTGTTAAGGTAGATCAGTAGCAGCTGGACCTCTGCACTGAGGCTGGAGGATTAAGGCTGAGTGTCATCTCCCTGCCCTGACCCCACACATGTCCACACATGGCTGAGCAGAACAGAGCAGAGCAGGTGGAAAACCACAGCAGCACCGTAGGTGATCGAGCGGGAACCAGATACAGGCAGAAAGAAGTGATGAATCAACTGGGGTTGCAAACACAATTCAGAATTCTGAAAATTTTGTTTTAGCTCCTCCATGCTCTTGAATAAGATGAAACTTTTGACTTCCAAGTTGTAGCTCTGGATTGAAGTCAAAAGTGTAAGGAAAAAGTCTGTTACCACACTGAGATACTGGGAAAATGTCTTCAGAAGGAAATGGCAGTACTGCTTTTGATTCATCCTTTGAAACACACTCATGATCTTGAGGGATTTATTTTTTGTGGTCATTAAAACTGAATGTTTTCATTGATTCGGATAGCTTCTTTCTGGAGGAGCTGCAGCTGCCGGGACAAACAAGCCTCCATTCTGCTGTGCTGATCCCTCTGGGAGCCAGGAGTGATTGACAAGGGGCTCTGGTTAGGGCAGACTCTCACCCCAAGGTACAGGAACTGGTGCGTGCATTTCAGCGAGAGCAGCCTTTGCAGCACTGAGCCAGGGGGATTTTCCTTCTTTCCACAAGCATCAAGAGGCAGAGAAAAGTGTTTCCAGCCTGTCTGTGATAACAGGACATGCAGAGACAGCCGATGAAGTCAGTCCCAGCCTTCTTCTGCTGTCCGAGGTGGCCTCTATCCCAGCCTCCTTAGGCTGTCCTCAGAAGCAGCAGCAGGAAATCCGTGCAGGAATTGGGGGGATCTCTGGAGTTAGCTGGGGCATATGTTGCTTGAGAGACAGGAGGTCCGGAACAAACAGCGCCACCTCCAAAATCACTGAGGAGCGGAGATGGGCTGGGCATGCTTGTGCCCAGGCATCCTTGGATGTATCTGCGTACAATCTCCTGATGCCTCACCCCTCCTGCTGTGGAAAAGGGTGTCCTTCCCAAGCATTACAGCTGACTCAGAGGCTCAGGGACTTCACGAGCCCAGGGACCCAGCTGCTTGCCTCCTCCTCCCCCATCCGCACCACAGCTGCTCTGGGACAGCCTGCTGCATTTACCCTGCTGTTCAGGGAAGACAGAGCGGAGGCAGACTGCAAGGATTTGAAGGTGCCGAGCTCTGAGGTCAGCTGCTGGGCATGGTGGTGCCTTGGTTTGCCTCAAAGGCTGAGGAGGGCGATGTCCACTCCTGCTAAGTGGCTGAAGCTGAGGAGCCCTCACCTCTTCCCCTTCTTGGTTCTACAACCAGTCCATCCGCATAAAAGATATCAATATGAGAATATACATATAATACCTGGTTAGATGGAGATAAAATTTATTGAAGCCATTGTTTAGGCCCCTTGGGTGGCACTACAAGTGCCTGGCCATGAGACAGGCTGTCGTCAGCTCGCAAGGAGGGAGAGTCTCCCCTGGAGGTGGTGGTGGCCTTTGGCAGGCTGGAGACCCAGACAGAGACCATCCATGGGCGAAAGGGGGAAGCCTCTTCATGAGGCAGAGCTGGAGGTGGGCGAAGGCAGCTGCCGAGTCTGGGAGGGCACAGCCCCACGCCCAGAGGGCACTGACAGCCCCCACCCACAGCGCCGGCCTGCTTCATTTTCATCCGCTGATCAGATATATTTACTTCTCGGGTATTTCCCTAACCAGAATTGACTGCACTATAATTGCCTATTTCTTTGGTCCATTGGCTGTTAACCTTGAAGCGCGTCGGGCGGAGGCAGGGAGGCCCTCCCTGTCAGGCCTGACCCCGGCCCGCGCCGTGGGCTGCCATGACAACCGCGACAGATGTCACCCATGCCGCCCGCGCCCCCCGGATGGGGAAAATCGATCTTGCGACGGCGCCGCCGTGCACAGCCACCGACCTGCCAAGTGTTCCCGGCTCAATCATTTGTTTCATCTAGCGAGGAGAGGAAAACATAAAAGAAATGAAATGAATTTGACCTCTGTCTTTTGAGTGACTCTGGCGCTGCGCTGAATCCTAGCAAGCGCCTCTTATGAATTTGAAAAAATTACATTAGGAATAACATTTTGAAGTGAAATGACTCTTGTAATGTCAACCCTCCAGAAACATGTTATTTCAAATGTCAGATACCTAGCAATCGTTTGCTATTTTCTGCACGTGTCCGGAGGTTATCTTCACCTCGGATGCATTTCAGATAAATTATTTTAAAGAAACTACCTGTGAAGTACACAAGAAAGTACTGCCTGGTTTTTTTTCACTGCCCCAGTGAGAAGACCTTCTTTGTGGCTGCATAGAGCATCTCCATGATGAGAAGATGGTAAACAACGCTCTGAATTGATAGTGTCTCTCCTTTATTAAAACTGTGCCAGAGGGTAAGGACTTTTCCAGTCTGGAGCAGCATTTCCTGAAATGGTGGCAGGTACACCAATGAAGGCAGAGGATCCCAGGCGCACAAGAAAGGGGCCCCCCCAACCCCTCAGAGGGCTTGCTCGCTGCATATGCAAATTATTTAATGACCAAACTCTACAACTCTGTGCTAACATTTGCCCACGCATCAATGTCATCCCAGCAATGTTACACGTGTCCAATAAACAGGGAAAAACCCAAACCCCATGAGGCTTGGTTCATGCCTACCACTGGATGGACCTGCTGGCAAATTTAAGAGGCAGCCCATCACAAATCTGTAGAGATGGAGAAATTTCTAAGATAACCTTGTCCTTAAAAAAAAAGAGGAAAACAGCACGCCACTGACGGTGATTATAGTAAAAAGGATGTCTTAAGATTTTGAATGTGATACGTCTGTCTCTCTTATGTGGGATATTTTATTGCATTTTTGCCCTCAAGTGAAGCTGACGGGAGCCAGGCTTGCAATTTAAATCAATAAGAACCCTTTACCATGGCCATAAAATACTTGGTTAAACCTTTGAAGTGGCCACAGTTGAATGCGCAGTGAACACAGCATAAATGCTCCTTGAGATGTATTGTGTTAGACCACTGCTAAAGTGGCGTTCTGAGGAAGCGGTGCCTGAGCAGCTTCTGGGGGCAGGGCAGAGCAGTCTGTTTTCTCTGGGGCACTGGGGGGCTGCTCTAAGTCAGTGCCCATAACTGGTATGCTGCCCCTCACTGCAGATGTCCAGAGTTGGCGCTCCCAGCTCGATGGGTTTCCTGGGGTGGGGAGTCAGGCTTGAAAATCACATAATGTGTTATTCCACCTCTCGGCAATGGCTGGGGAAACAGGAGGCAACCATGGCTGGATCAGCAGTGTTTCCAGGGCTGGGTCCTTGATTATGTAAATCAGCATTGCTGCACTGAGGAGCAGGTCTGAATGACCCCAGCTGAGGCGTAGTCTGTGCAGGATGAACAGTGACTGCATGAATGCATGTCTGTCTAGCTTTTGGCATGTGCATGCATGAATGCATCTCACAGATATCCAGGTAAAAGCCTGTACAATAGCAGAAAGCCCTCCATGAATGTCATGAAGCATTTCACCATTTAATATTTAATACTTAATACTTAAAGTAAGGATATTCAAAATAAAGGTTGACACTTCACCATTCCTGCAAATAAAGCAGTAGGAAAACAAGTAAAGTTTAAATCTGTGTCCTGACTTTGCAGTTGTTTATGACAAGTCCTTGGGATTCTTTAAGGAGAAATCTGTTTTTTCTGTATTTATAAAGAAGCTTTTCATTTAAAGAAACCAAGGACTGAGCACTACTTTATTATTGGATAAATCATACTGCTAAAACTTCTGGCCCAGTGGCAGGGAAGAAGTGCATGGGGTAGACTGGTTCTTCCAGACACATAGGGAACATGTTCAGAAGCAGCATTAAGTGCACACACTAGTTAGAGCACTGTATGCCCCCTGGGTGCAGGTCCCTGGCTGTAGAGAGGGTTCTGCCCTGTGGGTACACCCTCAGGCTGCCAGAACTTGCTCAGTTTGGAACAAACAGTCCAGCTGGTTGTGCTGTTTGTTCTGTTTCATTCCCTTCAGTGAGAGCTGGATCCAGTCCAGGGAGGTTCAGCTCCTCAGCAAATATGCTAGGACGGCAAAGACAGTCTTCCTTTCTGTCCTGTACATTGAGAGTTTGGCCTTAAGCTACTCTCAGTGTACCGTAGTATTACAGGGGTAGCAGCAGCATATGCAGAAATACTGTGTGCTCAGCAGATTGCAGGAATGTGGGCTTCAAAAAGCTTCAGTATGTATTGTCTACAGCAAATGTTATTTGTAACAGATCCTATGTCTAGTAGCTGTGAGTCTATTTAATGGTTTATTTTAAAATATATATAAATTAGGCTCACCAAATTTACAGGTGCTGATTAGGTTTGGAACTTGACTGTGCAACATTTTTTCTTTTTTATAACCCATTTGTCAGGAACATAGGTGTTCCTGCAACCCCAGGAGCGTGTCAGAATTGTCACATGTGTATATTCACTGCCAAACATGACCTTCTGTGCCAGTTTGTGTAAGTACTGCTCCATACACCCACACTGTAAAACACAGATTAGTCACATTCATTTGTTCATATAGATGCCATATGTTTCTTTTGCACTGAGAAATATCATATGTTTTTGTTCCACAGTATTTTGATCTAAAAATAGCTGAAATAAGTGGTTGCTGTTGTGCTTCACTGAGAAGTTTTGCTCAGATCTGAGTAGTTTGCTCCAGTGAAATTCCATAGGCTTCTCTTGCCTTTAGTCAGGCTATGTCCTTCCACTCCTTTTAGCCAACCCTGTGTCCTGACAACCAGCTCCATGAATCACGCTTCACTGTCTCTTGCTCTGGATGAATTCCGCAGCAACCTGCCCTTGGGTGCAAATGGGAGAAGTAAAACCTGCAAATTACCTAGAAAGACTTAAAAACATTTCTTCTGTTCTAGACAATATCACCAAGAGCATATCCCAGCTCAGAGTCCAAACGCGTGTGGCCTACAAGGGTAAACAATACGATGGGGAAATAATCAGATGAAGAAGGATGAAATGTGATTTGTTTCTCTGTATTACATCTGACAGTATGTATTTGTCCTACCTCACATCTTGCTTACTAGTTAGGCAGAATTAGTTTGGATATGTGATTGTGGATTTAAAAAAAAAAATTCTTCCTATTTCATCCCATTGCTGGAGGTTCCACATGACTGAACACAGACACCTGAGAAATTTTCCAAAAAAATATACATCCAGACTTGCGGCAAGTTTATCTGTTTATATTTCTCTCTCATCTTATTCCTATTTTCCCTTGGACTAGACTGGTAATGAAAGGCATTTCTCTCTCATGGGGCATCTGACAAGAAGACACACAGAGCTTTCTGACATGGTCACTGAATGCCTCCCTTCAGTCTCTGGCTTACATAGATACGACTATCCAGAGAGACAGACTAAATAAAGGTCTAGATTGTGCCATCTTTAATTTTATATAGTGGGCCTTGAATATTAAGGAAATTGCCATGACTGTGCTATTTCTTCCCAGGAATTTTTCTGTGAATATGTCAAACCAGAATCAGGCATGATAAAATAGAAGGACCCCCAGTCCCTGCTGTCGCTGATGGGTAAGCTGCCTCAACACCACTTCCAGCTTGAGGTGCGGTTTTCTGTCTTCATCCACAGAAGGAGAAAGAAAGGATGAAAACAGATTTTTAAAACAGGGAAATTCTGACTCTAATCTCAACTCAATATTACAGATAGTGGACAGAAGCCCTAGCAAGGACACGAGAAGGACAAATCCTACAGCAGAAGGGACCGTTTCCCTTTATTTTTATGTAATTCAACAGTTTTTGAGTTGTCCCTCATAGATTTTGCTGAAAACCTCATTGGCTCTTAGTCAGAACAACTGGCAGAAGGATATTGGTGGGGAGCAGCCCTTATGGATTGTCCTAGATCATTTCACAGAAAGGTCTCCTAGTAGTCATGGCTCGTTATGATCAGCACAGCAACCTACAATCAGTCCCCCTGAATTAGTCAGTCCATCTGTCTCTTTTGTTTGAACAGCATGTAAATGTCCTTTCCCTGCTCACACAAGCACAGGGCGAGGTTCTCGGTTCAATTTTGAAGCCATTGCTTTAGGTCTGGATGCACAATCTGAGAAAAGAGCTGTGGACAGGCAGAGGGGGAATGGCCAAAACCACCTGCAGTTACCCTCTCAGGAAATTTGTTGTAATCAGCTTTTCCTCTAAAATTGCTACATAAATCTCCAGAAACTGGTGTTTTTTCCCAGGTTGTAGGCCTTGTGGGTATGATCCTCTGAGTGCAGATACACTCATCAGGACAATCTTTGCCCATCTGCTTTCCTGATTCCTTGGCTGCTTAGACACTTTTACCTAGGCACTACATGCAGGGAAGCTCCAGCAGGATCCCAGGAACAGTGTGTCAGAAGGGAAGGATGTTTTTGATCCCAAATATTTCGCTGTTAACAAATCACTCTAGAAAGCGCACAAACCCTGAGCACAAACATCCTACAGTCTAATTCTGAGGCAATCATAGACACAAGAGCCGGTGAGTTTTCTTCCAGCCTTCTTGCATTTGGGCTCTGCTTTATTTGCTCCATATGCTTCTTCTTCCAGACTTTACCATCAACCTCCTCCATAGCTGTGGTTTGGAGTGTTATTCAAAGACAAAATCCAGTAAAATACATTTGCTCCCGTAGGAAAGAGCTTTTTGTGTCTGAGGGCTTGTTTGCTTCTGCAGTAAAATCTATGCTGTAATCTACAAATGAGTTTGCATTCTGACATGGGGTGACATTCTTCAGTGAAGGTCACAGCACTGAATAGAAGCATTGACACAAAACACGTTTCATAGAACAAAATGGAGTTCACAGTTTGACATAGATATATCCTCAATCTGTCATGCAGTTTTCTGCCTTAACTTGATGGTCAAAGTAGCTGACCAGGTGTGAGCAGGGAGGTGATCTATGTCTCTTCAATAGCAGCAGTAATTTCCTTGTCCCTCCTCAAACTTGCCCCTGTTCCAACATGATGGCAACACTGGTCTCTTGTGCGACCTTCTGATCGATGGAGTGACAAGCTATTTCTTTCTCAAGTGAGTCCTAATCTCCTATTATGCCACAAGTACACAGTCCACTGTGATAAAAACTTGCAGTCTATGACACCTGGTCAAAACAATTATTTTGGTAGCTGTTCCCTACAGATTTGGGCTGTGACATGCGAGGTGGCTAAACTAATCCCTGGAGTAAAGGGATTCCTAAAGTGAAATATGATTTAGAGGACATTGGCTGGGGTTTGGAATTCAGTACATGATCCTTAAGACTAGTCAGCTCTGGAGTTATCTGTCTTTCATTGTATTCTTGTACTCAACTTTTAAGTTGCACAGTTTTCTGAGTCCAGGAGCATTTCAGGGTGGGTGTCACCCATCAATTTGTTAGGCACATTCAGCACTTCTCAGGATTTGCTTCTCATAAATCAGAGTTATCTGATCTGTTGTCTTGGCACAAAAGGGTAGTCTACAAGGTGCAAAAGTTTAATTTTCAAGCTGCTTGTAACAGCCTGTTGAGACAGGCTTCTCCTAGGCCATATTCCTTCTGTCTGGAAACAGTTCAAGTGACAGGATTTCCACCACGACTCTTTTAGGTCAACTTTGTACCTGAAAAAATCCTTCTGTCAAGCTGCCTGTCAAGCAGAGGATCCTCTCTGCAGCAGTATGATCATTTTCATCCCTTAAAAAGGGAAAGTCCTGCTTTCCAAGTTTTGTGGAAGGAACATTGAGGACAGCTGGGTAGCTACCTTGCTCCAGGCTACAGAAAAACCTTGTGTGAGGCCAGGAACCTGAAGACCTCACAGGGCCAGCCATCATTTACACTGTTATGTCCAGTTATGTTGCATTGTACCTAATGAAGACTTCCTCTCTTGCCTTGGAGCTGACACTCTTCTGTGGTAAAAAGTGAGGGATATACAAGTTTGGATTGGTGCAGACCCTAATTCTTCATTCTGTTAAATTCAGCTCAGCACCATAGAGTGTTCTAGCTCCAAGCTAATTTATAACAGCCGGATATCTAGCAAGGAAAAGTGACTGTCATGCATAACACAGTTACTTCTGTCCACCTCCTTCGCCTGAACCCATCTTGGTGTGTTCCTTCTTGTTATCCATGGAACTACAGGCAAAGCTGGTGCAGAAAGGTGTTGTACCATCTTGGCTGCCTGTGTGACACTGTCCCTGCACAGGGGGATATCTCCACTGTCCTTACCTGTACACTTCAGGGTCACTTCAAGCTAATTACACAAAATAACCTGTATGAGAATTTGGACTCTGAATTCTTGTTTAGTGGTGATAAACCTCAATACAGAGCTGGTCATATCTGTGGAGCCAGGCTAAGTTAGTGACTGTGCTCCTTCCAGGAGATCCAGCAGATCCCTAACCAGGGAAGAGCAATGCCATAAAGCCTAGGGTTTTTTTGATTCAGCTTCTGTTCAGGTGCAGCAAGCCATGCCTAGAAAAATGATCTGTTAAAGGTCCCATGATCTGTCAAAGGTCCTATGGCCTCTGCAAACAGATTTCCTTGGCCACTCAATTTCCACAGTGGATACTTGGTCTTTATAGAGTTGTCAGGCTTTGTTACTGGGTAAACCCATACAGCCTTCTCCAGGATCCTCTTGCCTCTTCAGTATCTGAATTCTTTTCACGTGGTAATCAGAACTATGTCTATGTCAGTGGATCCAGGAGCATATCAAAGTTCATGAGTCTGGATATGTGTTTCACTCATATCTGAGAACAGGCTGAATATTGGCTTCTTTTCTGCCTTCACACTGGATTTCATGGAAAGAAAAATGCAGTATGTGGGCCACCAAAGGACATGTAGATCCTTGGGCCTATCAGCTAAATGTAGGTATTGCCCAAGTAGCTGGATTTCAAGAAGGCTCTTTATTACCACATCTCTGTGATACCTTTGAGAATATTGTTTATACATTTACCACCCTGCAAGCTGTTATATTCTAGTGTCTAGCTAATCTCTTCCCCTCTCTGATAATAGGCCATCTCTCATTACAGTAACTTCCTCCCATTTACCTTCAAGTCAGATAATAAAGGCCCTTTATTCACTTACAATGGATCTAAAATAGTAAAGTCCTACTGTATTCAATATGCTACTTTCAGTTCATCAGTTCAAGATCAATCCCAATTTGTTTGATCATTTTTCCTTACACATCAATCCCTCCTGTCCCATAGATATTTTTATTGGTTCTTTATGGATATGCTCAGTGGGTAGAAGGATGTCCATTGTATTAAAGATTTGATCGTAAGGGCTGTTTAGAAGGATATGCCAGTTCTCATGGAAAAAAGCATAAGCCTGCTAAACAATCAGTGCAAAAAACATGAAGCTGAAATAGAGGTTTTTTAGCATTTCTTTTTTCCCAGTCGGAGCATGTATGAACACTACTTGTAGTGCAGTCTCAGAAGTGCTATCCATGTCCTGCTTGATTGTTCTGTGGCCAAAATAGTTTTGTTTTTTATTTTCATACTTTTTTTCTCTGGAGGGGGAGTCTGCAAGACTAGCTCTTTATGAAAATAATACATTTTGTACTCTGTTTTCAGTAAAATGGTTAAAGTCAGTGATCTTAAGGGTCTTTTCAAAGTAAATTATTCTATGAGTTTATGATTCTATGGTTTCTCAGTGAAGTGGTTGAGGCTGATGCAGTTATCCTGCCTATGTCCACTCGCCCTTATGACACTTAGTTAATTATGTTTTTTCTCTTCAAAATGTTCACTCCTTGTCCTGTTATCCAGAGACTGCCTTTCAAATTAAGCAGCCAGCATCTTCTGATGATAGTTTCACTTAACAAGGAAATATTTGACTGCAAGATGTACATTTAAAACATAGTAATTTCTTGCCTGCATGGTATAACTTAAAATGAAAACCAAACCAAAGCTAGGAGGTTTTTAGGTGCAGTATCTCCAAACTACTTTAAAAAGCAGTAGTTCAGCCACACACGTTCATAAAAAAAGAGGCTGAAATTATCTTATCTAAGCCATTCTTAACAGTTGTCCTGCAGAGTTATTGATCCTTGGCTGCTCATCTAACGAGCAAACTACACAGTGGACCACAAGTGCATTTCAGTTTTATGTGCAAGTGCTGTAAATGCTATTTTCAAAGTTAATATATTATTTTTGTCAGTTTTATAGCAGCTTATTTAAAGTGTTATTAATGTTTAGAAATGTGATTTGGGGGTTATTTTATTGGTGTTTGACTCAGTTTTAAATACTCTTTCTTTATCCCCTCTGTGCTCAGGCTGCATATATATAATTTTTGAAGTTGCTTGCCTCTTTCTGGGTTTGTCCCTGATTGTTTCATTAATCCTGGCTCCTCCTTAAGACACTTCTACTACCATAGTGGAACAGTCTGAGTCCTAAATTTTAAGTCTTTGTGAAAAAAAGATGTCAACTGGATAGATATCCAGATGACAGAAACTGCAAGCAGCATCTGGCTATGCCTGAAGGGTAAGGACCAGCCCTCCTCATGGGTTTGGGTTTGGGTTTGGGTTTGGGTTTGGGTTTGTGCCCCAGCCCAGGGTGGGACACACACTGTACCAAACCCAGAGCACCCCAGAGAGGCATTATAACCCTGAGACTCTGCTCCAAGCCACAGGCCCTCCCCTGTTTCCACCTTTCTCTGGAGGAAGTAATTTTGCTTCTTTCCCGGATTTCAGAAGGACAACCCTGCCTTTGTTCTGTGGGTGGCCAGGAGTAGCTCTAGGCTTCCCAACCCACCTCCTCCTCCTCTGGAGAGAAATAAACATGTACAGGGCAGCACACACTCTAGTTTATAGTAGCAGCAGCTGTCAGAGAAGCTGTGCAGGGAGGCCTCACGCCCTTCAGCTCTTTTGGATAACTGTGTTATCCTCATGCCCGTCTCTGCCTTTGATGGAGTGAGAGTACAAAGCACAGCCCTGTTCAGTGAGCTGGACTGGTATCAGATGCAGGGTGACAGTGTTGGGGCAGGTGTCAGAGACAGGTCTTTAGGACCTGGTCCTGTGCTCAGACACCATGACTAGCTCTGTAGGCACTCTGGTACAGTGAGCATACACATGGCCAAGTTCCTCAGATCCCAGAAAAAGGGAGGATGTGGCTTTACTTTACACATCAGCACGTTGTTGAACCAGCAATGGATTCTCCTGGGTGGGCAGTGAAAAGCAAGAGGTACTCTCCCCCTCTGAGTGCCCGCAGTATCATGGTACAGCTCCTGAAAGATGAGCCTTAGCAGCTAAGGACATCAGTTTCTGTAATTTCAGTGACCTTAGCACAGGGAGCCCTCTGACATATTCCTCAGCGTGAACTGAAGCCTTTCCCCTGGAGCACATTCAGGGCACCTTCCAGCAGAGCATGTGCTTAGTTTTTGATGCATGGATGATCCCAGTGAGCTTCACGCATGTGCTGAAATATGAACAAGTGTTTGAAGTGCTGAGCATCTTGGGGCTATCAAGCCCCAAACGGATCAATCCCAACACATTATGCAAATCGCGGGGCTTCCAGCTTCACGTGTTAAAGGTCCACAAAAAGGCTGAAGAACTTGGTCCAGTCGAGGCATGTGCCCTCGTGGGAAATCCAGTTATATAACCTGTTTCTTTCTGAAACCCAACACCTGTTCTCAGCCACTTCAATAGCCCTGCACTGTTTCCACCCTATTCTTGTTACAGCTGGTGACCATCATCATCAAAATGGAAAACTGAATGTAAAATACATTTAAGTGGCTCTGCTGTTTTCAGCTTTCTGCCTTACATATTTTTGTTGTGTCTGTTGTTTCTGCTATTTGTCCCACATTTTAGAGGACAAGCCAGTCAGTGGGCTAAGTGACAGAATGCTTTTCATCTTATTTAAGTATGTCTCTATTAAAATGTAAACTGCTTTCTAACCTCTTTTGGGAAAAGAACAAAAAAAAAAAAGCCTACTCCTGCAAATGCAGTAAAGTCATGGTAATTTTCCCCAGTTGGAACTCCTGACTTTGTGTCTTAGCATCATATACAGCATAATTTATAAAAGTGTGAGCAACTGCAGAATTGTTCTCCTAATAGATTCTGAAGATTCCAATTTCCATTCTGCCACACAAGACTGAAAATCCACTTGTGCTCAGTTATCTGTATCTTTGCCTCATCCTCAGACTGCATCAAAAATCAGGTTCAGGTGCAGGTTAAGAGCATGCATTTACCTCAGGAATATGGGACTTATTAAATATCTCTACACAATTAACATCACCATATCAATAAGAATTATCATTATGTCCTGTCAATCAGGTGCTGAATTTTGCTTCAGGGAAACAAAACAATTTAAATTATGGCAAATGCCCCCCCTTCTTTTTTTTACATGCTTCTCTTAAAATTGGATAATTATGTGGCTTTTCATTAGATTCCTCTAAGCATAATAGATCACGATATTCACCCTTTGACCTTGGTGATGAATGTTTCTGGTGAAAACATGTGACAAGCAGTGTTCTAATGAGAATAAAATACTGAATAACTGTGAGTCTCACATAATGAAAGAACAAAAGCGAGAAGCACAACTACTTTTAAGGCTACAGTGCAAAATGTGTTCATAAAGCAATTCTGATGGATTGGAAAAGCAACCCTTTCTTATTTAAGATGGTACCAACAAACTTTGGTATCAGAGGCAGAGACAAAGGCAAGACAAGACAAAGGAATCTTTGTATTCTGTGTAAACTCTGTAGGAACATGAGAAGTGGCCTTTATCTGTGCTGTCTAGGCAAGTTGCTACACAAAGCTCTGCTATTAAGTTTTCCTAAACATCTCAAAATTTTATGTATGTATTTATGCTATAAAAGAACTATAAATTCAATTTGTTTCCAATAATTTAGAGTGGGGCTAAGAAGGTCAAATTCTCTCTCATGCAAACAGCCACACACAGTAGTCAGTAAAATTACAACAGTGGTCATTATTATTCAGTGTGTTTATAAAGAATTATTTTTGGACTGACAAAGATGACATACCAGTCATCAGTGCCAAAACAGTGAGGGGAAAAAAGGAGGGTTGGCTGAATTAAAAATTGTTATCAGCTACCCTTTTTTTTTCTGTTTTGCATCTTGGAACCTTACTGCCACCTTTCAAAAGGAACCTCAGACCAGGGTTACTTACACCCACATCTGCCATGATGGTTTAGACCCTAGTCTCACTGGAGAAATGACTGCAGTAGGAATGTTTGATTTAGTAGATAGTTATCTTTTAGTTTTGTTCTATCTTGGTTTTGCTTGTGTTGGGTTTTTGCATTTTGTTTGAGAAATGTTTATCATGAATTATCATCTCTGCTAATCAAACTTTCAGTCAACTGCTGAGGAAAACCTTTTGCTTCTAATTTCTGGGTGGAGTTCATCTCTGATTCAAGGTCAGCAGTTCCTTAGCCCATAATAGAAATGGCTTTTTGTCTGAAATCCTGCCTTTGCAAAGACAGTGACTGTGTTACTGTAGACTCTTGGGACAAGGATTTCAGCTATGCTTTGTGCCAGGATCTCCTTCGATTATCCTACTATCGCAGTTTTTGGCACAACGTTATTGTGACATGAGAGAGAAATTTGGTCTCTTGTCTTTATTAACCTTACAAAATACTTTGGTCCAAATTATGCTACTCTTATTTAATAAAACGAAATAAATAATATTAAATATTAATAAGGAACAATGACTATGATTTCCTCAGTAGTTATGCTGTAAAGTTCTCTAAGTAACTTCATATGACACCAGGCCTTCTGCTTGTACCCATGAGGAATTTGAGGGTTAAACTAAATTAGATGAAAAGTCAGGAGATTTGCTCGGTAATTTGAAAACAAAATGAAAAGCCAGTGTAAGTATAAAGACCTATTTCTCCTTCCCCGTGTCTGTAAGCACCGTGGACAATAATGCACTTTAAGGGAATTTAAAGGATGAGGAAGGCCTAAGGGGCATGCTGTGCTGGTAAGAAGATGCATTTTGCATGCTTCCTACAGGATGACCTGGAGAGGAATCCCACAAAGGGGATGATGTGCCATGGAGCCCCTTTCCACCAGCAGCCCTTGTCCTGTGGGTTAATCCTCCCCACCAGCTGGTCCACATGGCATGCCAGGCTGCCCCAGGAAGGGCTGGAGAGGGCTTTGCTGGGGAAAGCTCTGCCCTCATGCTCCCTCCTTGCTCCAAGAGGCTCTCAGCCTGCTGCTCCTCCTGCCTGGACTCCCTGTGCATGTGGGGTGAGTTGGGAGCAGCAGGGAAAGGCTTACAGGCTTGCACAGCGGTCTAAACCACTCAAATATTTGGTCGTTCATGTCTCATCATCTGTGAAAATATCCAGGGAGAAAAGAGCATACCTATAGCAAGGTCTAATGAAGAGAGCAAGTTTTGATTTTCATGCAGGTGAATCATTAAAGGCAAAATAATCTTATTGATTGTTTGTTACAGTTGTCTGAATTGAGGGCTGTCTCCTCGGTGATTGAAATTCACTGTGATTGATGGGATCTCATAAACTCAGATCAAAAGGAGAATAAAAATGAAGGATTGTAAAAGCACACGACCCCAAATAAAAATGTTAGTGTCAGAAAAAAAGTAAATAAGAATGTACTATATGCATTAACCAATGGTGTCTGCTTACCCAGTGTCTATTACTTAAATGTACTGCAGCAAGTGTTCTGATGTTATAGTCTAGTGAAGCTCCCTAGAAAGGCCTCGCCTCGCCGTGCCTCGGTGAGGTGAGACGCTGCGAGGTGCAGCAAGGCGCGGCGAGGCGAGGCGAGGCAAGGCAGGGCGCGGCAAATCGAGGCGAGTCGAGGCGCAGCGAGGCGAGGCGCAGGGAGGCGAGGCAAGGAGAGGAGAGGAGAACCCCAAAGCTGCTCTTACCTGGGTTTTCACACTCTCTGTATAGGTTTTTGGGTGCCACCCAAACTGTTTCGTACCTGTCCATGAAATTTCTTTCTTCTAACATTTTAGCTGTCAGCAACCCAAAGCAGGTGTTGGTCTAGGCTAGGAATACGTCTGGCTAGGGAGAAGGACTCAATAGAAGGGGGCTGGAGAAAGGCACCTGCGTTAGGGACCATGATAACCATGATGCCTTTTGTTCTGCTCAAAAAACAGAGTTCCACTGAAGTCACCCAGAGTCTGTACACAAAATAAAGAAGGCATAAACACACCATGCAGAGAGATCTTTATCCTATCTCTGGGTGGGTTTCTACTGCTTTCAGCTAGGTTGTGACTTCACCATCCTGTCTGTAAGTGCTGTGAGATCTTGGTTGACTCTGCAGAGAAGGCTGAGATTGTTTCCTGTTGTTCTCTCTCTGAAATACAAAATATGTGAAGGGAAACTTCTTGGAGAAACGATGTACGTTTTTGGAGAAAAGACAGACACACACAAAGACTGCAATCAGTCAAGGGCAACAGCACAGCTTGTTACAACTTCATGGATACCTGAGGTTTAGTAAACATGCCCTCAGAAATGTGGTTGGAAGCTAGGGGAATTAACCAGGCAGCTGACAAACCTGATGGGCTATCTTTCATTCGTGCTAATATTTTGAAACCAACTGACCTAAAGAAAAGTCTACCTTCTCATTATAAGATTGGCATCTTGAAGGATTTGAAATTGACTGATGCCTGTGTCTCTTCAAGACCAGAATAAATAATGAATAATTATGCCAATAAATCATATAAATAATACAATAGCTGCCATTCTAGTTCATTTTATATCCTTGGTGTCCATCACAGAACCATTTCTTTTCTCATTCACTAAGCCTTTCCTGATTGTCCTGTGCATTCCTTCTCATTGGTGATGTTTTTTGCTTGGATTGTACCATAAACCTCAGCTACTTTTGGTGAGAGCCATGGAAAAAAATTATCCCAGTAATTCACAAACCTGTGCCAGTAAATCTCCTGATATAGACATAATTTCACTGACAACAAAATCATTTTGCTCCAGTAACTTATGTTGTTCTGGGAGGTGGTAGAAATTGATGTAAGTCCCAGCAACAGCAGGAGTTCTGCCAGCTTCACAAGTAGGACTGGCTGCCTCAGGTATTTCAAGATGGTTTTAACAGCAAACCATCTCTAGGAGGCAAGAATTTCCTTTACTTTTTTCTTATTTTTTGCTATAATAATCACCCACTGCTAAGAGTAAATGTAGTTGACCCAGTGCTAACATGATTTCTCTGAATACACAGGCAAGGACAAACTGTCTCCCAGCCAACAAAACAGAAGTGAGTAGTGGGGTTGTTAATGTAAAGAAACCCTGATATAGCCCAGGGAAGATTTTTAGCATGTGATCAATAAATAACAATGAGCTCTAAGTATGTTTATTTGTGTCATTTACCTATCTACTGAGACAGAAGTCTGTGGGATTTGCAATAGCATGGTTAAGAAACTTTTCATTGATTCCTGTATGAATTTTGAATTAAGGGTGGTGTCATTTTGTGCAGAGGGAGAATGAGAGTATCTCCTTTTCCTCTTCTTACCAGAATTAATTGGAAACTCTGCGAGTAGAGGCTGATGATGGTTTAGGAGGGTTCTTCCCGTGATGGGTTAGTCCTAGGAACAATGAAGAACTTATTCTCCAAGGTTTTCCTTGCTGCAGTGGCACATAAGCCCCCATTATCAGCTTCCTCAGGCCAGATCCCATAATCGCCAATTATTTTGCATACCATTAAAACATGCACAACATTGCCCTCCAGCATCTGCAACACGTGCTTTTATCAAACCTCCCTGATTTGCACTGGGGCTTAAGTCATTCCTGAGCCCTGCAGTCATGCATGGAGTACAGCCAGGGCTGTCTGAGCCTGTCTGTGCCATCACAGCACACAGCCAACACACAAGTTTGGGAATCCTGAGGCTGCTCTGTATCTAGCAGTGCATCTTCCCTAATCCTGCCTCTCACAGAGTCATTTTTCCCTAATCATTCTCCTAAGTAAAGTTAGCAGCTATGCCCACTTCGGAAACAGTTTTGCTTAGACTAAGAAGCTGTCACAGTGCTGAGAAAGCTGCAGCTTTAACCAGATTTCATCTTTGTGTGTCACTGCTCATGTCAAAGTATAAATGTACTCAGACATAAGAGTTGTCCTGCTTTCATCAAGGGAGCCAGCCTGCCTTCGCCTAGTTCCGCTTGGTTAAGCTTGTTATTTAAATTGTTAAAATTGAGACATCGGCAGTAAATTTCAGAGAAGATATAACAATTATTAGATACAAGCAGGGCTCTTGTACTTGTGAACATATCATGCTCTCCATCCACATGGAATTAGCCACAAATAATTTACAGCAGTTTCTTTAAGAATATGCCCCATAGTACTTTGATGGCATTAAATCACAGTCATTCCCAACTGGATCATATTTCCAACTTTAAGATAGATTTGATGCAGTCAGCACCGTGGCTCAGCACTCCAGGGGACTACCTTTTAAACCTGCCAGCTCTTGAAGAACTGAGCTTTGATTCCCAGTGCTGCCTCCTTGCTGAGACCTGTGAGGGTCGGTGTCTCCATATGCCATGCCAGGCAGTGCAGTCACCCCTTGGAGAGTGAGGAGAGCCAGGAGGATATTTAGGTGACCTTGTGCCACTCAACTTCCACAGGAAAATGACTGACAATAGGACAGAGTAGGGCTCACATCTTGCTCTGGCAGCTGCAAGCAAGAGGGGTCACTGCTGAGGCTGGAAGTTAAAAACTAGTGTCAGGTGAAAGCTGAAAAACGAGTATCAAAAAGGGCCAACATGTTTATATATATAAGTAAAATGAGAGACTTGTTAATCTTTTTAGGGAAATTGCATTTTCCATCTGAGCAGACTTCCACATAAGCCTCTCACCCCCTCAGAGGAGATGAGCATAAACAGTAAAAAGGTTAAAAGGCAAAGGGGATATTGGACTAAAGCTGCCTAAAGCAAGAACAGGAAAGAGGAAGGGCCATCAGTTTGTTCTGTTCCCCTGAAGAAACATCCCTTTTGTGATGGCACGTCTGCTGAGTGCCCACAGGTGCAGGATGCAAACAGATACCTGCAGGTGCTGCAGACAAGTACCTGCAGCATGGAGATGGGCAGGGATTTCTAAAGCCCTCCCACACTTTATGTCTTCCAGCACAGAGCTGCAGCTCTGCTGTGCATTTTTGCAGGAAGCAGAGTCATAGAGGGTCCCACTTCAGACCTGCATGGGACACCCAAGCAGCCAGAGTCCTTGAGTAGCACAGTAAAGGTCACCAGATTTCCCCCTTTCCACAGAGAGAACTGGAAAGGGGATGGAGGCTCTGTATTTTCCTCCCTCCTGCACCATCAGCTCCCTGCTGTGGAGCAGAAGGGGAAGGTTAAGGAGTGATTTGTGCCAGGAGAAGAGCAGGGTCACACTATATCTTCTTTGAAACACCTGTTAAAACAGGGATCAATACATGGCTCCTAGAGTTACAGTTTGGCTCCTGCCCTTTACTCACAGTAGTGTGAAGGCTTCAGTCTAAGCTTCTAGAAATAAGGAACAGAAATAATATTGCCATTGAATCCCAAGAGACCTTTGTTGTAAGATTTAACAGACACAGGTCTGTGAACACTGGAAGGTGGCTGGAAGGCCCTGGAGAGGCTGGTCAGTAAGCCCTGTGTTGTTGGTTTTATAGAGATAGATAAAAATATTCTTCCCCTAGAATTTTGTTTTTATTCAAATCCAGGCAAAATTGTTGGTGGGGAGGACATGTAGCTCTGAAAAAAACAGAGGAGAGTAGAAGGGTGCTTGGACTCAGTAGCTCACTCTGTGCCCAGCCAGTGCCTGGCAGTACACAGTCCCATCTCATTTTCACAGAGGCAACCTTGCACAAAGTCATGCGTATTAGGTGACTAACCATGTCTTTATGGGGCAAGAGGGTGTTCCTGCTTGAAGTCAGAAACCAGAGGACTCATATTTCTGCTCAAGCAGAACTTCTGCAGTTCATCCAAAGCCCTGGTGACAAACTGCTGTGTGTTTTGTCCAGTGCATCCAGTGTGTCTGAACACCTTGCTATCATGGTGCCAGTACAGACCAGCTGGTCAGCTCATCCACAACAGATTGACCCATCCTTGACCCATCAGATATGCCATTCATCCTAGTGCCAGCCTGTGCTTGTACATCTCTCTCTTGTCCAGTACACCCAGCTGCACTGAGGCACACTGAGAGCAACGGCAGAACTGCATTTCTGAGCATGTCTTGATACACCAGGAGATGCAATCACATGTGCGAGGTTAGGGATGTTAGCTGTAAAGGCAAGTGATATTGACAGAGATGCTGGTGTCCTTGCCAGAGGTGGAAGCAAGGAAGGCAAATCAAATCAGAGGGACATTGGCAATTTGGATCTAGAAGGCAAAAACTAGAAGAAAATTAAGAGTAAAGAATTTAAAAGACTGTTTTCATCTGTTTCCATGTTGGAAAAATGTACCCCTCTTCTCACTCCTGGTAGCACAGATTTTATTCCAGTATATAGGAAATTTTCTGTCTCGTTCTACAAAGGTTGGAAAGACAAGTGTCAGTGAGCAAATGAGGGACTACACAGAGAATAACTACCTTCTAGGGATCTGAGGTTTGGAGGAACTGGATGCAGAGGGATGTGCCTGCTGAGAGAGGCCTCCCCAACGTGAGGCACTGACCAAACCAGGAGTCAAGGCCATGGCAGAAGGAGCCATGTTGAGAGGTGAGAGCCTGGCACATGGCCTGTTCATCCATCCTGTTCACTCTAGAGTGCCTGAGAATAGAAGTGTGCAAGTGGTCTTGCTGTCTTTGGGGTTGTTTCACTCCCAGCTTCTATGAACGAGATTTGAATCTTTCAGGTGAAGCATCTGAGCTGAACCCAGCAGCTTTCACCAAGTCATACTGCGTTACTGAGTGCTCTCCCTCAGTGAGGTGATTTTCCAGAGGGAGAACCCCAGTATCTACTTTCTGAATGACTTTTGCACCTTGCATAAAAGCAAAAATGTCAAGCCATTTTTTAAAAAAGTCACTCATACAGAAAACACTCATACAAAAATGACCCATACAAGCCTAAATTGTCATTCTCAAGGGTGTACTGCTAAAAGAGCCTGCAAATGCCATTGGGCTTGGTTTTCATCTTTTCTCTCTCAGTGTGACTATGACATGTGCTGGTATTTGCTTTGGGAGATAACAACAGACATAGGACATTTCAGGAAATGCAAGGAGACAGCTAACCATAATATCTGCAACATTATCAAAGCCAGCACAATGCTGGTCTGAGCCTAACAGGAAAGCAGCAGTGGTACAAACTGGACACACAGCTTTAAAAATGTCATGTCTCGTTATCAGCAATGCGACTAGTCAATCCTTGGTTAGAAGTGACTGTGAGTCTACAGAGGGAATGCAGTGCTGCACGCTCCCCAAGCGTGATTCAAGTTTCCAATACGTGGCATCTTCACTTTAAAATATCTTGCTAACTAGGTATGGTTGTTGACAACAATCCAAAAATCCTGATGGCTGGACAGTGCCTGAATGGAAGAGGAAAGCTTTGCTTTCATTTCTCCTGGCCTGCCTTCCTCAGCATTGTTCTCGCGCGAGCCCCACCGCGCTCCTGCTTCAGCCTGAGCACCAATAAGCACATTTTACAATTGTTTGCTGGGTTCAAAACACTTGAAACATTTCAAAGCACCTGACATCCTTTCAAGTTAGCTGCTAAAAAACCGAGCGCAAACAGAATGGGTTTCAGAGAAGCTCTGTCAATCAGCGTTCAATCTGTATGTTCTCCGAGACATTCCTTATCCTGGCTGATTTATTTCATATTAAAAGGGCTGTCAATCTGTATCACAAGAACAGGTTGAAAAAAAAAATGAGTGATGTCTTTGACTTTTTTTTGTTTATTTAAAATGATATTTCCCCCTTCTCCTTTCCCCCTTCCCCCCTTCCCTTTCTCTCTTACCCACCCCCACCTCTTATTTTTCTCTGCAGGTACGGCATGAGTGTTGTATACTGCACGCATTTAAATTAGAAATATATTTTGCAAAGCTGTGGCAGACCTTTCTCTTTTTTTTATCCATCAAATATATCCCTTTTACCATCTGATAGCTTGGCAACAGGATCATCTCTCTTTCAGTTAAAATAAATGGGCCAGTAAAGTGGTGGAATATTCACTGTGCTGAAAAGACTTTACACTAGTTAATGTACACTGTGTGTTGTGGGTTTCATTAGAGCAGAATACTAATGATACACTGCATGTCTCCCCACGGTACCACTTTATTGTACCAGCTGTATTATTGTTTTATATTAATATATTGATTATTGTCTTCTTCTCTCATGTGTGTGTTTCGTCTCCTAACTTTTTTCTCCTGGCATTGCTTACCTATTGCATTTGGCAATTGTTTTCAATATCACATTTTTGGAATGAATGTTGATATTTATATGATTTCTTTTTGTTTACCCCATGTCTCCAAAGTAATTAATTTCCCTTGTTTGCTGCACAGATGTTGATATATTTTTCAGTGAAACTTGATAAAGAATGACACCTTCACATATAGACATAGAGGAAAATAGGATAAATATCTTGGCATCTAAGATTACAAGGTGGGGGAGGGAGGGTATCTAAACTCTCAGAAGACCAGTTCTTGAGGTTGGCCAGAGGTGGAGAAAGATCAGGTTTCTGGATCTTTTTCAGTTTGTTTGACTGCTGAACTCCTAGATCTTGTTTGCCGCAGCTGTGAGATAACCCTTGTACCTGGGCTGGGTGACTGTTCTGTTCCTCTGAGAAAAGGAGAGGTGAAAGCTGAATTACCAGGAAGAATTTGTGATTTAACAGTACTTGGAATGTAAAGGCACCATCATTTGGAGCTGTGCCAATTCAGCAGCTAATAACACCACGGGACCTGGTCCAGATCTGGAGCTGGAAGGCACTACAGCAATATAGGTAACAAAGAAGAGTAACACCCTGGTAAACTCACAGTTATGCAGCTTTTTATGTTCTGTGCCTGAGAAACAATGAATTCTCACAGCATTTTTTAAGGTGCTATAATACATGGCTGTCATGACTTTCTCAGAGAGAGCTTGCTGATGATGGCAAGTCTGTGAGTCACCTGAACACACCAGTGCCAGTGCCAGAGAGGAGAAAGTGGAGCTCTGGCAACTGACCCATTGCTGTAGGAAGTTACTCAACACCCTCAACCGCCCCTCAAAATAGACTTGATTGGCTGATTGGTGGAAGACCCAAGGAGTCCTGTGAGCTTGGACTGGCACAGGACGATATAGATCCTTAAAGGCTCCAGGAAAAAACGGTGATTTGGCAGAAGATGTGGCAATGTGGCCAGGTGATCCATGTGTTGAACACCCACTGCGTGGCCCTGCCCTCTCCAGGTGTGCATGAGGTGGAGCCAGCTGTGGCTGGCAGCTGGTCTGTGAGCCTGACAGCTGCAAATTGTCCTTGATATTCCTGCCCAGCTTGTGGTGTGGGAAAGTTTTGGTACCTCCTCCTGACCAAACAGTGTGGATCAACCCTCTGCTGCCCACAGCAGAGCTGTGTGCAAGAGAAGGGTTTGCAGAGTCACAGACACGGCCAGAGCGTTGTTTGTCCTGCTACCCAGGAGTGAAGCTGATAAGCATTAATTCATAATCAGCATAGGAAGGGATAGGAAAAAGCTGCCCTTGAAAAGAAGATGCCAAATTTCTGTGTGAATCAGGTGGCAGTGCTGAGTTTCATGAACACAGTAGGACCAGGGTGCTGACTGGTGTCTGTAGCATTTAGCATCCTTCCACCAGCACAGTACCCCATGCTGGAAAATCAACATGCATTTGCAAGCCCTGCTACTGAGGTACAAGAGATGTGTAGACAATATGTAAGTGCAGTAATAGGAGAACTTTGTAAATTCAACATCAATTAAGGAAGGAAGATGGAAGCTTTTCCGAGCATAAAATAACAATCAATGACTAACAACTTTTTCATTGAACACTAAAATGGAAGGAGACTCAAAGACTGCCATGTAGACTATAAAAGCACTGGAATAATCCACAGTGAGGCCCTGAAAAGAAATGTTTTCATCCACTCCATGTATTTGCAACTCTGGCAGTTAAAACACAAGGAAAGGTCTTTTTGACAAAGCTTATTCTGTCACTGGAACTACTCCTGGGGGTAATTCCTCTCGCATCTTCAGCCCAAATTTTTAACTGATGTTACCCACCAGCTCTCTCCATGGAGTGAGTTAGCATGACTTGCTGACTCCAATAGGGAAAAAACAATTTACCATCGTTATGGGTATGATTGACCTTGATGGATCACCCTTAAAATGTCAGCATCAGCATTACAAAGACTTTGTGTGGGTGATTAGAATGGTTAAGCTCACTAGTGGACGAGCAGTTCATAATGGCAAAGGATTTATTCTGCTAAAACAGTGAAATCATCTACTCTCTGTGGCAAAGAAACTGCCAGCAGAAAGATTTTCATGTTGATTTTTTTGGTGTTGTTTTTGTCTTTTACTGATATAGTTACACAAGGTAGAGCTAAGACGTCAAGGTGGTGTAGCAGCCTGTATTTTTCTTTTCCAAATTAGAGGTTAAGTAAGCCAATAGAAACTCAGTGGGAGTTCAGAAATGCTGACTCTCAGAGAGGCAAGGTTCTGTCAATCACCCGATGATGAGTGATATTCCTGGTTGTGAGTCAGTAGCTCCTGAACTCAGAGCCTGGCACTTGCAAAAGGCTGGAATTTCTGCCTCTCACAAGAACTGCAGTCTCCATGCCCAGTCCATTTGTGTGTCTGTTGGCCATATCTCATTGCTGGCCACTAGCTTCTTTACAGTCCTAAGAGAGCTATACTAGAAAATGTTGTCAT